>QEPC01009488.1:2552990-2563006 GCA_003113815.1 Sphenodon punctatus | reverse complement strand
TTAGTGATTTAGTTTTAGTGTTTGTAGGAGTAGGCCTGTGTACTTATTAGATAATCCATTTAGTTCATAGCATTTAGAATAGTTAATAGCAGTTAGATTTAGTGTAGATAGATAGATATAAGATTAGATTAAAAAAAAAACCCAACCCATATAAAAACAAAAAACAAACAAATAAAAAACCAAAAAACCCATATAAAACCAAATAAAAAACCAAAAAACCATATAAAAAACAAACAAACAAAAACCATAACAAAACATTTCCCGAACGGCCGAACCCAAACCAAACAGCCGAACCTGAACCTGGCGAACTAACCAAACGGACGAACCAAACGCAGTCGAACTGAACGGACGAACCCAAACCGCGATATGTTCGCCCATCCCTAACCTCCACTTCAGTCTATTCAAAATTCAGCCACAAGACTCACCTGCCTTGCATGCCATTACAACCATGTAACCCCCGTCCTCGAGTCACAACACTTCACTGGCTCCCCATTCACTTCCGTAAACAAGTCAGGCTTCTTCTCCTTACCTATAAGTGTCTTTACTCTGCAGCCCCTCACCACCTCTCCTCCCTTATCCTCCCCTACACCTTTCTCGTGACCTCTGTTCATCAGGCAAGATGTTTTTATCTGTGCCCTTTTCCTCCATTTCCAGCTCCTGACTCTGTGCCTTTCACCTTGCTACACCGTATGCATGGAACATTCTTCCTGAGACAGTGCACCTGGCCCCCTCATTGTCCATATTCAAGTCCCACCTAAAGGCCCACCTCTTTGATGTCACCTTTAAATCATGATCCCAATCATGATCTTAGTTGGAATAAATCAGTTACTGAATAAACTACACCCTGTAGTCCATATTCTAAACCCTGTAGTCCATGATTCATCTATTGCCTTGATTTTAACTGTCTATGTCCATGTCTTATCTACATTGTAAGATGCTTGGAGCAGTGACTGTCTGTCTTTTATGTTATGTGTATTTGTACAGGACTGCATACAACTAGTAGCACTTTAGAAATGATAAGCAGTATTCTGCCCTCAGAAATCACCCACTGTTTGGGGATTCCACCATTGTGCCTTAACTTGGCAGGAGTTGCTAGAATCTTAACCCTACGCAGTCTTATCCATTGGTGCTGGTGCTGGGAGTTGGAGAAGAGTTCAAACTGAGCGTAGAGAGGCAGATATCTGCTGTGAAGCACCTCCTGGCTCCCTCCTCCCACCAGTTCCTGGGAGTGGCACCCAAGACATCAACTTGACCTGCACCCAGGACTTTGCTGGGGGGAGGGGGTTGAATGGGAGGAGGAGGGGATGAGAGGTTTTTATAGGGGCTTCTTGGTGGTTTTTGCACAAAGTATAGGTTCCAGCATGGATTCATTCTCTTTCCAGCAGCCATCAGGAGCTTGCAAGTGCAAGGATCCTCCCAGCAGATTGTGCACTGTCCCTGCCTCACCAGATGCCCGGAATTCATCTTCCCCCCAGCCTTTTGAGGGAGGAGCGAGAAAGGATCCATGGTGGGTCCCAAAACACTTCATGCAAAGTTCCTGCCTTTCCCCCATTTGCATTCCCCCCAGAGCTCTCCACCCTCTGATAAAATCTGCCACATCTGTATTCAGTGCCTTCTCTCCAGCCTCTTCCCCCTGCCTCCCCCAGCCAAAGTCTGTGCCTTTTCTTGTAATTCAAGGTTACTGTTCGAAATAGCACACCTGCAGTTGGAGGGAAGTGTGTGGTGTGCGGGCACTGGGTACTGTTGAGTCTTAGGGTGATTTCAGACGTTACGCCCGCTGGGATTGACCGTGGACCGTGATGTGGTTCGGACTACGGGTGGGGTTGAAGGGGTGGGCAAACAGACGTTCACCCCCAACCGTGGGGAATGAGACACCATGGCCCGCGGTCAATCCTGGCAGCCGTAACGTCTGTTGCCTTCCCCCACTGTGGAGGGGGCAGGGCCGTGCGATGCTGTGTGCGGCCACATGGCCCCGCCCCCCAGCACTGCCATCGGCCCATCCCCCAGCACGACGGGCAGGAAGTACAGCCTATCCGGCCGCACCACCCGCCCAGGACCAGGACAGCGAACCCCGACCGTGGTGAAGGGTGAGTCAGCAGACGTGACGAACCCCTCCCCACGGCTGTGGTGGCCATTGACCACGCTTCATTACCTCCGGGTGGTGAGAGGCAATGAAGCATGGTCAATGTAAACGCGGCCCGTGGTTGACTGTGGTGAACATCTGGATGCGAGCAAACAGATGTGCACCACAGTTCACCACGGCCCGCGTTTGATTGTGGTTGTGGCGGGCCAGTCTCTCCGCACACCTCCCTCAGAAGGAGGAAGGACCAGTTAGGATGGTCCACCCTCGGTGGCTGATGCAACCGCAATGGTTCCAGGAAGTCCTGCAGGAAATAACCTTGGACCTGGACGGTCACTCTATCGATGAACTGGTCCAATCTTGGAACATCGTGCTGGAGGAGGCTATCGACAGGGTGGCTCCAAGACACCCTCTGCCTTGGTCTCATCACCGCAGGGCCCCTTGGTTTACCGAGGGGCTGTGGTGAATGAAGCAAGGAGTCAGGAGGCTGGAGCGATGCTGGTGGCGTACTTGCTCTGACTCCGACCGACTTCTCCATAGGGCCCATTTGTGGTCCTATGTTGAGGCTGTGAGGACAGCAAAGAAGGAGTTCCTTGCTGTCCTCATAGCGTCCACGAAGTCATGTCCAGTGGTGCTGTTTCGGGTGGTGCAGGGGTTGGTTAGTCCGGCCTCCCTCCGCCTGGACGGGGACTTGTCCCAGGCCCACTGTGAGGAGTTTGTCATCTACTTTGCGGACAAGATCTCTCGGATTCAGAGTGACTTTGCAGCCGGATTAGGGGCAGTAGGTAGAGAGCGCAAGGTGATGGAGGCCCCGTCTGGTCCATCTTTGTGGGGGGAGTTTCAGAAAGTGACGCCGGCTGATGCGGTGGATGTCTTGGGGTCTGTGAGGGCCACTTGTTGTGAACTCGATCCATGCCCGTCCTGGCTGGTGAAAGCCTCCAGGGAGATGTTGGGGACAGTGCTGGCGAGGGTAGTGAACATGTCGTTACAGCAGGGGAAGCTGTCGCCCAGTCTCAAGGAGGCTGTGGTGCACCCCCTGCAGAAGAAACCATCATTGGACATGGACGCATTCGCCAGTTACTGACCTGTCTCTAACTTCCCTTTTTAGGGAAGGTTATTGAGTGGGCAGTGGCACTCCAGCTCCAGGTCCATTTAGATAGCATCGGTTTCCTGGACCCGTTTCAATCTGGGTTCTGCCCCGGCTATGGCACCAAGACGGCATTGGTGGCCTTGGTCAACGATCTCCGTCGGGAGATGGATGCAGGATGTTCAACATTTCTCATCCTGCTAGATCTCTCGGCCGCTTTTGACACCATGGACCATGGGCTGCTGTTGAGACGGCTGCGTGACCTGGGGGGTCTGGATGGNGGATGCAGGATGTTCAACATTTCTCATCCTGCTAGATCTCTCGGCCGCTTTTGACACCATGGACCATGGGCTGCTGTTGAGACGGCTGCGTGACCTGGGGGGTCTGGATGGGACTGTTCTTGAATGGTTCCGTTCATTCCTCTCGGGGAGAAGCCAGCGGGTGGTGCTGGGGGAGGAGACGTCTTGCCCCCATGCTTTATCGTGCGGCGTTCCGCAGGGTTCTATTCTGTCTCCATTATTATTTAATGTTTATATGCAGCCTCTGTGGGAGGTCGTGAGGGGGTTCGGGGTGTGATGTCACCAATATGCTGACAATACTCAGCTGTACCTCTCTTTTTCAACGGACCCAGACCCTGCTATCTCGGTGCTATCCCAGTGCTTGGAGGCCGTGGCGGAGTGGATGTGGCAGAGCAGACTGAAGCTCAACCCCGATAAGACGAAGGTGATGGTGGTGGGGAGAGCGAGGGAGGTGTCGGCCGCCCTTATTGGGGGGGTTCGCCCTCCCATAGCTCAACAAGTCCGGAGTCTGGGGATGGTGCTGGATGCAGACCTCCGCCTAGAGCGGCAGGTGGAGGCAGTCGCTAAGGCTGCCTTCCGCCAGTTGTATCTGGTGCTGAGGCTGCGTCCGTTCGTCTCCGGCCCGGACCTGGCCTCCCTCGTCCATGCCTTCGTCACCTAGAGGCTGCACTACTGCAACGCGCTCTACTTGGGGCTTCCCTTGCGCCTGGTTCAGAGGCTGCAGCTAGTGCAGAATGTGGCGGCCCGTCTTCTTTCAGGAACGGGTCGCCGGGAGCACATAACAACAGTGCTCTGGGCTCTGCACCGGTTGCCGATAGCATGCCGAGCCAGGTTCAAGGTGCTGGTATTGGTTTATAAAGCCCTTCACGGTCTCAGCCCCTCATACCTCAGGGACCGCCTCACTCTCCGCACCCGGAGCGGCTCTTTTGGTCTGCCGGGGGTACCTTCTTGGAGGTCCCCCGCATTAAGCGGGGGGCCACAATGGAGAGGGCATTCTCGGCGGCTGGACCACATCTTTGGAACTCCCTACCGGAGGAGGCCCACCTGGCCCCAAGCCTGTTGGTTTTTCGGTGAAGATGCAAGACCTGGCTGTTTGCCCCCGGGCCTTTGGGGAGGGGGGTGGGTAGTTGGTTTTTTATCTCCCTCATCCCAATTGGTTTTATACCCCATGTCCTGTTTTAATGTTTATTTTAATTGTTTTGGATTGATATTTTATGTGTTTTTAGATTGTTTATATTGTGGTTTTATGACTATAAGCCGCCCCGTGCTGTGTCCAGGAGGGGCGGGATAAAAATGCAACAAATAAATAAATAAAAATAAATATTCACCCCGTCACGTCTGAAATCACCCTCTGGTAATGTCTAAGGTTCTCTGGAGTCTAAGGTAGACAGTGCACTGTCTCGGCTCCTCCTCCCTGCCTGTAATACATCTGGTACCTGACAAGAAAAGGCACAGACATTTTACAAGGATCCAGCATGGATTCATTTTCTCTCTGCTGGCTGTCGTCAGCTTGTAAACAGAAGGATCCTCTCAGCCACCCCTGGGAAGAGGCTCCATACTTCAAAGGATCCTCCTTACATGTACTGCAGCTGGCTAAGGCCAGTCAGTCTTTTCAGTATTGTGACATCCAGTGAGGTAAACTCCTGAAACCCAATCAGAGAGGATGGAATAATGACAATGAGACAGAACGGAACCGCTGATGTGTGTCTGTGTGCAGCCATTGAGCATGTGTGAAAGTTCAGAAACTTTCATCCTTAATAAAAAATCTCCAACAGCAGCAGACCCTGCCAAACATCCAAAAGCAATATCCAGAGTATCCAGGCTACATGTAGGTCAGTTTTGAAGCCTGTAAAATGAAGGCAGCTGAAGATATCATACTCCGATAAAATGTTGTGATGCCAGGATTTTACATAAAAGCAGAAACTTCAAAACAACGTAACTCCAAAAATAAGAACCAGAACAACAAGAACATTTGCACAAAACCCTTTATAATTATTCCCAACACACCCAAAAAAAAACAAAGAAAACCAACAACACATTATAAAAAAAAAAATGTCTGAGCTTTAATGATAAGCCTGAAAATTATGTGTGAGCTTCAATAATAAGCCTGGTTGTAGCTCATTACTTGCACTTTAAAATAGACATCGACTGTTAAACAAACCAGTGAGACCAGTAGTGACAATCAGTGAAATCACACTGCTAGCTAACGTGCTGGATAGAAATTATTAACATGTCAATATTGGGTATTTTCAGACGTTACGTTGGCCCGATTCATCCCAGTGAATCCCTGGCGGGGGTGAATGAAATACATCCCCCCCGCCCATGGTCAAACAATGGCCCGAATGGACGTGCCGGCTGATCCCGGCGGGGAATCGGGGAGGGGCCGCGCGGCACAACGTGCGGTCGCACGGCCCCGCCCCCCCACGCTTCCCCGCCACCCGTCCTCTGGGGAGACAGGTGGGTGCCACGGGCAATGCAGCCACAGCGCCCAGCTGCTTTGACCACAGCCCAGAATCCCGCCGGGGATTCCAGGCCGTGATCGCCGGCCAGACGTTACTTTTTATTGCTTCCCGCCGGGAATCACTTTGACCACGCTTTCGGAGCTCGTCCCGGGGGGAACCCGGGAAGCGTGGTTGAAAGTGACCCCATGTGGGACTCGGCCGTGGTGAACATCTGGCGGCTGCCGAACAGACGTTCAGGGCGCTTTGGCCCCGCAGCGAAATTGACCGTGGTTCACTGTGGTTGACTGTGATCTCGTAACGTCTGGAAATACCTATTGTTATCATTGCTATGACAATATGTACATAGTCCCAGACCCATAGTGAAACCTTCCCTCACCGAGTCCACCAAAATTTCACCTCTACCCCAGCCACTCCAGCTTCTGTTAGGAAAGTTTTCTTAAGCCATGATGAGCTGGATATTGTCTGGAAATGGACCATGGGCCAAGGGTTTGCCATCCCTGCTTTAGTACATGACCAATCAACTTCAGCTTTATTGCCTGTGTGTATCTGAGTGTAGTGAGGCCAACAGACTCCTGTTGAAGCTGCACAGGTAGCACACACTGATGCTTCACCACCTCTCATTGCGTCTAGCTTCAAACTTGTTAAACACATTCATTTTTCTAGTGGGATACTAAAACACCTGTTGCATTACTATAATGTGATTTGCATATGCTTACCCCTCCAGATTCTTATGCCCTCTGCAAGTCACTGGGCATTTTTACACACACCTTAACGTGCTGAGCTTTCAGACTTCTGGGTTTACAAGTTCACAAGTAAGTTCCGGATGCATTCTTCACACAAACACTGCCCTGAGGCAGCCTAAAGTAGCCACAGCTGTAGACGTGAGGGGATGCCATGGAAACCAAGTGACCACAGCTGCCTGGAGCAAAGCAGTTTACCAGGAGAACATTTTATACACAAAAGTTCTGGGAGAAGTTCTTTGCAGAAGTTCAACGAGCCAGATGTTTAAGATCTGGATGAGTGATTTAGACACACACAAAGTTCAGGATGTAACAGCAAACATGTAGGAGAAATGTGTGTGTAAAAACACCCACTGTCTTTTTTATATGTCTGTCCTGCATTTGCTCAGTTGGTAGTTCTGACTTGTTACATGCCTGAGAAAGGGCCCAATGTGGCCTGAAAGCTTGAATGCTCTCACCAATAGAAGTTGGTCCAGTAAAAATCCTCTGACTACTGCTATGTCTCCATATCTTACATTTGAGACCAACATGGCAACTACTCTCTCCCTCTAGATTTCCCACTTCTGTTAGAGTCTGGCGGTGGGTTGACATAACCCCAGAGTGTGGTAGGCACAGTACGAGCAAATAAACCACAGTCACTGCCTCAGAGTGTACAACTTAACTAAAACCAAGACAAGCACTAAGGGGCACAGAATGGGAGAGGAGGACAAGGATTACTGTTATGGATGATTTGGTTTGGTAGTTTATGAAGCAACTAGGGGAATGGTTGTTGACTTAAACATATGTTTAGTCATTCATAATTTGTATGGGTTTGTGAGAAAGGGAAGAAATAGGGAGGAGGGAAATGAGCATGCCACAGTAAGGCTGTGGGAAGGCAAGTTGGAAGACCGAGGGAGCAATGTAGATCCTCCACTCTGCGAGGGCTGGCTGTATTAAATTCAATATGATCCCACATGAGTAAGGAACTGCCACACGTCCCTGCCATCCTGACTGAGTATTTGGGGGCAATAGGGAAATGTGCTCTAGTGGCTTATAAAGCAACACTGCACAGCTGATGGGGCAAGGAAATATTGCTTCCTGTGGAAACAAAAGGGAGGAAATTAATAACCCAGGTCTCATGTTTTACCTCCCTAGGTGTGAATCAAGACGGGCAGCCCCTGATTGAAGGCAAGCTGAAAGAAAAACAAGTCAGATGGAAATTCATCAAAAGGTGGAAAACACGCTATTTCACTCTTGCTGGCAATCAACTTCTCTTTCGCAAAGGAAAATCTGTAAGTTAGAAAAATACCAGTTCATTTCCCTGCCTCTTGTGGGCTTTATAAAATTAGGATTATTCCCTCCCCTCCTCACACTCCACGGCTAACTTCAGCTAAGGATTCGTGCTTGTTTAAGCAGTTGGAGACCTTATGGCTGGGCTTTTGCTATGGAAACAAAAGGGGAGATTTTCAAAAGTTGGCCTCGTCGGCCACATCTGGCTCCCAAAAAGCATTGCTGGATCCAGGGAGGTTGGGGCCCTGTGCAAAATGATGGTGTGGACCCCCTCCTAACCTAGGAATGTTTGCAGACCCACACTGACTCGCCCATTAGGGGGGAAAACGTTACTGTGATTAATTTTTGATGTTCTGTTAAAGAGAGCATCTTTGCAAGGGACCTGGACCTTGCAGGCCTGTATGTTACATGTCTGTTGTTATTTCTAGTTTGCACATCATGGGCTCTATGTATTGGGAGATCTCTCCTGAACTGCTGTGGGGTCTTCACAGGCCAGGGCTCCTCCAGTTTGAGGTTTCAAGGGTCTGTATTTACACCAGTGCTTGTCATACTCAAGTTGTCGATTCAAGTTTATTCATGGACTGTTTGTATTGGGGACCCGGTGGAGCGCCTGAACACATGGGTCCCTCTGCAACCACAGAGTCTGCACCGTTCTGGATGTGGCCCTGCATAAAACTCAGAAAAATGACTTTAATGACAACAATGCAAAATGGACACTGAACACTGCTGCAATTCCTTTACCTCTTCGGGTCCTAACAAGCCCCCCAACACAAAGGACAAAACTCCCATTCGTTTCAATAGGACTTGCACTCATGTTACTGCACAGTGAATTGGTCCCGTCCCCTTTATAATCTGTTCTATCTCTTCTAGATGGTGGCCTGAGACCAAGGACACTTTCACACTTTACCAGGGAGGCAGGGAAACTTGTGTGAATGCAATCGTGGTTCTATTCTCATGGGAACTAGTGCTGGTGGGAATGCGCTATTTCATTTTTATCCTGCAAGAACACCTGTCATTGTAAAAGTTACATTGGGGGATCCAGTCAAACAAAGCGTTCTTGTGGGCTAAAAGTGGAATAGCTCTTTCCCCATTTGCTAATTCCTGTGAGAATAGAGCTGTGCTTGCATTCCCAGAAGTCTCCCTGCCAACCCGGTAACATGTGAAAGTGGGTCCAGATTGCCCCCAAGGTTCAATGTTTCACTTAATTCAGTGCATGGCTGTTGCTTTGCTCTGAAGCTTAATATCTCCCAACATTTTGAGCGGTCAAAGAGAGACAAGCCCCACCTTCTTGACCAATAAGCCCTCAGTAAATAAGCTCCACCCCTCAAATTCTTACACACATGCACACGCTGCCCAATATTCCAACTACAAACAGAGGGACAAATGCTTAAGTGGTGCCTGAGGGTTTTTTTGTCTTCCTCTGCTGAAAGAGGAACTTTGACCCCCTGAAAGCAGGACAGTGGGGTTCAGAACTCCAAGAGTGAGTATGCTCCTCAGGACATACCGCCCAACACTCCCTTCTATACAGGAATAAAACATCCTAGTAACTAGGATTGAGAGACATTATTAATGTTGTTGTTCTAGTCCCCTTGTTTATTCATGAAGGCTGAACCAAATTCTGAACAGGCAATTGGTTTCCATTTGCAGAAAGTATGAAGTCTGGTGGCAGGGAGATTGCTATTTCTGGCTAAGATTTTTAAGAGAGCCTGGCGATTTTGTGTGTTGCAATTTCTGACATTTAACCCTCCTTGAAGGGGCCTGATTTTTAGAGGATGAGTATTTAATGTTTTCTGAAAGTCATCCCGTTTTCCTCCAAAACTGAGATATTCAAAACCATTACACATTTTTAAAAGAGTAATAGTACTTAGCTTATTCATCTGTGTGCTGGAGTAACCAATAGTGGCATCACAGTGGGTGATTTCAGACGTAATGGGGGCCCTATTGGCCCCGTCACGGAATCACCCTATTGATTCCCCGGTGGAATCTGACCGGCCCGTCAACAGACAAGTTGGCATATTCCGCCAGGGAATCAGGGAGGGAGAGGGGCTGTGCGGCGCAACATGCGGCCACACAGTCCCG
>QEPC01009488.1:2528723-2546340 GCA_003113815.1 Sphenodon punctatus | reverse complement strand
GGGAGGCGTTGGCGGGGTTGGGGCAGGGGATGTTGCACAGGGTTTGGGGAGGCTTGGGCAGGGGCTGGGACCAGGTCGGGTCGGGGATGTTGCACAGGTTTTGGGGAGGCTTGGGCAGGGTTGGGGGCAGGTCGGGGTAGGGGGATGTTGCGCAGGGGGCAGAAGCTTGGGCGGGGGCAGATCGGGGCAGGGTGATGTTGTGCAGGGGGAAGGAGGCTTTGGCGGGGGTTGGGGGGTCAGGTTGGGGCAGGGGGATGTTGTGCGGGGGCCGGGAGGTTGGGACGGGGGTTGTGGGGCTCGCTCGAGGTCGGGCTCGCGCCGAGATGGAGGGGCTGCCGCCAGCAACAGGGAGGTCCATGTCCCCCCCCCACTCACCCCCTGGCTGCCCTTGAAGGCGATCACGGGTCAGCGGGTCCCTGCAGAGACAGACACAAGGTAAGGGACATTCTGCCCCAACCCCCGGTAGTGAGGCAGGACAGCAGCTGCTCTACTGAGCATGTGCGAGCCAGCAGGACCGTGCTGTGTTTTGCTGGTGAGCAGCTGCTCTACTTCGCATGTGCGAACAAGAATAACTGATTTTTTGATCACTAATAACTCGGTTTTGGCTGCATCAATTTGTATCATATTTCAAAAGCACTTGTTATTGATTTCATTCTTGAAGTCTGTGAAGTTTGGGGGCTCAACTCATCCAGGGGGAGGAGATGTTGATGATTCAAATACATGAGGCTGGTGTGCATTTTGACTACAACCAATTAACGTTTAAGCAGTTACAACATTTTATTTTCCTAATGGAACTTTTTCAGACCTTGTGGATATGATGTTCCTCACAACCTACAGCCATGGTTAAATTTTCATAAATGTAGGTCAAGCGGTTTCCTCAAAATCGGGGCTTCAGCAGTCCCCTGTTTATAATGAACAGTGGCTGTGTATTAAAAAGGGCTCCAGCGGTGATCCTGGAAACTACAAACTGGTGAGCCTGACATAATGGGAGGCCTTTCCTGCCTCTCCTCCATTAGTATTGGCTAATCCCCCCATACATATGGGCTAAGCACTCCTGCTTACTTCTGTTTGGCAGAACCAGCAGTGAAGGAAGTCTGAGAAAGGCGGCAGCAGTGCAATACACAGCTAGTGATTCCACTGCCCTGGGGCATGGTTGGTTGGCACCCCTTATGGCACCCTTGGCGCTGTCTCAGTGTTTGGAGGCCGTGGCGAGTTGGCTATGGCAGAGCAGACTGAAGCTCAATCCCAATAAGACGGAGGTGATGGTGGAAGGCCGGGCGGCGGAGGTGTTGCCCCCTCTTGTGGAGCGGGTGCGCCCCTCCATGGCCCAGCAGGTTCGGAGTGTGGGGGTGTTATTGGACGCAGGTCTCCGTCTAGATCAGCAGGTGGATATGGTGGTGAAGGCGGCATTCCGCCAGCTGTATCTGGTGTAGAGGCTGCGCCCGTACCTCTCCAGACCCGACCTGGCCACTTTGATCCATGCCTTCATTACCTCGAGGCTGGACTACTGTAATGCACTCTACGTGGGGCTTCCCCTGACGCTGGCCCGGAGGTTGCAGCTAGTGCAGAATGCGGCGGCCCATCTCTTCACAGGGACGGGACGACGAGAGCACATAACACCGGTGCTCCGTGCACTGCACTGGCTGCCTGTAACGTGCCGAGCCAGATTCAAGGTTTTGACTTTGATCTATAAGGCCCTACATGGTCTTGGACCTGGATACCTCAGGGACCGCCTCACCCTCCACGACTCAGGACGGACCCTCGGGTCCACCGGGGGTGCCCTCCTGGAGGTCCCCTGTGTAAAATGGGGGGCTACAATGGAGAGGGCATACTTGGTGGCTGGGCCCTGACTGTGGAACTCCCTCCCAGAGGAAGCACAGCTGACCCCAAGTCTGTTGGCCTTCTGTCAGACCTGTAAGACATGGCTGTTTTCCCAGGTCTTCAGGGGAGGGGAGGGTGGGCTAAAATTGTGGGGGGGTGTTTTAAATGGGTTTTAATGATGATATTGTAGATTTTAATGTTTTAATGTATTGTTTTATATTGTGTTGGAAGCCGTCCCGAGATGCCATAGGCATGGGGGGCGGCATATAAATACAATAAAATAAATAAATAAATAAATAAATAAAATAAATAAATGCACATGTGGCCACTGGCATGTTGGCTATAGGCTAAGTTACAGCTGGTTCTGATACATCCACTATCAGCTATTAGCTGTGTAGGTTTTGGGGAATGTAACCTCTTACTGTCAGGAGCTGGGAGTGAACAGATTGCCCCATTGTAACCTGTTTGGTACTTCTTCCAAGTGACCAAGACTGGCTACTGTCGGAGATGGGTGCTGGGTTCGATGGACCATTGGTCTGACCCAGTATGGCATTACTTACATACTTAAGCATGTTTTAAGTTATTGGAGACAGGTAAGTACGGCAGCAGGGATCCTGTTTTAAAATTATTATTTTTGCTGGAATTCAAGGGTGTGGCAATAAGAAGTGCAGGTGGTGCAGCTGTGTCAGGATCCAAAAGTCTCGGGAGTATTCCACATTTCCATGTGGAATGTGTGCATAAGAAAATGGGTGATTAGCACCCACTGAAGACTTGCTAAGCGCCTCAAGGGGGTCTATTCCATCTTCTGCACCGGGGCCCATTCCAACCTAACTATGCCTCTGATATTCCCAGCAATGCAAGCCCTTTGTTTAGACACAGCACATGTGCAATATGGGAAAGCTACAGTCTCACAAGCCTGCCCCAGAGCTTTTACAGAAGGATCACCAGCGGATGGAGAGAGGGAAGTAGACTTGCTGTAGCATTCACTTGTCTTGACTACTGATCGAAGATCACAGGGGCGCCGCTTAACAGTGAGAAGCAAAGGGAACAGATTGCTGAGTACCATGAGTGTTGGCTGCACTTTGGGAGCTGGATATCTCAAAATTCCAACGCTGGCTGCGTACATGTGAAAAATAGAGTTGGAAAGGGATGTAAACACTACAGAGTTTTGCAAGCCCTTGGAGATTGTTTCAGGAGTTAATCATTGGGTAAAAACAAACAACAGCTTAGAGTCACCTGCCCATCACTTCGGTGGCCACCAGATGTTCACTCATTCCCGCCACGGGGTGGGCAGTCAGCTGCTGTCAAGAGACAGTCGGTGATTCAGCATGGGTGAAGGCTGGTCTAGCCGGGCAAATCCAGGCTACTGCGCACCCTTCTGTCTGTTAGGTCCCACAAAGTTCCTGTGCATGGAGACGTCTGCCAGCACCATGGACAAGGCCATGGTGTCGGCAAGGATCAGACCCAGAAGAAGCGGCCGCCGGCTCACTGTCAGCTGATGGCTCAGACTGGGAGTGAGCAGACCACCCCCCACCAGCTGCCTGTTAGCTGATATCACAGCTGGGCGAAGCTGCCCCCTTACCCAGGGCATAGGGTGGTAAGTCCCAGAGTGGAGTCCAGCCCCATACAGTCCCTCCCTCCTTGTCTTCCACCCCACATGGCAGTGGGACCCACTCCTGGGGCAGCAATAATGGCAAGCCTGCACACCCAGTGTGGGGAATCGGTGCTGCCTCTGCCCATGCACCTAAGGGGGACCAACTCTGGGCACAGTTCTGCCTCAGCAGAGTCACTGGTTCCCCTGTGCCTCAGACACCAGGGATGACAGCGCCTTGGGCTGGGGCTGGAGCCATGTCCAGCCCCCAGATGGGATCGCTCTGGCCTGGAGTCTAGGAGTCATCTGCTGCTGCCACCTGCTTTTCACAGGCCTGATCCTGCTTCTGACAGCCAGTGGCCATTGCTCCTGGGCCTGAGTCCTGCCAATGGGTTTGGCTCCTTGGCCCAACCTGGGGCGTGGGGGCAGTGTGGTGGCTGCTGGGAGGCTGCATGTGTTCCGCTCTCCATGCCAACCCAGCAGGTAGCAGCTGCATTGCCACGTCACAGGCTGGGCAGGGGCTCCAGCTGGCTGCTGTCTTGTATGTTTTCACCCATTGTCCAAACAGAATCTCAAATCTTAATTCAGCCCTTGCGCAAGAAGATGCAGCCCCACAGAAAAACACCTAGTGCCAAAGGAAGATTGGGGAGGAAATAGTGGGATTGTATCCAAACTGAAGTGAAGGGTCCAAAGCTTGATCAGAATGTGTCTGCCTCGGCAGTGTGAATTGATGGGGACACAAATGAACTTGTTATATATTTAGAAGAACATCTCTTTGCATGGCATAATGTGCTTAATAGGCTGCATTTTGGGGTGTCCTGTGTGTTTGATTGTGGCTTGGCCATTTGGAATTTAGTGTTCTGCATGAGCGCTTTATTACTTGCTTTCTGCTTCTGGAATGCTTGGAGTTGGAATTGTGGGAAACACTCGGTTGTAAACCATCATTGAGGGTACAGAGAGCAGACACAACCTCCATTTTGAGGAAGGGCAAACGTACCTTTAAAGTTAATTCACAAGCATGTGAGCAAGCAGCGCCCCCAGGCCGAGCCAGGCAGTGCCCCTAGGCCTGCCGCCCCAGCTGCCAGTGGAAAACAAAGGCGACCGGGGGGGCATGACTTCTTGGCCAGGGGCCCATTCCACCCTAGCTATGCCCCTGATTTAGGCTAAACATTAGGAAGAATTTTCTAACTACCAGGAGGCTTAGGCAACGGAATAATTTTCCAAGGGAGGTTGCGGAGGCCCCATCATTGAAGGCAAGGCCAAGCCTTACCACCCAGGGCAACGACCCTATTTCCCCTACTTCCGAGCCCCCACAGTAGCTCTTGTTTTCAACAAAGCAGGGTGTGGAGCGTCCACACATGGCCACCTCTAGGACCCCACAGAGGGTGCCCCTGAAGAGGTGGGGTCACCAGAGGCCCTGCATTTTATCTTTGCCCTGGGCCCTGCAAATGCTAAGGCTGGCTCCGATTGGACAGCTTTAAAAATAGGTTAGGAAGGTATTTCTCAAGGATGGTGTAGGTACAGAAGATCTTGCTTAATACAGGAGATGGACTGCATGACCCTTGGAGTTCCTTCCAGTTCTGAGACTTTAATGTTCATAGAATCATAGAGTTGGAAGGTACCTTCAAGGTCATCTACTCCCACCCCCTGCTCAGTGCAGGAAATCTACAGCTACAGCATCCCCGCCAGATGGTTCTCCAGCCTCTGTTTGAAAACCTCCAACAAAGGAGAGCCCACCACTGCCCTAGGTACTTTGTTCCACTGTCGAACAGATCTTGCCATTAGGAAAGTCTTCCTAATGTTGAGATTGCTGCTGTGGCTGTCAGCTTGGACGCTGCTGTGAGGACTCAATGTTACCTGACACTGTACAAGCAAATAACTTATTCTGATCTGTGATTGTATTTATATCGGAGTAGAAAGTCAATTAAAAATAGCTTTAAGTAAAGCAGTAGAAAATGAAGGTGTGGGTAAGATGTGCTAAAGCTATCCAGGAGTCAAGTCCTAAAAAGCCCTCTATGCCTTGAACTAGAACTGCAATCGGTACTAGAACTGCAATAGGGTAATGCTTGCATTTTGGGGCACCCCATCAGGCAACCAAAGGGCTACCCGAGGACCAATCGGGTGCCTGATGCCCCAAAATGCAAGCATTACCCAGACAAACTGACAAGCCCAGTGGTCCCAACTGGGGCTTGTCAGTTCCAAAGGCCACCCGGCGCTTGCCCCCCACAGTGCCTCTCAGCTAAGAGGTGCTGTAGGTGGGAAAGCAGCCTTTGAAAGTGATAGGCCCTGTCTAGGGCCACTGCAGACCTGGCTGGGACCTGTCACTCTCAAAGGTCAGCCGGCCCTTCTCTCCCTACAGCACCTCTCAAGTGAGAAGTGTCACTGTAGGAGGGGAAGCAGCCTTTGAAAGTGACATGCCCCAGCCAGGGCCACAGTGGGGCCTCCCACTTTTGAAGGCCATCCGGTGCTACCTCCCTCCCCCCACACACAGACACAGCACCACCCAGGTGAGAGGTGTTGTGGGAGGGAGGGGGAAGTGGCCTTGGAAAGTGATAGGCCCCAGCTGGAACTGCTACAAAGCTGGGCTCTGAAGTGGTCCCAACTGGGGCCTATCACTTTCAAAGGCCAGCTGGCATGTTCGAGCAGCCCATCCGGTCCCATTCACTGATGGGTGCCCAAACAGGGTCTGACTAATTTGGACACCCCAGATTCATCAGGGGTGCTTGAATCTTTGGGTGTCTAGTTGCAGCTCTACCTGGGACTCCGGTGAAGTCAATGAAAGTTCCAGAATTATTTAGCACCTATGGGATGGTTAGAGGATTGTTTCACCAGAGATAGGTAAAGTGTCCCAGTTCTAGGTAGTGGCTAATTAAATCATTAGTATTTATTCATATTTAACAGCAAGTGGCATTTATGTATATTAAATATTAGTACTGGACAGTGGCATAGAAAAGCTGTGGTGTTCCCGGGCTCATGTCCCAATAATGGGCAAGAGGTGTGTGTCCAAGGTGGGGTTCTTACTTTGGTGGGATGAGAGTCCCCATTTCAGGCTACCACCACTCTAGAGGGGCCACAGTTGGGAGCCCGGCTACAAGCCACCATCAGGGGCAGAGAGAGGAGTGGTGGCAGAGTGCTCTCCCCCCGCCCCCCGGTGCTCAGTGCTTGCATTGCTTAGGCTTCTTGCAGAAGACCCTCCAGAGTCTGGGGCCTGTGCTCAACTGAGCCCTCTCGCTCCATGTTAGCAAAACTTTCCATGTTAGCAAAACTTTACCCCTAATCTCTTGCATTGTTGAACAAGGACTAGCATTATGTGAATGATTTCCCTTTGCCTCACTGCAGATTTGAAAATACAAACCAAACAGAGAAGCACTGTGATATAGCCAGCTGGCTGTTCCTGGATATTCATGTACGCCTGTCACTACCCTTTTCCCTCAAAAATTAACCACACTAACAATATTTGCTCTGTGCAAGGAGTTATATAGCCAGTGGGTGAAAGGGAGACAAAGGAAAGCCAAAATTTGTGAGGCACAAATGCATTGCTCTCCACATCCTGGAATTCTATGAAATCCGTGACAGACCCCATTCTCAGAAATATGCCTCAGGTATTCAATCCAACTTCTCTTCATGTTAACATGCAGCCAGTTATGGGAACAACATCTAATTTATAATTGTCAGGAGACAATTGTCAGGAGCCTTGTCCACAAGGACAGGGTTGCTCACCAGGTGGTCAGGCAGTAACAGTCGCTGCCACAGGGGTAGAGACATATTCCGAGAGATGGTGTGGGGGCGAACATTAGCCTAATCCAGTCTATTATCAGACCATGGGGTCATGTAGAGGCATGGGCATAAGCCAGGCAGGAGTCAATAACCAGATAGACTGAGAGAGGAACGATGAGGATAGATACACCAGGGGGGTGGGTTTCCAGGTAGATGCATATGGTAGGGACAGTAACTGGGTCTTGGAGAAGTCCCGGGAAGGATAAGCGCAGACTGGGGCACAGCAGGAAGAGTAACTGAGTTCCAGGAGCCATAGAGCACAAATACACAGGTGGGTCAAGCTGAAAGCCCTCTGGTTACTCAGATAAACTAGTGTTTCCCATCATGCATCTCTCCCCCTCCCCCCCCCCGGATGACAGTGGCCAATGGGAAGCTGGGGCATAATGCCAATGGCATGAGGGTCCAGACCTAATGTCTTAAGAATGTAGGCATATAGACAGCTCTCACAATGGTGCTGCTAAGGTGAAGAAGGCCTGTGGCAGAATGGGTGGGGTATAATTTTTTAAAATAAATAATTAAATAAATGTCCCAAGTCCCCTGGTACCTGATGGAGCCTCACTGTAACAGGGAGACAGGTCAGAACTCGGAGAAATAAAGTCAAAGGAAGAGCTCCAAGAGCAGGGAAAGGGGGATCCCTCAGCTGCTTCTCCAACGCAGGGAGAGAGCGTAGCTCATTGCAGAGGTCATGAGGGGTAAGGAATCTGATGGCAGTAGTACTGGAACTAGGGATGAGGGTAACTGTGGAATAGGATCAAGGCAACTGAAGAGAGACCAAGTAGAGGGGAGTGGAGCAGGGCAGAGCACAGACACAGCATGGAAGTCAGGGGACCAGGAGCCAGAGTCTGGGAGTGAGAGTGAAGGGAAGTGGAGCAGGGCCAGAATCTGGGAGGGGAACAGCCTCATTGAAACAAGATGAACCAGAGTCTAGGAGCCAGGGAAAAAAGAAAGGAAGCTTCCTGCTGCTACCAGCATGCCTTTATACTGCTGGAAGCCAACCAGGAAGCTGGGAAGCAGGGCTACAGAGATGGACAAGGAGGAGAGCTGGGGTCGGGGCCAAGCAGGGTGTGACAAGGGGGTTAAGGCCAGATAGGAGGCAGGCCTAGGTGGTGGCACGGATGATCGGCAATCACTCTAGAACCCTGGAGACTGGGGGTTTGAGGCCAGAGCCTTACACTCACAATATTAAAGATGAATGCGAGCTTCAAACTGTGGGTCTGAACTAGGACTGAAACAAGTTCTTGCCCTCAGTGAGAACGGCCTTTTTGTCCAAATCTTGCGAGAATCTGCATTCTTGCACAGTCTTGAGAACCTGAAGTAGCCCCCCCAAACCGTTTTTTCATACACAAAATGGCCACTGGGGTGTGTGCATGTGCAGAACGGTCATGGTGGCCATTGTGCACATGCGCAGAGCATTTGGTTTCTTTTTAGAATCTCACAAGATTTTTGAGAAACCCCCAAAACCGCTCTGCACATGCGCCAAATGGCAACTAGAGGCCACGCATGCGCAGAATGGCCATGGTGGCCATTTTGAGCATTCACAAAACATTTTGGGGGATTTTCAAGAATCTTCCGTGATTCTCAAAAACCTCAGCAAAAACGCGTGAGATCTCATCAGGGTTTGCTAGAATCTTGCAGATTCTGGCAAGAATGCATAGTGTTCTCATTTCAGCACCAGTATCAACTTCCCAGATCCAGGGGTTTGGTTCATATTTTCATCCTGTGGGAAAATAAATTTTCTGACTCCACAACCTTTCACTCCCACTAAAACAGCTGCGTAAATGACAAAAATGCCCCATGGTCTGAGTCAGCACCTGTCACGAGTGTGCCACCAGGTCAGAGGGTGGAGCAGCCATTCTACCTATCATGGTCTCCTGGTAATTCAGTGGGAGTTAATGCTGCTTATGAGGCTGTGCAAAATGAACCATAGGGTCCCAGTCAGAGTTTCTCATTAGTAAGTACCCCTTTCACAGAAACTACTCTTCCAGTTGGGTCTAAATAGGACTCTTGCAGCCTCAGGAGAATGGCCCATGACTGAGTTGGTAGAGAATTCTCATTTCCTGTCACAATCCTGGATGTAGTCCATCTAGGTCCAGAGCGTGGTCCAAGTGGGTAAGACCCACTGAAGCACACTTGTTGTGTATGCCGTACCTGTTCTGTGATTAAAAAGAGCACTTTAGGCTACAGGGTTATCAATCAGACCTTTCTCATATGTGCTAGCAGTTACTTAAAGCTAGGTAACCATTATCTCAATCCTATATCACTTGGTGAAGTCAACCTATCCCAAAGGATCAATGTAGCATGCTAATACTAAAAAAGAAGAGCTCAGGGATTTAGATTGTGCATATTGTATCCAGGTTAGTGAGCGCTAACTCATAAAAACCTCAATGGAATTAGCAATGTGGGATTTTTCAAAGGAGCCTTTGGGAGTTGGGCATCCAACTCCCACTGAAACTCCTCAACGTTCATACAATCTGCCCAGTGAATGCAAACTATTTGATGCATGTAGATAACTCGTTTGCACATGCCCCTTTCTGTGTTCTAGAAAGATGATCCAGACGACTGCCCTATCGAGCTCAGTAAGGTACAGAGTGTGAAAGTAGTGGCCAAGAAACGCCGGGACCGCAGCCTTCCTCGGGCGTTTGAAATCTTCACTGACAATAAGACCTATGTTTTCAAGGCCAAAGATGAAAAGAATGCTGAAGAGTGGCTTCAGTGCATCAACGTAGCAGTTGCACAAGCAAAAGAAAGGGAAAGCAGAGAAGCAACCACATATCTGTAAAACAATGAGGCTGTTTAGTATCAAGCTTCCATATCAGCTGTTGGAATGACAAGACATTTAATTATCTGGTCCACAGAACACAAAGTTCCTAGAACTCAGATCTGTCCGCCTCCTCATGGATGGCTTGGGTATCGCTGGGCAATGGCCAATCTTGGAACAGGCCAAGGGAGTAAACTTTGGCTCCAGAGAATCAGACTTTGTACTTTACCCATAAACATCAATATAGCCAACATGCTAAGAATTGACAGTCTTTCCAAAGTTGCTTTGGTTTGCATTAATGGTGGTAAGAGAGGTTCCGTATGAGCATGTGAAAAATTACATAACACCTCCTACATTCTGTGGAATGTTTTATTGTTAGATGAAATTTGTAGTAAATGACATTGAGAAACTAACTGACCAGACAGTGGAACACAGAAGTATCCATGTAGCATTCATTTTCAGTGTGTACATATTCAAATTTTGTCTTCCTTTGTTACAGGCACAGCTAATCTTGAATGTTAATAACACTTCCTTCCTGAAGTAATGTTTTAAAATGCAGCATTTAAAGCTACAGTATTTTCTGCAGACATCCTTTAAGGTGACCTGATGATAGGCTGAAGATTATGTTCATGAATAATACAGGTTGACTTTCTTTTCCAAAAGCAACAAAAGAAAACTTGTTCCATGTAGTAGTGACTGTTTTGACCTGTTGTAAACAGTCTTAAACCAGACCCCTATATTTGTGCACTCAGTCTTTTTACACAAATGACTGAGGCCACTTCCCTAACTTTCCACATTTTATACCCAATCTTTAATTGTAAGAGTTCTTATTCTTCTCTCTTGCTATCAGCTGTAATTCATCAGTTGCTAACCCTTAAAAATATTATAATCCCTGGGGTTTTTTTAAAAAAAACCTGTGGCTTGATAGGAGCAGGGTTCCTAGTATATTTTTGAATGCTTCCTGTGAAAATATTATATCACATCAAGCCAAAATACATCCAGCTTTGCAAAAGGTTTTAGTTGTTCCTCAGCTTTCACTTAGCCACTGCTGAGCCAATTTGCTTAGTTTTGAAACTGTAGTTGTGGACTCAGGAGACATGAGTGAAAGTTAAGATGTTTAAAGTGGGTGTGATGGAGAAAGAGTTGGACAGCTTTGGAGTTTAACAGCGAAGAGGAGAGCTGAAGATAAGATGAGAACAGCCCATGGACACAATGCTGGACTGATTCAGAAGAGTATGAAATGTAGGACCAACATGACTGTAAAGTGAATTTTGATTAAAATGCAGCAGGCCACCTTCATCCCTGGGGCAACTTCACTAAAGTCAGGGAAGATGCAGCAAGGATGAATTTGGCCTGCTGTGCTGATGGTAGGCCCAAAGGGCCTGATCAGACAAGGACCTGGAATGTTCTTTGTGATGGATTATGAAGGTGTTGGGGATGGATAACTCCTGAAGTCTCATGTGTTGTGAAGCATGTAATCCCTACGACGTCCAACTGGCCAGTCCAGTGTGTGAAATATGATGAGTGGAGGTTCCATGGCATGGGCTTCGGAAAACCTGCTCATAGAGAGATTACCCACAGCTGCAAATTGGCTCTGAGCTCCCCACTACATCTCATTTTTGTAAACCCTTTTGTAGCTTCCATCACTGAACTAAATTGGAATTTATAATTCCTGAAGCTGAACAAGGAGTCTGATATGCAGAAAGACTGAGCAGCACCCATTTCTCCTATTGACTTTAGTTGACATTGCAGCAGTCAGTCAACAGATCAAGCCCTTGCCTGCTTTGTAACAGCTCAGAAATATTATTTTGTCTGCATTTAAGTCCTCTGACACCTTGACAGCAACGTGCTTGGATAACACTTTAAGCAAAGTTAGAAGTAGGAGCCTGGGACATAAACTGCTTTTATCTTTCAGCCTGCGAGTTCTCTGTGGAGGCCAGAATGGTTTCCCCTTCTCCTATCATTATTGCTGCAAAGTGTTAGGGGATGAGAAGGCAGACGGTATCTAAGCAAAGCATGTAAGAGATTCAGAGGGCATTTTAGCTACAGAAAGGATGTTTTTTTCTTTTATTGGATTTTTTGTCTGTGTCTGTTTCATAAATGTTGCTGCACCTTCATCTGTTTCTTACTAGAGAGTTTCTGGACCAGATTTTCAAGCCAATCCCTAAAAGTGCGCGCACACACACACCTGCATATGCAGAAACCTTTATGTACATATGCAAAAAGAGAGTTAAAGAGGGAGGATCCCCTTTACATATGTCTGTTCACATTTATTCACACACATGATGGGAGCAATGAGGGTTTGGTTTTACAAGGTGCTGGCACTCTAGACCTGTTAGAAAATATAAGCATGTGTTTACCTTTAAGCCTGAGAAGAATTCCATGGAAATCCATAGTAGAACTTCATTCCAAAGGTTGAATTTTTAGGCACTGATGATGACTTCTTATAAAGGAAGCCAATGAGATTTCAGGTGTCAAAAGTTGCGTGTGCCTAAATTGCTTTGTAGGTTAAGGATGCGGACCCTCCATCCTAAATGGATCTCCCCTCCATGCTTAAGAGAATAAGGATTAATGATCAGATAATGGGGCCTGGGGAAGAGGCTGATTCCAGTTCTGGATGTGAAGAAATACACTGAACACTGGGTTATTCTCTGCTCATACAGTATATCTCCGCATCCCTGGCTGGGTGGTCAGCCAAAGGGACTGATCTCTATAAGCATAAATATTTATCCTCTGAAAAAGATCAAAATGAATATCCACAGTGAATACTCACAATTTCACCCACTTCAATGCAAATACAATGAAACAGATATTCAATCCCACTTCACTGGATAGCCACTTTAAATATTTTGGCTTGGTTTTTTCAGTTCTGTCATTTTGGTATTTCAGTTACTGCATTTTGGTACTACTGTGAATGTGCAATAGCCAAAACAAAGTAAATGAAATGTCAAAATGACCTAACTAAAATACCAAAATGTACAAAGGATAAAAACAAACTTGCAACCAGCTGCACATCCCAGGGAGATGGGCCGCCCCCGTCAGGGACAGGTCAGGGAATAAAATAAACATTTCCCCGACCGGGGAGGGAGGACAGGGAGCAATGTGTGGTTGACTGGTCCCACAGCCGCGCTGCAGCCGGCGCCCCGCTCCCCCTCCATGATGGCAGCCATGACTGCCAATAACAGGCAGCCATGGCTGGTGGCCATGGCAACCCCCACACCGGGCCAGGTTGGCATGGAAACAGATGTGCCCACCCGATTTGGTCTGCCTGGGCAGCTCTTGGGCCTGGACTGTGGGCCCAGTTCCTTCTGGGCCCACGTTTCTGGACCAGCTGGCCCACATCTGGCAGGCCTGGAAACAGATGTGTGGGGTGAGGCACTGGCCCAGGCAGGCCATAGCAGGTAAACCAGGCTCCCATCACATTTATTAACACCCATAGCATCCAAAATGAAATAACCGACTAAGCAGATAGGCAAATATCCATTTCAGTTGTGAATATCCTTCAGATAATTAGAAAGCTATCTGAAAATGTGAATAATATCCATATATACAACAAAATTTCCTATTTGTTTTAGTTCTACAAAACAACCTGACTAACTGAATAACCCATGTCTGCTAGCTAGGTCAAACAACAGAGGAACTTTTTGTGGCCCCGCACTACTGTACCATTGGAGGGGACACACACACACACTGGTCATTAAAGAGTATCCTGAGCTTTAGAAGTCCCCATCAGCTCACCATGTGTGACCTGATTGATGTTCCTAGTTGACTGTGGGGACTGGATGGGAGAGTCTTTTTCTGTAAGGATGAACACGTTGCTTGATTGACCTATCAGAGGCAAGTCTTTTAGCTCAGGTAGCGGCTCATGCTTATGGAGCGAGGGGTTCCCAGTTCAATCCTTACATTGAATGGCCCAGCCAGGGATGTTGCGTTACGTCTAGAAACTGCCAATGCTTGCTTACTCTTCCTTTTTATACTCACTCCTATAAAAATAAAATGTGTGTCCATGAGTGTCATATCTCCTGACTGGTTATGCACCCAGACCTCTACTGTGAAACTACCCCACAGTTTTACTATAGGAGATTTTGGGGACTGTTGGGAGAACGGACAGGCTCATATAGGCTTTGGAAGTCACTACTGATCTCTGATTTTATACCTGTGTAATGCTCCTGCACTGTAAAAATTGGCACCTTTTAAAAAAATAAATATTTAAATTGAAGTCTAGGAATTTGACCTCTGCAGAAGCTTTTCTGTCTACATAAATTATCTCCATCTGATGTTCTAGCTCCCCTCTCTGTCCCCTCTCCAATTCATCAATGCATTCCCTGCTGCTAAACTGGCCGGTTCACCATCCTTCACTTACCTTTCCTTGCTTTCCCACTCTTCAATTGTTTCCGTTTCCAATTCAAATGCCTGGGCTGAAGGAAAGCAAAACAAAGCTGATAATTCCTTCCTCATGTTCTTATTGCCTCAATGGACCTTGTAAGTGTTCATGGATTTTTTTTGTTTTGTTTTGCCCACAGTTGACTTTCCACTCAATGTTTCCTTCGACACGGTTCCTTTAGGAGTTTACAGACTGGTACCTCTCTTACCTCTCTTAACAGCACCTGTGTGCGCCATGTTTTCTTTAGGCATGGCAAATATCAGCTGTTCCACCAATATAAAGCACGAATACATGTCTTGAAGCATTTCAAATTAGAGACTTGACTCTCACTGTCTGAAAGGTTGGCAAAGTCTGCTTCAGAGAGACAATATTTTATTTCCAACCTTTGTACTGTAATTGGGAAAGTCACGCTAAATCATGTCATACGGTGTGTGACAGAGAACAAAACCATTTGTGTTGTGAAGCACCCCCCGATGACATGAAACTCAGGAGAAATTTAAAGCCAATGGCATATTGATTAGCAGGAAAGATAAAATTAACAATGACACTATTAATGGAGAGTGAGAAGGGGAAAACACTGCAGACAATATCTGTAGCATCTCAATCAAATTCAGATTTCCCTGCAAGCTGGGCTTTTCTAAAGAAAATCCTGGAACTTCCTATAACACCGTGACAGCAAAGAAGAGCACTGAACTGTAAAGTGGGACAAGGTGGACTAAATAGCTGTGGGACCAGTGGAACCAGATTGTCCCAGAAAATGCCTCGGGGCCAATTCGTCCTCGGCAGCAGTTCTGTTAACATTAATGGGGTGAAACCTATTTACAAGAACTCACGTTCACTGCATTTCCCCTCTTAATGTCAAAGGTCAAATAAGATTTATGCCAAGGTCTTCATTAGGTATAAGCCAGCGGAGAATATGGCTCTTTGGATAGGCACAACTCTTTTTCAGGCTCTCATCCTCTTGTTGCTTGTGGAAAAAACGGTGTTTGCAGTACACAATAATAATGGGAGGGGGGCATTTCTGCAGCACTTTACGTCTTCACAGTGCTAGAGAGCCTTTAGGTCAAGAAAGCAAACCTCTTTTATTTCAGTGGAACTTTGCCTAATTATTAATTGCAGGGTCTTTACAAAAAGAAGTCACCATTCTATGTTGTTGTGTGGGGCAACTCTTCTATGCTATATGCCATTTTGGTCACTAGGGTAACTATGGTAACAGTACAGATTCTAAACTGATTTAGAATTCTAAACTCCCAACATTCCTGCACACAATGATACCGGATACAGTACTACAGGTGTCTAACTTTAGGAAATAAACACCAGGAAAATGGTTGCTTCTTTTTGTAAAGACCCTGTATTTGTTGTCCAGTATGAAGAACATGTTTCCTGACTCAAAATACTAATCTGATCCAGTAAAGCACCTAAACATGTGTTTCACTTTATGCTCATGACTAATCCTATTGATTTGGGGGGGACTAATCATGTTTTTTGGGATTAATCATGTGTAAACACCTTCTTAAGTGCATTGCTGGAAAGGCTAGATAGGTCGATACCTTACATATGAAGTGCGATACTGGGTCAGACCAATGGTCCAGCCACTCCACCATCCTGTCACCCATAGTGGCCACTGTCGATCACTTAAGAGAAATGCACAACAGGTCATATTGGGATGATCCATTTCCTGCTATTTACCCAGTTTCTGACAGTCAGAGGTTATGTCCCCCAGCCAACTTGACTAATAACCATTCGTGGACCTATCCTCTAAGAATGTATCCAAATCCTTGTTTAAGACCAGTTACACGATTGGCCTTCACAATAATTGCTACATTCTCTGGCAACAAGTGCTACAAGTGAATTCTATGAGTGACAAACTATAGCCTTTTATTTCTTTAAATCTGATGCCAGTTAATTTCATTGGGGGGGGGATCCCCTAGTTCAAGTATTTTTAGAGCAAATAAATAACAGATCCCTATTTACTTGTTCCACAACACTCATGATTTTTTAAACTTCTATCATGTCCTCTCTCAGTTGTCTCTTTTCCAAGCTGAAGAGCCCTAACCTTTTGACTCCCTCCTTAGATGTAAGGCTGTGTATACCCCAGGACAACCTAGGGTAAATGCCCGGGCCCTGCTCTTTCCAGGGACCCTGCACTGACCTGTTTTCACTAGGACAGATTGGGGGGGCCCCACTCCCTCCCAGCAAGGCCCCAACATGACCACATTTAGGGCCCTGCTGCAGACGGTGCCCCCAAGACGGAGGGGCCATGAAATCTTAAAATGTTAAAGGACTTCTATCCATACATCTCTTTCATAAGCTAAGCTTAAAACCCTTGTCCTGCCAATCTTTATATCCAAGCTCTCTCATAGCACTTCCCTCAACTTTTTTGCCTCCTCACCCCCATGTCAAGTAAGTTTTATAGTTTCCACAGCCTTCTTGGGTGCTTTTAGATAGACAGCAGCCCCATCTCTACTCTGCCTAGACCCCGGGACCATCTAAAGGCAAGCTGCCCGATGTGCAGGCAGAGCAGAGGTGGAGTATCTGGCTGTCCCTGCTCTGCTCCAGCCTCGCTTGCAGTGCTTCAGAACATCCAGGAGCACCTCCAGCGGAGCAGGCTGCCCGAACCTGGGGCACCAGCTTGAAACAGAGCTGCTGTAGTGTCCGCTGCTCAACAGATGGCTGCTACAGCTCCACTCTCGGCCAGGGGTTGCCCCGGGCAACACCATCACGTTGCAGGAGGCAGCCTAGAGCGTTGGGAGGTCCACCCACAACTCTTGGTGTGGGGGATGCGGGCATGGCCTGGAGTGGACTGACTGTGGGCTGCAGCAGCTGCTGGGTGTCTTTAAACCCAACCCACGTGAGGCTGTAACCCCCAGAGCAGGTCTGGGGTGGCCAGCCCCACATCCACTTCTGACAGTAAAGCTTTCCCCCCAACTCCAGCCATTTCTCCACCTGTGTAGATTCTTTGATTGATGCGATGCTGTGGGGATTTTCTCATGGGCAAGTATTTGAAATAGCCTATTATTGAAGAACAAAGATGCTGGTCAGAATTTTTTTGTTATTTTTTTAAAAAAAGAAAATTAATCAAAACATTAGCCCCTTAAAAGGGCCAAGTTTGAACCCCTAGCCGGTTGATTTTTTCATGAGAAATACTTAGAAATCATAGCTCTACATTGCCCCAAATGGAGTTTTTTAAAATTCCCAACTTCCACATGTTGGAATACTCTATTCTTCTCCCTGAAAGGAAAAGAGTAATTAATGAGTCAGAGAGAACAATAGAGGATCCCTTATC
>QEPC01009488.1:2477592-2509082 GCA_003113815.1 Sphenodon punctatus | reverse complement strand
TGCTCCCTTCCTGTTCCCTTCCGTGGGCAGGGGCCATAACCATGACTCCCTCTCAAGATGGGTCCCAACTTCCCTCTGTGTACCAAGAGTTTGAGAGCTGAGCTGCCCCCACATCGACCCTATGATTTCCCTATCGAACTCCTCCCAGGGGCAGAACCTCCATATGGGCGAATTTATAATCTAACCCCAGGGGAAACAGAAACCTTGAGGCAATACTTTAAAGAAAATTTGACAAAAGGGTTTATCAGACATTCCTCATCTCCTGCGGGAGCACCCCTCTTTTTTGTGCCCAGAAAGGAGGGTGACTTACGCCCCTGCATTGATTATCGTGGCCTAAATAGCCTCACAGTAAAGAACCGATACCCTCTACCCCTTATTTCCGAGCTGTTAGGAAAATTAAAGGGGGCGCGGATCTTCACAAAACTAGATCTTAGAGGGGCATATAACCTTGTCCGCATTAAGGAAGGAGACGAGTGGAAAACTGCATTTCGTACCCGATTCGGACATTTCTAATACTTAGTGATGCCCTATGGATTAGTTAACGCTCCGGCAACCTTCCAACATTTTATAAACGATATTTTTCGAGATTTACTGGACACATTCCTCGTGGTGTATTTAGACGATATTTTGATATTCTCGCAAAATCCGCAAGAACATGTTAAACATGTGCAAATAGTTCTCCAACGATTAAAAGCCCATAAACTGTACTGTAAAATTGAAAAATGTTTATTTCATGCAGATGTAGTGCCCTTTTTAGGATTTATTGTTTCAGCCCAAGGAATCCAAATGGATCCAAGTAAGGTCTCAGCAATTCGCAGGTGGCCAGCCCCCTCCTCTGTTAAAGCGTTGCAGCGGTTCCTTGGGAGTACTAATTACTACCGTCAATATATCAACAATTATGCTTGTAAAACAGCACCTTTGACTCAACTATTAAAGAAGGGAACCACTTATCATTGGTTGGAACCCCAGCAGCAAGCCTTTTTACAGTTGAAACAGGCGTTCTTGAAAGCGCCCCTGCTTCAACACCCTGATGTTACCCAACCATTTAATGTTGAGGCTGACGCTTCTGATAAGGCCATCGGGGCAGTCTTAACCCAGAAACTCGAGGGCCATCAACAGAGGTTACCCTGTGCCTATTACTCTCGTCAGCTTACTCCCCCAGAACGGAATTATACTATCCTGAACAAGGAACTCTTGGCCATAAAAGCCGCTTTCGAAGCTTGGAGACATCTTCTCGAAGGGGGACCTTACCCCATTCTAGTCTTAACAGACCACAAAAATTTAACATACCTCCAAACTGCACGTATTACTAATGGGCGGCATGCCTGATGGGCATTGTTTTTTGCATGCTTTTGGTTTAAAATCCAGTATCGACCGGGGCCGGAGAACACGACGGACAACGCTCTTTCCCGATGTGAGGAGGTAACCGACACCCCGAACCCACTCCCTGGACCCATATTGGCACCTGGAGTATTTGCAGCTACCCTTCCGTCGGTAGAAGATCTGCAAGACGAAAGTGCGCGTACGAATTCCCACGCCTTGTACTCCCTCCAAGATGGAGTACATTACCATAAGGGGCGAGTGGTCGTTCCTCATCGTTATAGACCTCAGGTATTATGGGCTTCATACATCCAGACATTGGACCTTGTCCGCTGACCGTCTGGGGGTGGCACTGGTGAGTCCGACCTCCGCCTCATTGTCTTGCATGGCGGCGTGGCACCAGTGCTGGGGCTGGCATCCAATTCCTCTCTGAAACAGGAACACATAAACAACACCTAAGTAATATCATATATTTATGATGATGCCTCTAGTCCTCCCTCCTTGGGGTGCTAGGAATGGCAACTAGAAAGACCCTTGCTGGCACATGCAAATCCTGCCCTCCTTGAGGTGCTAGGGGATGCTAGGGATGGCAAATGGAGAGACCCTGGCTGGCATGTGCAAATCCTGCCTTCCGTGGGGTGCTGCTAGGGAGGAATAGCAACGGAGA
This sequence comes from Sphenodon punctatus, assembly GCA_003113815.1. NCBI lineage: Eukaryota > Metazoa > Chordata > Lepidosauria > Sphenodontia > Sphenodontidae > Sphenodon > Sphenodon punctatus. Next base: position 2,507,095 of record QEPC01009488.1, on the reverse strand, counting down.
GACCCTGGCTGGCAGTGCACGTGCAAATCCTGCCCTCCCTGGGGCGCCAGGGATGGCAACTGGAAAGACCCTGGCTGGCATGTGCAAATCCTTCCCTTATTTGAGGGTGCTAGGTAGGGATGGCAACTGGAGAGTGGAGACCCTTGCTAGGGATGGCTGGCAGGCACATGTTTGGGTGGGGGTGCTGCTTGTGCTCGTGCCTGACTGCTGAAGAGCCCCCCCACACTACAGTACCCTCTCTCTCTATGGCAGACATCCGCTGCTACCCACTGATGCCCACTGTTTGTGCCTGACTGATGCCCACCACCCACCCACACGCCAGTGAGCTCGCTCTAACGGATAGAGCCTTAAGTTTCTTGTCCTCAAAGTAAAAAAAAAGTTTACAAACCTGGCAGCAGTGGCAGCAGCACCTCCTGTGCCCACCGGCTCTGGCTCCTCCTCCACCACCGAAGGTCCAGCAGCAGCGGCAGGAGAAACCTCTTCCTCCACCACCGGCTCCGCCACCTTGGCCTTCCCCTAGGCCCAGCGTTTAATGGTGGTGGTCACCTTCTTCTCTGTTTTTTAATTTAATTTTATTTTTTAAACACAGACACTCCAACAGTCACACACCAACACTCACCAAGACACCAACCAGTCAAACAACATAGCCAAACCAAACACAAACAGCCAAAACACACGAACCGAAAAGCCAGCCAGCCAGCCAAACACACACTCTCTCATGAGACATGAGGAAGGAAACACACAGACAAGTGAAACAAGAACCAGGACGTGACGGATGATCTGTCCAGCTTCCTGTGGCTACAGGCCTGCCTTTTATATGGCAGGCAGCCAATCAGGAAGCTGGGGACGTGGAGAAAGGCTGAGGAGGTGTGTGGTCTGACCAGTACTGGGGAGGGCCATTAGCACCAGTCCTGGTTCCTGGTCAGAGTGCCTCAGTGGTGTTGAGGCACAAGCCACTCTGCTGAGGGCCCAAGAGTTCAAGCCTGAGTCCTTACACAGGGTTACCATACCTCCCTTTTAAAGTATGAAAAATACATGGTGTAGGACTGCACTGGTTCAAGTGCAGCCCTGCAATGTCTATTTGCAATAAATAAATAAATAAATAAAATAAAGTTGGCAGGCAATTGGGCCTTTGGTGTGGCAGGTCCCTCAGTATGGAAGTTACTGTTAGGAAGGGTACCCAGGGAAAGGAGAAGTGGATCCAGAGGCAGCCCAAATGCACAGTCACATAGACAGTTCCCCAGTCACTCTTGGGGGCGATGCGCTCACTGAGGGAAAAACAACCCCTCAGGATCTTAGGTGTCCTTTGATTTCCCAACCGGGAAGAGGCCAGATCATCATAGGGGTGGGGGGGCAGCATGGTCCTGAGCAAGCCCCCACTCTATCACAGCAAGTGTCACTCAATGCACAAGCTCTATGCCCCACACCACCACACACAACACAGTAATGCCCAGGGGGGAGGAGGAATAAGGGAGTGCACACAGGTGATGGGAAGGGTAGGCCAGGGGGGAACTTGAGGCGGGACTCGGGACCACACACAACGCGGGGAGCGGGAAAGGCTGAACCCAGAAGTCAGAGGAGAGTCAGGGGTGAATCACACTCTCTCACTCCGCATTCTCCCACACAGTCACAAGCACACCCAGACACCCTTACTCTCGCACCAATCCCGCTCTCTCTCTCTCGCACGCAACACTCTCACACTCTCACTCACCCGCATCCACTCGCAAGCTCACAGTCCAATTCAAACTCCAGCAACAATCTCCAGTAACGCAAGGGGCCAGTCTCCCAGCAGCGCTGATCACCGGCGCCGCTGTCATGACGGAGTTCCCCTTTTGACTAGTTAGCTCTGCCCCCACAGCGCGCATATGCGAGTGGAACGTCGGAGTGTCCCAGAAGGCCCCGCCTCCTCGCTCTGTACTGCTGCCGGCTGGGTCCCCGCACTTGTATTGTGCGGCGTCATTGCTGTCGCTGCCTGACTACGGGGGTCCTGGGGGTTCTGCCTGCTGCGTCCCTGTCTCCCATTGGGTCGGGAAGGAAGACTACTGTGGTGAGCCCTTATGCTGCGGTGGCGAGCCCTAACAGTTACTCCCTGCAACAATGAGCTGAGGCAACTCCAGTAGAGTTAACTCAAACAGGATCTTTATTAGGCCTGCTCAGCATGTTCGCATTTGCAGGTGCTACTTTCTCGCTGCCTGCTTGAATATAACTGCTGATCCCAGCCACACACATTAAACCATGCTTGTACCTGGACCTCCCATGCTATGCTTTGAACCCTGTTTGTGCCCAGACCAGTTCTGCCTTGTTTGGCTCCCCATCTTGGACTTGTTTGCCTATGTATGCCTGAGCCTGCCCTGAACCCAGCCCTCCTGTTTGTCCTGAACCAGGTCTGTCTCTCTGCCTTGCCCCCATCCATGTGCAGTTCTTGAATTGTACCAGATGGAGGCTGAATCCAACACAGTGTCTGGCCCTGATCCTGCATGACCTTCGACCCTAACTCCCTGTGTTCATGACACCAGTTCCATCAGCCAGAGCTTTCTCAGTCTTACCCCAAAACAGCACTGTTAAATCTATTGCATGAAGCCCTAGCTGAATTCCCAAACTAAGACTTAGCCAAACAGAGAGTTTTTTGAACATCCCAGACCTTCACAAAGTTTCGAAGGTGGGAACTGTGGTTCAGAGGCCAGACTTGGACTTAGAAGCCTGGATCTTGGACATCCTTGGACCTTGGTGGTTCCCAAATACAGACCCCATTCTGCAGCTCATTTTCCTCTTTGTAATTGCTGTAAAATATGTACTGCTGTGACAGAGCCACCATCAGTCCCTGCAGGACCAGGACCAAGGGGCTGAGGTAAGTGCCTACAGGGGTGAGAGCCAGGCTCTAAAAGACATCTGGCCCTCTAAGGCTGCTTTTAGACAAGCAGGTTGCTGTCGCACAACCCGCTCGTGCGATATTTCAAAATCCCACAATGCGAGATTACACAAGACAGCCGGCAGGGATCAAGCACATGAAAGACAGTCACGCATTCTTTTCCAACTGCGAATTAAATACCTTACAATCGAGGCGACCTGCTCTTCTAAAAGTGACCTTAGTTGCCAAGAAGGCAATTAAGAGCAGCTGACTGGCTTCCTCTGGGCATGGCTCTGCAAGCCAGCTGACCCTCAGCTAGAAAAGGCAGAGCTGAAAAGCATACAGGAAGCCACCAGGGAGAGGCAGCAAGACAGAAGGCTCTGCAGGCCCAGCGGAAGGGGGCCAGGGAGCCAGCCCTGTGGTCCATGGGGCTACCCCTGGGATCCAGCTGACAAGGGACCAGACCAGATGGGGTCTTAGCCAGAAGGATAACTGACTGGCGGAATGCACCAGGCAAACAGCTGCCCATAAAACCTCAAGGGAGAAGGTAAAAGAATTGCATTGTGTAAGGACTGGAAATACTTTGTAACATAAAAAAAGCACTTTAGTGACAGAAGGTTGGTTGGATCAGTGTTTGGCCAGGTTTCAGAGCAGATTCGGCAGCAATTTAGGCTGGGTGCAGGCTGAACATGTTACAACTACTACGGCTGAATGGTGTGTATTTGAAGAAAAAAAAAACTTAAGGGGGATAATCAGGAGGATTTTCATTGTCTAGCTGACATCTAACGCATTTGTTCTGCCCTGTCACACAAAGCTCTTGGGACATGTGATCTATGAAGCTGTATGCTTTCAGATACCATTAACAATAAGCAGCAGGAAAAGTCACTTGTGGCCTATATGACTGCTGCAAAGAGAGAATGGAAGAACATGATGATCAGGGTTCCTAGTTTTCTCTTTGCAATGGAAAACCAGGGAAAAACAGAGATTTTGCCTTTTTCCAGAGAAAAACAGAGTTTTTCTCAGAAAATGTAAAAAACTTACAGATGTGGGAGGAGGACACAGCAATGACATGGAGTGGAGCTGAGTGGAAGCAACCTAAAGACATGCTGTGGAGCGGCAGGGGCTCTGCATTTGGAGAGGTGCCACAGGCCTCCAGTGGGTTGATGGGGGTGGGGGGACAACGACTATGAACTAGGGCGGTCAGGTCTTCCAGACCTTGGGAAAAAGGGACAGGAGATGAGCCTAATTGGGCCCATAGCAGCTTTCCCAAGTGTCAGCCTATATGGTGCCCCTTTCTGGTTGGCAGAGGAGTCTGGGACCAGGCTGGGAGGAGGAGGCAGCGAGCGTAGGACAGTGGAGGGGAAGCAACCTAAAGGCCTGGGGGGAGGGGGCTCTGCATTTGGAAGGGTGCCACAGACCACAATTTTTTTATTTGAGGGGGTGGGGCTTAACTGCAAAATTGCGTGAAAATTAAAATATTACAATAAAATGTGTTCTAACTCATACCTACATATTGTGGTAAGAGAAAGTCAACTCACGTTTACATTTAATCACAGAAAAACAGAGATTTGGGGTTTGTTTAATCAATCAGAGAATTTCCCATTTTTTGTTGCAGAAAACTAGGAACCCTGATGATGACTGTGGCAGAACTGAGCTGGTTCATGCCTCTTCGAATACATATAAACTGATATTGAGAAATAACTACTGTACTCGGGGAACAGAACCATCATCTCCCTCCAGTTGACAACAGAATACAAACATCACTAATGGTTATGGAGGGAGCCGGGTACGTCCTGGAGAAGGGAATTGGCTCAGTTAGGAGTCAGACTCTCAGCAGACAAAGTCATGTGTGCTGTTTGTTTTCTGATATCCGGTTGCAATAGTAACCATTACAGCAAGTGTTTGCAGTTGTGTAATGCTTCACTGAACTGGAAGCACACCAGGAGAAGGACCTCTGCCAAAAAGGTTTCATTCTGTGCCATAAAAAAAGCACAAAATATCGCATACACTAGATCCGAGCAGCTTCCCCTCAGAGTGCTGTGTAATCATTGGACCTCTCACTAGAGAGTTACCATGCTTGAGGTTCCTGCAGGAAAGCTGGTTGGATTATATAAGGACAATTAACTCTCCTAATTGATGCAATTTACAGAAGAACATCTCTACTTGGATCTGGGCTAGCAATAAGTGGATCTTGACAGACCACTGTGCTAACAGGGAATATCCTCCTTCAAACTCTTCTCCCCCAAACATGCCAGTTAGAGCCTCAGTTGTGCATAGGGCTGTCACCTATCCAGACTCTTTGATCCAGAAAGGGGCAGAGCCACACCAAAAGGAGGCACGGCCAAGGGCCTCTTGATCATTTGCTGGCATGGCCATGCTCCTTTGGAGTGTTATAATACAGTGGTGGCTGGTGGGTTCTGAGGCTGGTGGGGCACTGGGCGGGGCCAGACCAGAGGTAGGCAGAGCCAAACCAATGGTAGGCAGAGCCAACCTTAATATTGCACACTTTCATGATCAATGGAACAGAACATGCACACAAGGATACAGAATTGTGTGAAATTCTAAAAGGCACACCATAAATGTTGCATAGAGTTTTACAGAGGGTGAGGAGCCATGCACAGTTCAGAAGAGAGCAGGAAGCACCCACCATGTGGCATTCAACAAAAGGACACACCAAAATGCATGGAAAATGTAGGAAAACAGGATTCTGTGGAATCCTAACATGAACACCTTAAATTGCTGCAATTGGTCCCTGAGAAGGAAAAGATTCCCCAACTCTGATATAGCACTTTGGAAATCCTCCCTAGTTTACAGCGGCGGTGCGCCCCCTAGGATTTTTGGGGCAATGCCCCTCCTGGCCATGGCCCCCCAGGAGCCAGATTCGCTGGTCACCCGGTCAGTTCGCGGCTGGAAATGGATGTGCATTGCCCGCGCATGCGCATATTCGGCGGCAGTGTCACCTGTAGAATGGACTGCCGGGTCTTTTGAAAAGCAAGCGCGGGCGCCGCCACGCTCATCTAAAAATGGCCTGAGACTAGCAGCAAGGAGGCAGCATGCACGGTGATCAGAGAACTCCCTCCTCTCTCCCTCCCCAACAGCAGAGAGAGTCCCTAGCCTGGGGCCCTGGGCACCTACTTGTGCTGCCCGGGCAATCAATAAGATATCTCCACTATTCCCCTCAATGAAATAGTGCCTTTGAGTGGCACTTAGAAGCAGTTGCTATTTCCCAATGATGCAATGTGGACGGTGCTTCTAACCACTCATACCGCATTTTGGGAGGCCTCGTTACTGTTTTGTCCTTTGAAGGCTTCCTTAGGGGTGGGGTGGGTGGCTCCTCCTGTTAGTCCTACCCACCCCACCACTAAGGAAACCTCCTTCAAACTTCCAGTGCCAGCCCAGCAGCCGCATTTAGCTTGCTGCTGCTTGCGCCCGGTGCACGCATACTTATATCAGCACCTGGAAGTGCGGCACGCTGCACAGTTCTACTGAAGAGGCACTGGCTTCTGAAGCAGTCACAGTGCTACACCACTGCCAGCCACATATTGTGAATCAATGAACAGATCAAAAGAACAGTCCGGGAACCAGAGGAGCTGGGCGGGGCAGTGCCCCTACTGCCCAAGGTGACGCACTGCACCTGTTATGTCACGATGCTCTGGCAGGGCGGGGTAGACAAGGGATGCGGTAAAGGGAGTCTCCCACCCCTTTCTGATGTAGGTACACAACTCTTTGGAGACTTGTGATGTTATACTGCTCAGCTGCTGGGGAGACCATGTTGGAAAACAAGCAGGAGAGTCTCTTCACCCCAGTCCCTATTATTTAATTTATTTATTTATTTTAAAAATGTATACACCGCCACCTCCTGCCACAGGCAGCTCAGCGTGTCTAACAATCTCAATAAAAACAATAATATTATAACATATTAAAACATCATCCCTCCATAAACCCAATAATAATAATAATACAAAAGAAAAAACACACACCCCCTTCACCACCCCATTACCCCTCTCCCTCACCAAACGCCTGACGCAACAGCCAGGTCTTACAGTTCCTATGAAAGGCTGGGAGGTCAGGGGCCAAACAAGCCCCCACCGGGAATTCCAGTGTGGTGTCCTGATCACTCAAAATCAGGGCTCCCCTGGAGACTCTGGGTGAAAACCTGGAGTCTCCAGATCAGTGCCAAAGAGGTAGCAACCCTAACTGTGCAGCTGTGCACAGCCTGGGACTCTGCTGAGTACGTGGAGCCTGTGGGGTTCCAGTGCCACAACTGGCTCACTTCTAAACCTGACATTTGTAGGGTTCACGCATATCCCTGCCAGATGTTGAGATGCCAGCAGTGGCAGGGCACAACCTCTGCACGCATGCTGGCATATGCAGAAGGTGTGGTTGGGTGCCATGTCTCCACACTAGCCACCACCATGACCCTGCTACTCCTCCCACATGAATGTGGCCTAGCTCCCCTAAGTTGCAAAATGGCTTGAAGGAGCAGCACTGGCTGCTACTGGACCTGGAACAAAGAAGGGGATAGCAGCTGAGCTCCGTGCACACAGGCCTTCGTGCCTCCCACAGCACTGAGGCCATTAGTAACCACCCCCTCAGTCTGCGCTTGCTCTTGAGTGCGACTGCTCATGCCTGGATCCTGAAAGGACTCATGTGGATCGCTAAAGGGCTTTGTGCAGGTACAGGGGCTCACCTGTTCAGAGCCTGATATGGGACTGAGAATTATGACCAGGGTTGGGGAACCTTTTCCCTTCTGGGGGTCGATTTCAAAATGAGTGAAAGCTCCATCGGCTAGGTCAGAGTAGGGGGTGGGAGGGCTTAAGACAAGGGTGGGGAAACTTTTCCTTCCAGGAGCCACTTTGAAAAGGAGTACAAGCATCAAGGCCTGCATAGAAACTGGGGGTAGAGATGCCTAAAGATTGGGGATGGAGGAGGAAGGTCCAGATTAGAGCTGGAGTACCTGCTGTCCCCTACTGGGTAACATCTGGCACTAATCAGTACCCAATTTCTCCTGATGGGTTCTCTTATATACTGAGTGACTGGCTTTCTCCTAATTTTTCAACTTCCGGTACCGATTTTCTGACTTTCCATGTCAATTCTTGTACTGATTATTCAAATGGTAAATCAGTAACTTGGTAACAGTAATACCTGGTATTTCCAGATCATTGGGTGCCTGGTTCAGTCCTCTGCTGCCAGTCGAGCACCTGATATTTCTTTTATTTTTGTTTTACCCATTGACTGGATAGCAAAGGCACTACCCATTAGTTCACCAATCTGTGCCATGGATTTAATCTCTTATCCTTGTGTGCATTGCCTTATCGCTGCTTCCTTCACCTGAGCCCACTCTTAGGGCTCTTTTTGACGAGACGGAAATGGCAGCTGAGCCCTTTATCAGCCGCCATTGTTGACGTCCATTTGAATCTCTAATGCCGGGTCTCCTACGCGTGAAGTTGGTCTGGCGATCCTGCCCCCTTCAATGCAGATCGCCAGTGTGCCGGCTTTACGTCGCACTTCCGGTCTCGCCGGAAGTGTGCGCATTCACAGAAGGATGTGCAAGCGCAGATACTCTCTGGGACGTGTCTAAACAGCAGACACATCCCAGAGAGTATCGCGGGGGTGGGGAGGCGGCAGTGGCAACGATGCTGCTTGCCTCCCTCTTGTCAAAAAGTGCCCTTACAGCGCTTGGGGCAGAAACTTGATTCAGGGGCCAGATCAAGGAACAAGAAAGGGGCCAAATAAAAGACAGCTGTGGGCTGCATTTGACCCCTGGCCTGAGGTTCCCCACCCTTGGCTCAAGCGGTATGTGTGATGGAAGGGAGGAGAGAATCCAGATCATGGAACTGTGCTGTGGGTTCAGCCTTTATCCTTGACTGCACACCCTCATTTCTGCTCGCTTGCACCTGAGTGCACTCCTTCAGTACTAACAGAGTAGAGGCTGGATCCAGGGATCAGGTCCAGAAACTGGAAAAGAGCCAAATAAAAACCAGCCGCAGGCCAGAAGTTCCCCACACCGGATTTAGACCTCTGCTGCTTGACAACACTTCCTCTAAGTCTTGGCTAGAGATAGGCAATAATGAAAAAGATTGCTGCCTCCATGATACGAGGAACTCGGTGTTCAGGGAAACAAACAGCTTCTCAGCAGAAGGTTTGTAGCAATCCTTCTTAATATTAGTCTGGCACATTGTATAGCCCATGCAGGCATGAGATATCTTGGCTTAGTTATTAGACTGTGCCTCCTCCAAGTGATCCTGGCAGCAGACTTGGGACTGGATACACGGGCCAGATCCAGGAATTGGAGAGGGACCAAATAAAAAAAAAGAAGAAGCTATGAGTTGGGTTTATTATTTTATTTTATTTTATTTTTTTATTTCACATTTATTAGCCGCCCCCTCATGCCTACGGCATCTCGGGGCAGCTTACAACAAATGAAAACAGTAACAAGCATAAAAATGATTCAATTTAAAAACATTTTAAAACACCCCACCCATCACTCTTCTTAAAAAAACAGCAACCCCGCCCCCCACCTACCCCACCCTCCCCTTCGAAGGCCTGGGTGAACAGCCAGGTCTTACAGGCTCAGTGGAACGCCAGCAGACCTGGGACCAGGCGGGCTTCCTCCGGGAGGGAATTCCAGAGTCATGGCCCGGCCACCGAGAACACCCTTTCTATTGTGGCCCCCCGCTTAACACAGGGGACCTCCAGGAAGGCGCCCCCGGTAGACCACAGGGATCACTCTGAGACGTGGAGGGCGAGGCGGTTCCCGAGATATGAGGGGCCCAGACTGTGTAGGGCTTTATAGTTCAAGACCAGCACCTTGAATCTGGCATTGTATGCTATAGGCAGCCAGCGCAGAGTACGGAGCACAGGAGCACAGGTGTTATGTGCTCCCGCCGACCCGTCCCTGTAAGGAGACGGGCTGCCGCATTCTGCACTAACTGGGTGTTCCACGCCTTCCCTGCTCCCCTAAGCACCTTCGTCCCTTCTCACTTGCTGCCCCCCATGCCTGGAACTCCCTCCCTGTCCACATCCGCCTTGCCCCCTCCCTTCATACCTTCAAATCTCTCCTTAAAACTCACCTCTTTCGCTCTGCTCTGTCTGACTCTTTATCCTGCTGAGCCACTATTCCTATACCTACGATCGGTTTACCCTTATCCTTGCAACATGGACCTGCCTGCTGTCATTCTCATCGTAACCAAGCCAAGTACGTGCACTTGAGACCTCGCATCTTCATGAATGTTAGACCCCTTGTCTCTCCCTCTGTTCCCCTTCCTAAGTCTCTCCTCCAGCTCCTGTCTCTCAGATTGTAAGCCCTAGGGGCAGGGACCGTGTCTATTTTATTACTTTGTAAAGTGCCAGGTACACTGCTGGCGCTATATAAATGTTTGTTAATAATAATAACTGCAGACTCCAGACCAGAAACAGGGGAAGCCCCACATAGAGCGTGTTGCAGTAGTCTAGCCTCGAGGTGATGAAGGCATGAATGAGAGTGGCCAGGTCGTCGCCAGAAATGTATGGATGGAGCAGCCGTACCAGATACAGCTGGTGGAAGACGGCTTTAGCCACTGCCTCCACCTGCCGATCTAGACGGAGGTCCGAATCCAACACCATGTCAGGATCCGTTCTCAGACCCTGCAGCTCCGCCAGCAGCCCCAGCAACAAGCCCCACAGCATGCGCGCCCATCAGCTGACTCAGCGCACGGGCAGCAGGCTCCACCCACACGGACAACCCCAGAAGTAACAGTTGCCCAGCAACAGCCCCAACAAACCCCCCCAGGCACCGTTCCCAGATGCCACGCAGGGCGCAGGGGCGGGGCCCTCAGCACGTCACCGCTCAGTGTGGCTTCAGGCACGCTAGGGAGGCGTGGCCTTCACTTTAAACACCGGCGCTGCAAGGCATGCAGCGCCAGTGATCTGTTAGACTGGCCCTGCGTTTGAGAGGAGAGCTTTGAGCTTGGTGTTCTATGAGATTGCCTATCCTTGTTTTCCCTTCCCCAGAACGTCTGTGCAGAGTGCTTCGGTGGATGAACGATTGAGTAAGTGTGACCCTACCTCCCTTTTGTCCCTTCCTACATTGGTGAGTTTGCTTCAGCGTGTTTGATTGCTGGGACAGTGAGGGCGTGAGTCAGCCTTCTCCTCCTTGGGAATTCCTGCCCCCCTTCCCTCCTGTAAGGATCCGGCCCTATCCCTACCCCCTGGCCATGGACCTTTTCCCTGTATCCCCCACATTGCGCACTTCCTTCCCTTCCCCTGTAGAGTATCTGGGGTGTGTTTGTAAGGTGGGAGGTAGGAGAGGAGGATTGCACAGCACAGGTGATCCGGCACCCTATGATGAGATAGGCCTAATCCCTTGTGGATTTCAAGGGTCAAACTATTATCCTGATGGGCAATGTACACTCTGTGAGCAGTCCCGGGAAGCCGGGCTAGGTTTTGCCCTCCTGGGGAACATAGTAGAGAGCCTGTGGACGTGTGGTGACACACGTGTGGAATCCTTACCCTAAATTACCCCCTCCCATGATACACCACCCCCAGACTCCAAACCTGCTGGGCTACAGAAGGGAAGACCCCTGCCCCCCACTGGAGGAGCCAGCACCCCCCTCGCCTTTCCCACCACCATTACCTCCATCTTATAGGGGTTCAGCTTCAGTCTGCTCTGACACATCCAATCCGCCACAGCCTCCACACATTGGGAAAGTATCAAGACAGCAGGACCTGGGTCGGTTGAAAACGAGAGGTACAGCAGAGTATCAGCATATTGGTGGCATTGCACCCCAAACCCTCTCACGATCTCCCCCAGGGGCTTCATATACACATTAAATAATAATGGAGACAGAATCAAACCCTGCGGAACACCGCAGGTCAAGGCCCGGGGCTTGATGTTTCAGCACCCAGTACCACCCGCTGGCTTTTCCCCCGAGAGGAATGAGTGGAACCACCCAAGGACAGTCCTGTCCAGACCCCCTAGTTCTTGCAGCTGTCTCAGCAGCAGCCCATGGTCCATGGTATCAAAAGTGGCCGAGAGATCTAGCAGGATCAGAAATGTTGAACGTCCTGCATCCATCTCCTGCTGGAGATCGTCCACCAAGGCCACCAACGCTGTCTCAGTACCATAGCCGGGGCAGAACCCAAACTGAAAAGGGTCAAGGAAACCAATACTATCCAGATGTGCCTGAAGCTGCAGTGCCACTGCCTGTTCAATAACCTTCCCTAAAAAGGGAAGATTAGAGATGGGGCGGTAGCTGGCGAGTGCGTCCACATCCAAGAATGGCTTTTTCAGCAGGGGATGCACTACAGTCTCCTTGAGACTGGGCGATAACCCAGTCTATGGCCTATGGGTTGTTTTAATAACCCAGGTTTTCCATGAAGCCTGTTTTCGCATGTAACAATATGTCCTGGCATCAGGAACCATAGGCTGCACAGTGAAACCGCTGTCCCCAAGTTTGTGTATGGAAGTTTGATACTCCTGAAAATGTATCCAAATGCAATTTACCCCAAGATCTCATCCCTACCTTCCTGATCTTCAATGAAATAATTTAACAAGGTCAGGATAAAACAGGCCATAAGTGAGTAAATATTACATTCCGGCACTACATGATATTTGTACACACACAGAATAAACAGAGCACTAGTTTTTACTAGTGCTGAAACTTGGTCTTCGGAAAACTTCGCATTCACCAAGGAGTCCGGTCTTCAGTTCAGAATTTATGAGTTCTGAAGTTCCGAGCACCATGGCCATTCCTTGTAAAACTTCAGAAGCCTCCATCGAATACTGGTGCCACTGCACATGTGGCTGGAGTGGAGCTTCTCAGAGCTAGGAAACAAGTCTTAGTGCCATGGGGGTGGGGGGTATGGGAGGAGACAGTTGAGTGATGGGAAGCCAGATGGCAAGTTTTGATTGACTGGCCAAGCCAGATGACAAGTTTTGATTGGCTGACAGGGCAAAATAAAAGTGGCTGCACAGCCATTTTCCATTGTCTTTGGTGAATTTGGCTATGTAAGCCACTGTTGATCTGCAAGTAATGTGGTGCCTGACATGGCATGGCCTGGTTTGGCCTTTCCTGTCCATAGGGCCAATGCTGGGGGATGAGGGTTATGTTTTCCACCATGCCATGATTTAAAATAAATAAATAATTGGGTGCCACATTGCTGCTGCCTGCTGCTTGGTTGGCACCATGAGGAAGAGGGATCTCTCTCTACCTGGTTCCACTTCCCCTTGCCTAGACTTTTCAAGTTACCACCACCAATGCCATGTCTTTTTAAAAAAATAAGTTTGCGCCACTGCTGTTCACACTGCTTGGAACCATGAGGCCAGAGGGATCTCTCTGCATGGCTCCCCTTGCCTGGACTGTTCAAGTTACCACTGCCACACTAATACCATGCCTTTTTAAAAAAAATAAGTGGCCGTGTGTGTGTGTGTGTGTGTGTGTGGTTTCTTGTGGGTGTTATAATTTTGTCTACTAGGCTGGCTGGCTTCTGGTGGGATTTCTGCATGCAGTTGCACTGTTTTGTGGGGTTGTGTGTTGTCTTCTTTCTTACCAAGGCTGTGGCATGGCACAGCAGAGCCTAATTGTAAAGTGTAACTGTAACTTCTATTGCTCTGCCTGCTGCTTGGCACCATGAGGCCAGAGGGATCTCTCTGCCTGGCTCCACTTCCCCTTGCCTGGGCTGTTCAAATTGCCAGTGCCACAGTACCAATGCTATGCAGCTCTGAGTATCTCCAAGGTCAGGAATTCCAAGTTCCAAATTCCAGGTCCTCGGAAAAAGTTCCGAACTAAGTACTGCCGACTACCTGGATCAAGTACCTGGGAATTTGAAAATCAGTCTGAGTACCCAGAAGTACTATTTGATACAGCCCTAGTTCTCATCCATAGATTTCCAAGTCTTCCTCATGGCCTAATGAGTTTTTAGAATTGCAGTAACCTAACCATCTTAATCTAAACATGGCTTCTGACCCACCCTGGTCCTGTTGATTAAAAGCATGATCCTCTGGCTGTTTAACGCTGGCAATAACCCTTAACATCAGTGCAAATCTTATTCACTTCAGTGGAATTCATACAGCTGTTAAATGGTAGCATTGGTGTTAAAGAGCAGACCAGAAGATTATGTTGCCCTGTGTCCTTCTGGTCTTGCTAATAAAGCAACCAAAAACCAGTAGTGGCTGGTGGATTTTTAGGTTGGTGGGTGGGGTCACTGAGCCGGGGCCACCATTAACATTTCAGACATCACTATAGAAATACACAATGAATAAAAAACCCACAATAAATACAGGTCTATAGATTACATAATGTTGGTGGCATGCAATAGTGAACAAAATGCAAAGCTCTGTGAGCAAATCAAAAAGGGGAAGCCAGCAGTTGTTTCTGCAGGCTAGATAGTAGAAAACTGGCAGGTCAAGGGTTCAAGTCTGTTTTAGGTAAGGGGCATAGGAGTACCATTATAAATTTATGATTGGATTCCTTGGTGTCATATCAGACCACAGGAATGGGAAGGGGCTGGTCTTCTGTTCTTATCTTTGAGTAGCAAGGCTCTAGCAATGGTAGATTAAGATTACCTAGGAGCTAGATTAAGCAAAATGTCTTGGCCTTCCATTCCTAACAGCTGTTCCTACCTGCCCTTCTCCACTCAAGAGATTCCTAGGCCCTGATTCTGGATTGCATACCTCCCTTTCCATCATCTTTGTATTGTGGAATCATCGGGACTATTTCCTAAACCAGAATTTTTGATGGAAATAATCCATTTTGAAATTCCATTGCTAAGAAAACCTGTACCTCAGTTCAGAAGCATTTAGAATACACCTGCAAAGCACTGATAAATTAGATGTCAAATTAAAGAAACATAAACCTGGCTCTCTTACATCATCGATCTCCCAGTTGTCTAATTAGCTGAAGAAAGAAGCAAAATCAGACGCGATTCATACAACTAGTTCATTGAGAAGACTTGGAACTTTCTAAACTGCTGTTATTAATGTGGGACCTCTTGGATTCCAGGGATATCTGAAGACTTAGATTAACTACATTCTACTAGTACTTGCCTCCTCTCTCTGGGGTGAATGTCTGCTAAAATCTTCGACATTCAAAACATACTTCTGGCATTTAATTAATCTCTTCCTGTAGCCTCAATTTTTTATATGTATATATTGGAACCACTTTATATTACAGGGCAAAATATCCAATTCCATTGGCCTTAAATAATGATTATTGGCTATGAGCCAGAGTCCCCAGTGTGTGTGTGTGCGCGGGCGTGCATGCGTGCATCTTGCTCTCACTGGCTTGTTCTGAGGTTACTTCAGCTGGGAAACGAGTAAGAATGTACCATTTCTTTCCGATTTCTGAGGCCAGGGGTGCAGCTAGCTTGGAGTGAGCTCTGGTGTGGAAGATGGAGTGGGGGCCCCTTGACCACTCTCCCAGTGGCAGGGGATGCAGCTGCAATGAGGGGACACTGGCATCCCATATCCATGATCTTATTATAGCTATGCTCTTGTCTGTGACATATTAGATGGCTGATTTCCACGAAATGAGAACAGCAATTGGTAACTTTTCCCTATGCAATGGTACTTTCATTACCTTTCTTCTCCAATAGCCATTTCCACCACTGCTTCAAAAGGGAACTAAATCTGTTCACTATAGGCCTGCTGTCCACGGATGCCAAAAAGAGGTTTTCCCATTGACTTCAAGGAGCATTGTACTTATCTCCTAAAATCAGAAGACCAAACTCCTTCCTGTTATACCCAACTTGAAGTAACTGGTAATTGTACCTGCTTTTTCCTGAACTACTGTGGTCCCAAACCCATGATTCTATGTTCAAACCTAGGTCTCACTAGGTGCCAAAACACAGGATGTTTTTAGGCAAAACACAACCACGCAGGTCCACCCATGAACCACGCACCTGAACGCCCATGTGAAGATGGTGTTGGGTGGATGGGCACTCCCAGGACCCATGCATCACCCACTCATGGCAATGCACGAGGTATCAGAGGAAAAAAACAGAGCGCCGCATGCAGGGGAAGGCAAGAAAGTGCGTGGGGAGAGGTGCCCACACATCCCCGGCCTGTGTGTGAACCAGGGTGCCCACCTGCTCCAGTGGAGCAGGCTGCTGCTGACCTGGCAGCTGATGTAATGTGTGAAGTCTCCCCCCTACCCCACAGCTGCCTCTGCCCCACAGCATCACTGGTCTCTCTCCAGCAGAGAAGCTGTCTGATAGCAAACATCTTCCTGATCCAGTCCACCCGTGGAGATGCCAGCTGCAGCCAGAACCCCAGTCTCTCCCCAGCCAGGGATAGAGCAGGTTCTGTGTGGGCTGGGGGTACTGCCACATTTTCTGGCAGTATATCGGAAAGTAGTAGTGAAGCATACCTGCCTGTCTGTCCCCAGCCTGTATCTGACAGTACAGCCTGTGGCTTCCTTTCTACCCATCTGGCTAATGCTGTTTTACTCAGATAATTGTAAATATTTGGGATCATGACACTTGGTTGTCATAGCAATGAGCAGGATATAAAATGGAAAAGCATAAGCTCCACTTGGATATAGCAAGCCCTTGTGCCAATGAGACTCACTCTGAGGCCGTTTTTAGACGAGCGCGCGCTGCGCTCACGCGTCATTGCCAAAATCCCGCGAGACGGAATTAGACGAGACACTGCAGTAAGTCACGCGCATGGGAGGAGGATGCACATTCTTTTCCACCTCGCTCGCCAACCCGGTCAGATCACGGCCAGAAAAGAATGCGTGTCCCCCTCCCATGTGCGTGACTCGCAGCAGCGTCTCGTCTAATTCCCTCTTGCGGGATTTTGGCAACAACACGCGAGCGCACCGCGAGCTCGTCTAAAAACAGCCTCAGTGAAACTCATGTCTTATTCTCCAGGATCCCCCTCTTCTACCTGTAACTACATTAATCATGTGCACCTCCAACTTCTATCTTCTTGAGTGTATCTCTGGCTGCCTTTAGACACAACGAAAGCGGTGGCTGAATGTGTGTTGACATCATTGTATAGCCACACTTTTCCCTGTATTTAATACGTTGCAGTACTTAGACGCAACAGCTGCCTTTCCACATCCAGGGGCTAATGGAGGTCCTGCCTGCCACTTGTGCTGGAAGCTCTCATTGTAGAAGCAGTCCCTTGGAATTATGGGAGTTGTAGTCCATGTGGGAAAGCAGTCGGTTCTTCCCCAAATCCTCTGCTCTGCGTTGCAGCTAAACCCTCATTCTTCACTGCTTCCCCCTGCCCCCAAATCCCCAGGTACTTTGCGAGTACACAAAGACAGTGTGCATCAAGGAATGAGCTGTTTGGCAGCAGTGTGGATTGGAAGATTTGGGGCAGACAGGGATGATTCGGGGCAGACCGACCGAAAATGGTTGTGAACACGCCACCCAATGTCTTTAGAGACAATGTTAGTCATGGGAAGAGGGAGAACACTCAGCTGCTGCACTCGAGACATCTGTGCAGCCAACAAGGAGTTAATGGGGGCCAGACCGATGGACTAAAATAGTGACGGTGGTTAGACACAATGCACAGCCATATGGATTAAGAGCAATATGGGCAGTGTTTGCCATTTGAAAAAGGGTATTGTCTTACCATTTTTAATATATTCAGGTCCGTAGCCAGGAGGGGTGCCAGTTGCAATGTTGAGGAGGCCTGCCATTACAGGCTTGTTAGTTATAGTTACAGATGAGGGAGCACCAGGAAATTTGGAAGGGGTCTGGCCCTATAAGCCTTCCAATGGTTACAGGCCTGTCTATATTTCAGCCTTCTCAGAGATGGCAACCCTAAGCATAAGTGAAGCTTACAGCCCAGTCCTCAAAGCTTTTTGAGATGGAAGCTGATTACTGGTAATCAGGTAAAAAATTCTTTCCAGGGTGATTACTAAAGCATTCCATCAGTCTCACTCAGTGGCAGACACTCCACCTGTCTGGGCCTCTGAGTCTCCCATCTGCTCTCACTTTTAAGGGGTCCTGGACAAGGTTCTGCCTGTTGTGCAATGCAGGGTTGGATTAATGCAGAGGCAATTTCGACCCACAATCATACCATACGAGAAGAAGTATCCCTTCTTCTCCTCGGGCTGTCTCTTGATACTAACTTGCTTTCCCTTTGGCCATTCTGTCAAAATAGCAGCAGAGCTGCCAGTGGTCATGACACCCAAAGCTGTAGGAGTTCCTGCTGGACCCATGTGTTGTTACAGAGTTCAAAACAGGTACCCCACAACCCCAGCCCATCAGTCCCCAGCCCCAACCTATAGGGACTGTAGCCACTGGCCATGCTCCAATGCTGAAGGGGGTGCTGGGAAATGTAGTTTATTTCCATAGCCTGCATAACATAACATGTATCTCCTGCATAACCCAGAGGAATCGGGGCTTCACTCAGAGCCTGAAGTTGAAAGGTTAAAACCAGGGGGTGGCAACCACACTTATTTATTTATGCAAATTTGCCCTTCCCCTAAGGCTCAGGGTGGCTCACAGCATATAAAAATACATACAAACATTCAAAAGGCATAAAAATCCTCTTAAAAATACCACCCCAACCATCCCAACCCTATTCCTACCTGCCAAACACCTGGCCAAAAGTCTTACATCTCTTCCAGACGATGAGCAGGCTTGGGCTTAGACAAATCTCCAATGGAAAAGGGGTTCTGTAATTGTGGGGCAGCCACCGAGAGCGCATCTCCACGTACCCTTGTTGTGGAAACTCAACAGGCAGATGGTACCTACGAGAGGGCACTCCTGGCTGACCTCAGAGGCTGTGATGGGACGCGAGGGAAGAGACAGTCTTTCAGGTATTTGGGGCACAAGCCATATAGGTCAGCACTCCGACTCATGCCCCAAAAGCTTTTGGCAGTCAGCAGAGACTCTGGAGCACCAGCGTAACGTGCTTCTGGCGACTGGCCCATGACAGAAGACGAGCTTCTGAGTTCTGCACTGAACAGTCATCAAGCACAGCCCCACGTAGAGCGCATTGCTGTAGTCTAGCTTCGAGGTTATGAAGGCATGGATGACGGCACTTGTGCTCCAATCAGGTGGTTCCATCTTGTCCTTGTAATCACCAGTGAGAATGCAAGTGACACACAGTCCCACTTCGTCCCAAAATGCCATTTCTGCTTACTGCGTCAAGAGTGACTGATTCCTGGGTCAAGGGGAACACTTATATGACATCACTTCCTGTGCTCTGGCAGTCAGGGTTCAGTCTGTGTATGCTGCCTGACCAGACAGCAGAGCTCTGTCCTTGCAATTACCTAAAGTTTGTTGTTTATGTTAATACTTACTCTTGGAGCATCTGTGCCTCCTCCCTGCAAGGGCCCCATATCCCCTCTAACACTACACTTATAACTCTTCCCATTCTCCGTTACCTTTTCACTCACTTTCCTGTTTTAGATTTCCTTCCGCTCTGTAGTCTTCCTTGGCCGGGGGGATGGAAAGAGGAATAAGAAAGTGATGGAAATAATTACTGTTTTAGGAGGTGGTTTGTTGCTTGTGTCATTGGAGAGAAAGACAAATAAAATATGTTTATGTCTTGATGGCAGCAATGTTATTAAACTGAAAAGAATTTCCTCTTTGGTAGCAGCAATTTAGACTGGAAAAAATAAAATTCATAGTGCCCAGGAGAACTTGGGAACACATGCAAAAGCATGTGTTTAAAAATCACATAAACAAGACCCAGTTTCTCCATTGCACAGGGCAAGGATGCAAGGCCACAAATGAATTGGGAATGCTGCACAGGGGGTCGCTGTCAGGAGCCAGTCTAGCCAAAGCCAGGGATCATTCTAATCCTTCAAAGCCTGAGTCTGGAAGTTGGGCAGTAGCCACAGCCTACACTAGGGAGACATAGTCAGAAAGCCCAGCCAGTCGTTTAGAGAGGAAAATGAATGATTTAATTAGCAGGACAAAGTGGGTTTAGGTGAGGAGAAGCTGTCTCATTGAGACTTCACAAAGAGGTGGGATGGGTTGACATAACCTCAGAGCAGACCTTCCTGTCTCTTTTCTGAGAAAAACAAAGAGGATGCTTGCCTTTTTAACCACAGGACAGTAATCATGAAATCCTTCATTCACTGAAGTTAATGGAACAGCACTAATTAACTTGAATGGATGAAGGATTATCCGCTTGCCCCCCCCAAGCCCCATCATTCTGGCCAAAGTTACACCAATGATGGTAACTAAAGCTCCAGTCAGATGCATGGGCATAGCCAGGTTGGAATAGGCCCAGGTGCAAGAAATTGACTCCCCCCCCAGTCGTTATCCTCTCTCCTGTCCCATTCCCTTCCTCTGCTTGAGCCCTGGAGGTTGAGGCTGTGCTGCCTGCCTCATGCCACCCCCACTAGTGCTTCTCCATCCTGTGCTGCCTGCTCGGGGTGGCAGGGGGGTGGGGGTGTACATGTGCCATGTCCTGCAGGTGCTTCTGCTTCTGCTCAGCTCAGTCTCTGCCTGGCCACGCCACAACAGGACAGGATTTGTGTCCCACCCACCCCCAGTTTTGGGCCTGGGACAAGTGTCCCTTCTGTCCCTATGATAGCTACGCTCAGATGAAAGCTCCTTCTCTACATCAGAATTATTGCTTTATAGTACAGATCCTAGGTTTTCATATGCCCATCTATGCTTCTTGAGAGTTTTAAACCAGGATTAATGAGTCCTGTTGGTATTCCGAGGCTGGCAATGTAGCAGCACAATGAAAAACAAACCCATCCAAAATAGATGGGGTTATCTCTGTACAATATACTTGATTACTACAGGGTTAGATAAGAATCATCTGCCACAGTCAGACTCTTTTGCAGGCACTTCAGACAAAATTGAGGGGGGAGGCAGTGAAGTGTTGTCATCCTCTGACAATCAAAATGGCAGCTTGTCATTCATCCAGCCCAGGTTTCTGGGATGTAGATCCTCACCTCTTGCACCAGGGTTGATTAAGCTCTTTGATTACACCAAAACCCTTGTCATCCTCATTCCCATCAGAGCAGGGAAGTCTGAGCTGTATTCTCATCCCAGTTACACCTCAGATTTACATGGGTCGAGATATGAAAGCAGTATGTGGCTCCCTGCTTTTAACTTTAGTTTCAAGCCAACTGTTCTACATTCAGATGTCCTTGCAGGGGCAGTGGGCCCTCCAGGAAGGCAGGGGAAATGCCCCTCCTGGCACCCCAGGGCTCCCCCGGCTGACAGCAGGCTCCGGAAGGGGCAGCTTTTGGAAAAAAAAAAACAACCCGGCCACATCGGCATCGCACTGAATGTGCGGAGCCACTTTGAAGAACCTTGTTTCACAAGGCAGACACCTTCTGAAGGTCTCTGCCTTGCTAAACAAGGTTCTTCGAGGTGGCTCCACACATTCTCCCCCCCGAAGGCTTCCTAAGGAAGCCTTCAGGGTCAAAAGGGAGCCATTCTCCCTTTATGCAAAGTGGGCGGCTAGAAGAGCCATCCACTCCACATAAAGGGACCCTTCAATGCAAGAGTGCTGCAGGGGGCACTCTTGCATCGCAGGGGCCGGGCAGAGGGAAAGTTCATACGGGGGCACCCAAAAGAGGCGCCCCCGGTATGAACTAAGAGCTGTGCGTGCATCAGCAGCTCTTAGCCTCCCCGAGTCCCACCCTCCCTGGCAGCAAGAGAGGGAGGAAGGGACTCGGGGAGGCTAAGAGAGCTGCCTGCGCGTTCCCTGGATGGATGAGAAGCAGTTCCTTCCCGCTTCCTGGGTTCCCTGGGAGAGGAGTTGGGGGCTAGTGGGTTAGAGCAGGGGGTGCTGGGAGCCAGGACTCCTGGGTTCCCAGGGAGGGGAGGCTAGTGGGTTAGCGCAGGGGGGAAGTGTGTGTGGTAAAATGGAGATTTGGAAATCCTGAGAGAGATGTCACTGCAAGTCATGTGATTGAAGTTGTGTTCAAAATGCTGGAAACGGGATGTGCGTGGAAAAATTGGACTCCGACTGTGACCGGAGTGCTTTACAAGGAAATGTATAAACCCAAAACACAGGGACCCATCCTTCAAGGATGGGTCCCTGTGTTTTGGGTTTATAAGTTGTTTATTTTAAGCTTGATGTGCATGTAGACTGTTTTCTTCCATCCGATGTTAACCCTGGGAACTCCTTGCTGCTGCGTTATGCCATTCCACTGGCCTACCGTCCTCCTGGCTCCACCTACTGTCCCCCTGGCTCCGTCCCTAGGCCTGCCAATGCCCTCCAACATCAAAACCCACCAGCCGCCCCTGTGTCCTTGTACTCTGGGTGGGGGTCTGGGAAACATCTGGCATGGAGTAAGAGTCAAGGCTGGGTTAGGGCAGGAGAGGGAGTCAAGCTGGGAGTCAGGGCAGGAAAGCTGGGAGTCAGAGAGGGGACAAAATGAAGGCTGGGGAAAAAAGCAAAGTTGTGGGTATGATGAGCAAAGTTGGGAAAGCAGGGATTAAAAAAAGAAAAGAAAATAGATCATTGTTCCACCCATCTTCCTGATGGTGCTGTGTGACTGCATGGGCATCCAACCAGGAAGCTAGGTGGGGTGGGGTGGCAACACAGGAGTCAGGGTCCTGACAGATATCTGGAGGATGGTGGCCTAGGGTGGCCAGATATGCAAGTTTTAGAGGACACAGGAGAAATACAGGTTGCAGGGCTGCACTGGAGCCAACATGTCCTCTAAAGTTTGCATATCTGGCCACCGTAGTGTGGCCTGGTCAGTACAGAGGAGAACTAAATGGCAGCCCCAGTACCTAAGCCAAGGAGCAGCAAGCATGGGTGCTGCTGAGCCAGCCACTCCACTGCTGGCTCCAGAGTTGCCAGGTCAAGGCTCAGTTCCTGATAGCCCTTCCGTTATAGTGCAAGGTGTGATTGGTGGGAAATGATGGTGAGTTTACAATGTATACAAGGAGACAATGGGTGTTTTTGCACACACATTTCTCCTGCATGTTTGCTGTTGCATCCTGAACTTTCTGTGTGTCTAAATCACTCACCCAGATCTTAAACATCTGGCTCTTTGAACTTCTGCATAGAACTTCTCCCAGAACATTTGTATGTAAAAAGTTCTCCTGGTAAACTGCTTTGCTCCAGGCAGCTGTGGTCACTTGGTTTCCATGGCAGCCTGTCATGCTCAGGACAGTGTTTGTGTGAAGAATGCATCCAGGAACTGCCTCAGGGCAGTGTGTGTGTGTGTGAAATGCATCCAGAACTTAAGAACATAAGAAGTGCCATACTGGGGCAGACCAATGGTCCACCTAGCCCAGCATCCTGTCTCAGACAGTGGCCAATCATGGTGGCTTGGGAGAAGCACCCAACAGGTCACAATGGGGAATTCATTCCCTGTTGTTTTCTCCCAGCTCCCGTCATGTTCCCTGATCCTGTCTGGCTAATAGCTTCTAATGAATAGACCTATCTTCCAGAAACTTGTCCAAACCTCTTTTAAACTCAGCTATAGTACTGGCCCTTATCACAGCCTCTGGCAGTAGATTCCACAACCCAATTATACACTGAGTGAAAAAATATTTTCTTCTATTTGTTTTAAACCTGCCACCCATGAGTTTCATGGCGTGTCCCCTAGTTCTAGTACCAGTTGAGAGGGTAAGTAACTGCTCCTTGTTTATTAGTTCCACACCACTCATGATTTTATAGACGTCTATCGTATCTCCTCTCAGTCGTCTCTTCTCCAAACTAATAAAATAAATAATAATAATAATAGGTTTATTTGACGTGGCCTTAGGCCATTGCCAGAACATATAACATACAACCAAGTCAACAGAAATATACCAAACAGAACATCAAGAATAACTGTTGCCATATTGTTAAAGAAAAAAGATAAGAGAAGCCATGATCTAGTACTATGCATACTGGACTCCTTAGTTCATAGGGAGTTTTAAAGTTCAAAAAAGAAGCCTCTGATTAATTGCTAACACCAGAAATTTAGAGACTGCTTGGGTTATTTCTGGGGAAACATCATTCAGAACAGTTTCCAGCAGATAAAAGTCCGTTCTGCTAGGGAGAGCTTCTATAATAGAAGCCAAATATTCACTTCGCAGAGAGTCATAAAGATGGCAGTTAAATAAAATATGCTGTGTAGATTCTGTAGCAAGATTTTCATAGGGACAAAGACAACTGCTATAAGGTTCATCGCTAAAGCGCCCCTCCCGCACTTTTGACGGCAAAACATTAAAACGCGCACAGAGGAATAAATGCTTCTCCCTAAAGGTGAAGAGTGACAACAGATATTTAGCTATTTCCCCTGACCCTGGGAGCCACTGCAAGTAGCCAGACATATGTGGGAAAGATCTTATTAAGGCTATATCGTCCTGACTATGGGTGTCACTAATTCTTAAGAGAATCTCAGACCTAATTGCTCCTATTGATTTACTCAAGATGTATATATTCGAGAACCCCAAATCCAACAGAAACTTATCAACTGTCTTCATCCATTGATTTCTGTATGAATCATCCAACATGTACTTAATCAACCCCACATTGTTATTTGATCTTATACACCGAAACCAAAACTTTATAGTGAGCTCCCAGGCTGTTGTAGACCAACTCCTCTGGTCTAGCTCTAAATCTAATGGCAGCCAAACTGAAGAGCCTCAACCTACTATGCCTCTCCTCATACGGGAGCCCTTCCATGCCCTTGATCATTTTTGTTGCCCTTCTCTGTACCTTTTCTAGGTCAGCTATATTTTTTTGAGATGGGGCAACCAGAACTGCACACAATATTTGAGGTGCAGTCGCACCATTGATTTGTATAGAGGCATTATGACATCCTCAGTTTTATTCTCTTTCCCCTTCAAAATAATTCCTAACATTCCATTTGCTTTTTTGACTGCTGCTGCACACTGTGCTGTGGATTTCATTGTATTGTCCACAACCACCCCCAGATCCTTTTCATGAGTGGGAACTCCTAACTTAGTACCCAGAATTGAGTACACATTTTTCCCTACATGCATCACTTTGCACTTGTCCACATTAAATCTCATTTGTCATTTAGATGCCCAGGCACCCAGTGTTGTAAGATCCCGTTGCAGTTCCTCACAGTCTGCTCATGTTTTACTACCTTGAATACCTTGGTGTTGTCTGCAAATTTGATCACATCACTCTTAGCACCCTTTTCTAAATCATGAATGAATACATTAAACAGTCTGGTCCCAATACAGATCCCTGAGGCACACCACTTTTTACATCTCTCCATTATGAAAAATGCCCATTTAGTCCTACCCTTTGCTTTCTATCTTTTAACCAGTTTCGGATTCATAGTAAGACACTATCTCCTATCCCATGACTTTTTAATTTTCTCAAGTGTCTCTCATGAGGGACCTTATCAAATGCTTTCAGCAGGGGTGGCTGGTGGTTGTGGAGGCTGGTGGGGCAGTGGATGGGCCGCCGGCGAGCATAGGGGTGGAGCCTAGCCTTGGGGTGGCACCAGGGCAACAGGAGGCAGCACCAGGGCAACGGTAAGTGGAACCAGGGCATAACCCAGCAGCAAGGAGTTCCCAGGGTTAACGTTTGATGGGCATTACATTACTTAATGCTGGGAATGCTGATGTGAGAAGCACTGCCACTAGGGAATAGAGAACCCTCTAACTGGGGTCCTGTCCACTCTCCTCTCTCTTTCCCACCGGGTCTAAATTAACCATAGTAAGTTAAAAAAAAATAGATTGCGTTGCCATCGCCTACCTTTATCCTGAACCCTAGAATCCTCGATTTTCATGGCATGCTTGGCCACTGAGTTAGCTCCCTGTTCTGTGACAAGCTGAATCAGAAGAGAATGAAAGGGAAGAGAAGGACAGGACAGAGGAGAAGTAGGAGGGAAAGGGTTTGGTTTTGGAGCATGAGAAGAGGAAGGAGGAAGAGATGGGTTCAGTGGGGAACAGGGGGAAAGGGTTTCATTGTTGTCTGCAGCCTTCTCTTCTGCCATGCTCCTACCTACCTACTTTCTCCTATGTTCACAAGGATAACGAAGTGAGGTGTGGAATCATGCCAGATCTCAGGACTGCATTGCAAGCAACCCAGGCCCATCCAGACCAGCATCCCTAGTAGCTAGCCACACCACCAAAATGCCTGTCCAAGCACACAGGCCCTTTTCATTTAGTTTGACCCCTTTTGGGGCTGCATTGCAAGGAAGCCAGGCTCATGCAGACCAGCATCCCTAGTAGCTACACCAACAAGATGCCTGTCCAAGCACACAGGCCCCTCCAGCCCACCCCCAGCTCCATTGCCCAGCCAGACTCCCTGTGTCCCTCCCACTCCCTTCCCCCGTGTCTCTCAGTGAACCCACTCCCCCCACTTAGGGTTGCCATGGACGCAAGTTTTTAGAAGGCACTTATGAGATATACAGGTTGCAGGGCTGCATTGGTTCCAATATAGCCCTGCACATCTCATAAATACCCTCTAAAAATTTGCATCTATAGCAACCCTAACCATACTCCATTGCCCAGCCAGACTCCCCAAGTACCCCTACTCCCCCAGTGCACCCCACTCCACACCACCCCCTCCTCCATGTCTCCCAGTGCAACCCCTCCTCCAGACACCCCCAAGGCAGCTGGCAGCACAATCATAAAACACACACAAGCAACAGTTACAATTCATAATTAAAACATACTATAAATCACTATTTTAAAATTAATTTAAAATATGCTGAAAAAACAAAAAATATACTAAAGGGGCAGAACTATATTATGGGATGGTATCACATATGGTTATTACAACACACAACTAATCACACCTCTGCACTCCGTGTTCTTACTATATTTTATGTAAATGAAGCTACACAAACATACAGAATATCTTTAACAAGAAGTGAGAGACAAGACGTAGATAGATCTAAGTAGACTATTTGAATAAGCCAGCGTACTGCATTAGGTGGAGAAGATCCCAATATATCAATAAGGGGGGGGGGGGAAACCAGTCCTGAGCCCATGGATGATTTTCAGTGTATAAACCAACGTTTCGCTTCTTCAAAAGCTTCTTCAGGGTTCCTTCTCTGTTTTTTCCTTCCGTGAGCTTAGGTTACGCAAGCTACGTTTTACTGATGCAGAACTATAAACCACAGTACAAAGGATTCAGTAAAGTACATGGTATGCAACTACCAAAATTGTCTTCAGACATACATAAAATTAAAATACAATAAAATACTTGGCCCCATGCTCCCTTGGTGTCAGTCTGCCTCACCCTGCCCAGGATTCCTAAATTTTAAGCGTTCATCCAGGCCCAAATAGGGACTGATTCTTCCTGAATGGGAAACAAATAGAGATAGAATTCTACTCCCCCCGTCTTAGTAGGTACCATTCTCTTAACCTCCCTAAAATATTTTAAATTCTATAAAATCCAAAAGGGATTTCTTCATTCAGATGGGTTTTAAACAATGGAATGCTCAAGGACTGTTAGGTTCTTTGTGGATCCTTTACAAAGGTCAAGATGTAATAAACATTTCCAAAATGAAAGGAGCTGCTCACTTTTGATTCCTTTCACAAAAATATCCCTTTTGCTCCAGGGGGATCTTCCCTTTTGGTTTTGTCTAACAGGGGCTGAATTTAGTTTTATTGGGGAGTTTGAGCTTTGGGGCTTAAACATTCTCCCAAAGTCAAGGTCTTCATAGTCAACTCAAATAGCTCCCCTGGGACAAATTAACTTAAAATGCCTTAACCAAAAGGCTCCAAAAGTATGTGTAAAGATCATGCTCTCTTTTTTTACCCATATACAAATAAGTTCTTTGAATTTCTTGGAGGTACCTGCTTCTAAAAAGAGAGAGGCGTACCCATATTTATATACCTTAGCAAACATGCTTTATCTCATTGCTTAATCAATTACTCAAAGGCTGTTTCAGTCTTTTATAAAGCCCTTTACAAAGGTCAAATTTAATAAACATTTCCCAAAATAAAAGGAGTTACTCTTAATTCCTTTCTTAAAGATAGCCCCTTGTGGCTCCTACTTCAGTCTTTCCCAGGGGATCTTCCCCCTTTTGAGGGGGTTTGTCCTGCAGGGGCTGTTGCTTGCTAGTTCCTACTTCAGCTGTAAGCACACTGCTAAAGTTCAAGCTCTTTATAGTCAACTCAAGCAACTCCCCTGGAACAGTTTAACTTAATTACCTAAGCAAAAGGACCCAAAGGATGGTTAAGGAATGTTCCTTTCTTAAGCCCATATGCAAAAATTAAGATTTCTCGAAGGTACCTAATGCTGTACAAAGGATACCCATATTTATATATCCTAACTAAAATAGGATATCAATAAGACTATCTCTGGGGAGAGAGATCCAAAGTCCTCAAGGGAGCATGGGGCATTGAAAGCTCAATGTATCCAAAATTAACCATACACAAGAAGGTTACAGACCATTCCGAAGAGTTTAAACCACAATAGAAACTGGAATCATTAAGCCCTAAAGGATGAACTGTATCCAGTGTAATAATCCAGTAGGACTCTCTTTAGGTCAAAAATTTAGGATCTACAGGGAGACTGACTTTCTCAATTCCCCAAAAAGAAAACATATTCGTGACCTTATGTACTTTGTTGTAATGATCAACTAGAGGTGCTGGAAGAGTTCTTGTTTTAAGCTTACTTCTGTGTTCATTTATTCTAAGTTTAAGGGAAGGAGTATACTATCAAGGACTTCATCAACTGTAGTATCATAGGAGTTGTTTATGTAATACAATGCCCTTGCAATAAAATGTATGTGGGGAAAACCTCTAGAAACCTTAAACTTAGAATAAATGAACACAGAAGTAAGCTTAAAAGAAGAACTCTTCCAGCACCTCTAGTCACAAGCACTCTCCACTCCCCACCCCCTTGCTGTTCCACCAGCCAATAGCACACAGTGCCACACACACGTCTTACACACACCCATGTATTGCTGCTTCCCCAAGTCCCCCCGCCTCCTCCTCCTGCCCACAGGGCGCCAAGGGCTATAGCCCATATTATGAGCTGCGCTGCCAGTTTCCTCCTCCGTAGACCTCCATGCAAGTCTGTCCCCAGCGATCTGGCAACATGTTTCTGTTTTTTTAAACACGGGCTGGACAGCACCCCCTAGCTTCCCAGTGCATGTTCTGTTAAGTTTTGTCCCTTGCAGGGCTCCATCTCAGCTCTCCCGGTGAGGGTCTACACAGGCTTTATTTTATTTATTTTTATTTTATAAAAAAAATTCTATCCCGCCCCTCCAGCCCACAGGGCAGCTTGGGGTGGCAAACAACAATTCAAACAATAAAATAATTTAAATTTAAAAATTCCATATACATGAAAAAAGGCACAATAACACACACACCCCGACTCCCTTCCCCTCGCCAAAAGCCTGGTGGAACAGCCAGGTCTTACACAAACATCGAAATGACAGGAGGGTGGGGGTCAACTGAGCCTCCTCTGGGAGTGAGTGCCACAGCACAGAGGCAGCCACCATAAAGGATCTAACATCAGTGGCCACCCATCTCACCCGGGGAACCTCCAAAAAGGCTCCCACGGATGATCTCAGGGGTTTCATGGGCACATGGGAAGTGAGGCGGTCCCACAGATAAACAGTGCCCAGGCTGTGAAGGGCTTTAAAGGTCAAAACCAGCACCTTGAACCTCGCCCAGTGCTTTATAGTGTTGAAGAAAATCTCATACTCACAAGCTGCTGGTGAAAATCTGTCAGAGTTCTGTTTATTGATCTCAAAGCGCAAAGAGAGAGAGCAGTAAATGAACCCATGCAAGGATTCAAAACCGGTCTGCTGGATTGCCAATCACATAGGTATTTTATAGATACCAGTTCAA
>QEPC01009488.1:2455831-2469343 GCA_003113815.1 Sphenodon punctatus | reverse complement strand
GGCGTGCACCTTTGGCTTGTGGCTGTGGGGTGGGGCCCTGCTCACCTGGAGGGGATGGGCGCAGCAATGCCTGCTGGGGGTTTCTGGGGGCGGGCGTGCACCTTTGGCTTGTGGCTGTGGGGTGGGGCCCTGCTCACCTGGAGGGGATGGGCGCAGCAATGCCTGCTGGGGGTTTCTGGGGGCGGGCGTGCACCTTTGGCTTGTGGCTGTGGGGTGGGGCCCTGCTCACCTGGAGGGGATGGGCGCAGCAATGCCTGCTGGGGGTTTCTGGGGGCGGGCGTGCACCTTTGGCTTGTGGCTGTGGGGTGGGGCCCTGCTCACCTGGAGGGGATGGGCGCAGCAATGCCTGCTGGGGGTTTCTGGGGGCGGGCGTGCACCTTTGGCTTGGTTCAATCCATTTTGTCTGAGTTTGACATCATCTGCGTCCAGAAGTCCTGGTTAGTGGATGCCTCTCTTCTTTCTCTTTCAGGTTTTCAGATTTGGAATCTCCCGGCCTCTAAGGAAGCCAGGTTTGGCCGGGCCTCTGATGGCCTGCTGATCCTTCTAAACTCCTCTCTTTCTATACAGGGGGAGTTATTGCTCAGGTCCCCTCCAAATATTCTTGCTGTGGTATTTCGTACTGTCTCTGGGGGCAAGTTTATAATTCTGAATTTGTATCTGCCTGCCCGCTGGCCCAATGTTGGGACCTTTTGGTTGCAGGTTGAGGAGTTTATAGCTACCTTGGAGGATGACTTCCCGGGCTGCCCTATAATTTTGGCTGGC
Source organism: Sphenodon punctatus (assembly GCA_003113815.1). NCBI lineage: Eukaryota > Metazoa > Chordata > Lepidosauria > Sphenodontia > Sphenodontidae > Sphenodon > Sphenodon punctatus. The sequence goes on along the minus strand of QEPC01009488.1, from coordinate 2,468,581 downwards.
GATTTTAATTCTAGGATTGACATGGATTGCTCTAGACAAGCTTTGCTCCTGGGCATAGATGTTACTGATGGTTTTTTTGACACACACACACCCCGCTGCCTTTCTAAGGACGGGGAGCTGAATCTTTTTGGAGCTCAGCTTCTTGCCTTTTTATATGTTGATTGCTGGAAAGTACTCAATGGAAGGTCCCACTCGGATAAGCTGGGTCATTATTTTTGCATCCAGGATGCTTATTTTGAATGGTGCCTGGATTTTTCAGTACTGATGGAGGGCTCAGTGATCACTTTCCTATTGCTTTAGTTTTTGCCCCCCCCCCCCTCTGGGCACCAGCCTAGTTGTGGATGGGGCTTGCCCTCCCCTGTGCAGTGGCTCATTTGATACAGTGCCCCGGTTATGGTGGTCTGATAAGATCGGTAGGTCTTGTTCTGGGCTCTACACTCTGGACAAGTTTGTTCAGTTGAAACTTCTTCTCCTGGATTCTCAGCAGTCGTCTTTCTCTCTATAATTCGTGCTTTTTGCAAACCTGTTGGAGCAATTCCCTGGCTGCTGGGAACTGGCTATCTCCACCAGCCCCTCTCCCCTCTGGTGTCCCCAAGTGGTTTGACAAGCAATGCCTAGAATATAGGTCCCGGCTCAGAACGAGTGCTAGAGCCTTCGGGGCAGATTCCTCTGCAGCCGCAGCTGCCCTCTATGTCACCAATAAGCACGGATATAAAACATTACTCAAAGTTAAGAAGAAAGCCTTCCAGCTGAAGGCCTGGCAAGCACTGCTTACTGTGGTTCGTGATCATGACCAGGCCTGTTTCTGGGCTCTGGTCAAAAAAGGCTGTAGACCCCCTCCTGGGCAGGGTCTTTTGGACTGGGGTGTCTGGCAGTCCTACTTTTCAGGGATTTTCTCTAGGATGCCCGATACCGCTGTTCTCAACTGGGAGTCTCTTTCAACCCTTCCTCTTTGGCCCCCTGTTGATCCGGAGGAAGTGCGTCTCCTGCTTTCCAAGTTTAAGTCTAAACGTGCTCCCGGGATTGATGGTATCCCGGCTGACTTATTCAAGCACAACTTGGGCTGGTGGGCCCCTACCCTTGCTAAGTTATTTACCATCATTAGCAATTGTGGGGTTATCCCGGCTGGATGGAATATTAGTATAGTAATTCCTATTTATAAGAAAGGAGACAGGAATTCCCCTCAAAATTATCGCCCCATCAGCCTACTATGTGTGGTGGCCAAGGCCTATGCATGAGTTTTGTTATCCAAATTGGAAGATTGGGCGGTGACGGCAGATTATTTTCCTGAGGAGCAGGCTGGTTTTCGGGCTGGCCATTCGACCCTGGATCATTCCTTTACTCTATGGCACTTGATAGAGAAGTATGTGAAAATTAGATCCGGCCGATTGATCATGTCCTTTCTTGACCTTCTATCGGCCTTCAATTTGGTCAACAGGAATATTCTGTGGGCCAGATTATACAGTACAAACATTGACCAGCGGTTGATTTTTCTAGTCCATGTGTTATACTCCCAAACTATTCTCAGAGTTAGGATTGGAGGGGTGTGTCATGTCTCTGATCCAGTTTCTGTTACCAATGGGGTTAAGTAGGGCTGTGTTTTGGTCCCTTTCTTATTTAATTTCTTTATTAATGGAATTGTGGCTCTGCTTAAATCAGATTCTCTTTTGCCGGCCAAGGTTGGAGGCCGTTTGATTTCCATCTTATTGTACGCTGACGACACAGTGCTCCTTTCACCCTCGGTGCTGGGAATGGATAGGATGCTGGGGGTTGTGAGCCAGTTTTTTAGGGACTCCCAATTGTCTATAAACTCGGAGAAATCTAAGGTGGTGGTGGTGGTGGGGCGCCAGGTTCGGAACCATCTCTGGCTGTTAGGTGGGTAAAAGCTCGAACAAGTTCCGTCCTATAGATATCCGGGGCTGATTGTTAGTAGTAAGGTTTCCTGGCTTCCCCATGTCAGGGCTGCCCATCTTAAATTGAAACAAGCTATTGGGGGCCTTCTGAGGTTCTGGCGAAGCCATGTGGGGAAGTTTATTCCCCCCGCTTTGAAGCTTTTTAAGCTGAAGTACCATGTGGGTACCCGGTTTGGGGCTGAAATATGGGCCCCCTTTTCAGCTGGTAACTTGGAGGCCCTCCAGAATTCTTTACTTACCACCCTATTGGGAGTCCCGCGCTCCACCCCTGCTTGCCTGCTACACCTGGAAACAGGGTCCCTGCCCCTAGCTGTGGAGTTACATCTTTGTCCCCTGAATTATTGGTTTAGGATTATGGATATGTCTGAGGACCGCTTCCCCCATCTCTGTCTGGAGGAGTCAAGTACATGAACCCTCCCTGGGCTTTGGTGGGGTAGGATTTCTAAGCCATTGTTTAGCTTGGGTCTATCGCCTGATATGCTTTTGGGGATACCTACTGCTGATAGGCGAAGGATAGTTACTAAGCAGATGGTGGACCAAGCCATCCAATCCGATTTGGGGTCTATTCAGGCACTGAAATGCGCTCTGTTTTATTGTCTGTTTAAGAATGATTCGGCCTGTGAGCTGTACTTGGAGACAATTGAAGCCCCCAATTTACGCAGGGCCCTGACACTTCTCCGTTTTGACCTTCTCCCCACCATGGTACTCAGGGGGAGACGGAATGGCACTCCATATGGGGACAGGGTCTGCACCTGTAATCTAGGATATATTGGGGATTTGCCCCATATGTTGTTTTCTTGCCCCCTTACTGCCTACTGGCGTGAGTTATATCTGCCTTCCTGGATTCGTAGCCGGTTGTACCTCCCCCCGGCACATTTATTTCAACTAGGCCTGAAATCAAACTCCCCTGAAGTGCTTGGCGACTTTGCTAAGATGGCACTCCAGTTGGAGAAAAGTTGACTTTATGGGGGATGTGATTCTCCCCTTTTGTATGCCTCGGTTTTGTAGATCTCTGCCCAATCTTTTTTCATTACTGGGCTTTGTTTTTATGTTGCGCTATGTACTGCATAATTTTATATTTTTTAGTTTTGGTTCCTTTGTGTACACCCTCGCTGATTTTATTCTGCTTGACTTGTGAAAAGCCTTTTGCCTCTGGCATTCATGTCAGACCTATTGTTCTGTATTTTATTTGCTTGTTCAGCTATGCTTGTCTATGATGTATTGCACTGTTATGGCCTGTGGCTAAACAGTTTAATAAATAAACAAACAAACAAACACAGGGCAGGCAGCAGCCGCATAACCCAGTCCCCCGACCCCCCAGGACAGCTCCCAGACAACGGAGCACCGCACCACCAGGATGATGGCCAAGCAGGGCCCCCAGACAGTCAGGTGAGCAGAAGGGCACCCCAGGGGGGAGAGGGGAGGGCAGGCCCCTCGGGGCACGGGGGGGCAGCAGGACCCGGAGTAACCCCTAATGCACTACCCCCAACAGGACATGACCATCACCAGGGCTACCACATCCACAGGGTGGGCCCCATGCTGCCAAGCCGGTCAGCCCTCCCCCCCACGGGTGCCAAAAGGGGGGGCCCTGGGCAAGGCAGGAGATCAGGGACTTTATGCCGTAGGCATAGGGGGCAGCATATAAATGGAATAAAATAAAATAAATATTTTTAAAAATATGCGTGTGGGGGTCCAGCATGACGTGGTGCGTAGCTACAAGACCAGACAGGTCAATGAAGCCATCGCCTGGGAGATGCAGCAGCAGGGGTACAATAGGGATGTCACCCAGTGCATGCAGCAGGCAAAGGACTTGAGGTCCAGATATAAACATATCAAGGAAAACAATCTCAAGTCTGGCCGGGCCATGCGCACATCTGAGTTCCAGGAGGAGCTGGACAAGTTCCTCTGCATGGACAGGGACATCGTGGCCTCCCGCACACACGGCAGCACCTTCGCCAGGGGCAGACGCAGGGTCAACATGCAACCCCCCCCAACCGACCCCATGGAGCGGGGGAGAGGTGCCCCTGGTAAGGCCAGTCAGGAAGCGGGAAGGGACAGTCACAGGGGGAGGAGGCGCCCCGGGGATCCAAGCGCCGAACCACCACACTCCGCGTGCGCCCCTCCCAACACTCACAGGCCTACCGGCCACAGGGACAGAGGGCACACGCAGAGCAAGTGGAGACCCAGGACGGCCTCCAGGAAGCGGAGGAACAGGATCCAGGTACGCTCGGCCCAGCAGGGCCGTGGGTGTGGAGAGGGGAAACGGCTCAGACAGAGGCGCAGCAGCCGGGGCCTGGGTGCCGGTAAACACTAATGGCCCCCCATCCCACTGCAGCACAAGGCAGCCTGGAGGTGCACGAGGTGGAGGTTGCAGAGGAGGAGGGGAATGAGGCGGGCCCTGCAGCACCACCACCACCAGGTGGGCGCACCTCCATGGCAGGGCACACCGGCTAAGGGGCCACAGGGGGGCAGGGTGCAGAAGGAGTGGAGGTACAGGGTGGGGAGGGGGGCACCTGGGGGTGTGTAACCACAACCAGCAGGGCCCAACAGGGGTCGGGGTGTTGGGGGCAGGCAGGAGGGACTGGTGGGCCCACAGTGGCCCCCACAGCACACATGACTGTCACAGGCCCCACCAGTGCTGATCAGCTGCTGGAGGGGCATCCCACAAGAGGGCAGGGCAGGGGGGGCCACAGGGGCAGAGGGGAGCTGCCACACCATGGGGGCTGCCCCACCAGGCACCCCAGGTCATGTGGTAGCAGGCAGCGAGGCACACATGCTGGAAGCACTAACGTGGTGTCCAACCTCTTGTTCACAGACCAGGTGCCCGCTCATGTGAGGGGTGCAGCTGCCAGCAGCGTGGAGCAGAACCAGATTATGTGGGCCAGGAACTGGTGCCAGAGGGAGGACCTCGACAGAGAGCTGCTGGAGGAATCGCAATGGTTAGCCACGGTGCTCTCGTGAGAGCTCGCGCTCACAAGAGAGCTCATCAGAGGGGAGGGCAAAGGGACCGGGAGATCCTGACTACCATGATGGCCCGGTCCCACACCGAGCACCTCTGGGACCGGTGCCAGGCTGCCGCCCTCCAACGCAAGCAGCAGCACACCTGTGACGGGCTCGAGGGTCAGGCCGCATGGCTCATGGACCTCATGGGGGAGGCCATGGAGGCCCTGCGGCGTGACCCCCAGAACGACAGGCCCCGCCATGCCACGGAAGAGGGTCGGCGGCTGACCAACACCATAGTGGCCTCCCAATGATGCAGGTGTCTCCCCCCCGCACCTCAGCCACCCATGGTTCCCCCAGCAGCAGTCCTACATGGGCCTAGTCCACGGGGTCCCCCTCCTTCACATAGGGCAATGGGACCTGCTGGTGGGGCCACCCTTNACATGGGCCTGGTCCATGGGGTCCCCCTCCTTCACATAGGGCAATGGGACCTGCTGGTGGGGCCACCCTTCCAGCCCGCCCCCTCCCGTGGTCCCACCCCCACTGCAACCCTGACCCCTCCACCAGGAAGCAATGCTCTCACCCCAGGACCGTGCACCCCAGGACAACCACCCACCCATGGTGGCTGCCCCACCCCCCTCCGGTAATGTGGGGTGGGGGCGCTGCACGTGGGGGGGCTGGACGGGGATGATGGGGCACTGCACAAGGCACTGCCCCGGTGGGGGAACACAGTACAGAACCTGCACCGAGCACACGCACCACAGGAGCCGTGGAGCCATGACCATGGCCACAGCCAAGCGTTCCAGCTCCGTGAAGCAGTTCCAGCCCACACAGGGTCCGTAATACCATGGGAGAGTCAGAACAAGGGCCCCCTTCATAGGGCGTTGCTCCACATTATGTGTTATGCTGGTGTGGGGTGTAGGGGGCTCCCTGAGTGACCATGGGGCCCCTAGTGGCCCAGGCCCTGGCGTGGGACAGAGATAGGTGCACATGATGATCGCTTACCCCATTCTTGTTCCTCCTCGCAGGGACCATCAGCGGAGGCCAGGATGGAGCGGCCAATGGATAACGAGGGGGCAGGCCATGCAGTCGGTGATTGCTGGGGTTGGCTGTGGCTAGGGCTCGCCGGCCTGCAAGCCCCAGTGGTGCAGCCAAGAGGGGGCATGGGTGCCCTAGATGTTAACCACCCCCACCCATTGTACACATCCCCCACCAATAAAAAGATGCTGAACCTACACCTCACTGTCATTTCCTCTGTCCTAGGACAGGTGGCGGGCGGGGGGCTTGCGGGGGTTCCCTGGCAGGGTGAGGGCACTGTACAGTGCCTGGGCAGCCGCCAGGGCCAAGGCCCAGTCCAGTGAGGCATCTGGCAGTTGTGTTGGCTGGAACAGGTGTACACAGACCCATCACTGGCGGGCCGGCTAGAGGTGGCAGGCAGGGCACCGCAGGGCCCAAGCACCTTGCATCAGACAGCAAGGGGAGTGCACGCGCAGCCCACAGTACCCATTCCCTGGACCCCTGTCACCCACACATGGCACAGAGGCAGGGCTGCAGTTCACGGGTACTACCCAGCTTTATTGAAGGGGTGCACAGGACTATGGACATGGGTGTGGGTCGGGCGCTGCCTGGTGTTCGGCTGCCTGGGCAACGATGCGGCGGCAGATGGTGTCCCTGTTCTCCTCTGAGATGCGCCGAAACGCCCCACCCTGGGCATGTTGGTACAGGGGCATGGGGCCGGCCCTGTGCACCGGCGGTGGGTTGTCCAGGGCAGCGCCTCCTGTCTCGCATACACTGTGCAGGATACATGCTGCCAGGACAAGGATGGGGGTGTGGTCCAGGTCTAATTGGCTTCTGTTCATCAGGAGGTGCCTTCAGGTGCCCGAAGGCCCGCTCTGCCATGGTGCGTGTGAACGACAAGCGCTTTTTAAACAGGCGGTGGTCTGGGTTGCATGCCACTGGATAGGTCCGCATGAGTCATGGGCTGAGCGGTTAGGCGGGGTTCCCTATCACAACAGGGGCCATGGGAACCCCCGCTATTATGTGGTACAGGTTGGGGGCGATCTTGCCATCGAACATACATGCATAGAAGGGGGAGGTACGCAGGATACGCGCGTCGTGGCTCCGCCCTGACTGGCCTGTGCACAGATCTATAAACAGGCCCCTATGAGCCACTACAGCCTGCAGATTGATGGAGAAGGCCTGTTTTCTGTGCATGTAGTCGATCTTTGCATGAAGGGGTTGTATTTATTTATTTATTTATTTATTAAATTTCTACCCCACCCCTCCTAAAACAGCTCGGGGCAGCTTACAATTAAAAAAAATCACATATAAAATATATCTAAAAACAGTTAAAACATATCAAAATACAAAATTCAAAGTATTAAACAAAGGCCTGGGAGAACAACCAGGTTTTACAACTTCACCGGAATGTCAGAAGGCTTGGGGCCAGGCGAGCTTCCTCCAAGAGGGAGTTCCAAAGGCGCGGCCTGGCCCGGCCCGGCCACCGGGAATGCCTTCTCCATTGTGGCCCCCCACTTAACGTGGGGAACCTCCAAGAAGGCACCCCCGGCTGACCAAAGGAGCCCGAAGGAGCCACTCTGGGGCATGGAGGGCGAGGCGGTCCCTGAGGTACGAGGGGCCCAGACCGTGAAGGGCCTTGTAGATCAGCACCAAAACCTTGAACTTGGCTTGGCACGCTATCGGCAACTAGTGCAGAGTCCGGAGCACAGGTGTGCTCCGTATGATGGGGATGTGGGTGCTGTCAATGGCCCCGATGCAATGAGGGAACCCTAGTCCCTCGAACCCATGCATCACCTCCTCGGGGTCACGGAGCTGGATGACCCTCTCCAAGAGGAGCTCCATGAGCAGGTCACACACATCTGAACTGCTCCCCCATGTTCCTACAGGAATCTGGGGTGGCCAGCCACCACACCGTCATGGCCACGTACATCCCTGGTGGCAGCAGGAAGTACATGTTCATCTCCAGCCTCCAGAGGTGGGGGTTGAGGAGGCATCCGGAAGTGGTCCGACCATTCCCCGTCCGTCCAGGTGGCCAACATGTTCTCCCACCAGTCGTTGGTACAGGAGCGTGACCAGTGTCATTGCAGGGTCGGTAGGGTCACGCGGCAGGCGTACACATTGAGGGTCCATCGGGCCAGGACGAGCTGGCCTTGCTGGGACACTGCAGAGTCCAACAGGGCACAGAGTTGGATGGCTGCCCGCCTCACCCATCGCACAGTCACCGCCCTCCTGAGGTTTGCTGCCCTCCGCCGCTGTGCCCCCAGGAGGGCGGAGTCTTGACCCGGCAGGTGGAGCAGGGCCATCTGCTGTAGCAGCATGCGCAGCAGCAGGAGCGCTGCACCCAGGAGTCACAGCAGCACATTCCTGGGCTGTGGGTACTCATCCCTCGGCAGCATGGTCCTGCAGCTCCCCACTCCCAGCCACCCCCCGCTGGCATGTGCCCTGGGCTCAGCGCGCTCCGCTGTGTGGCCTGTGCCCCCAGCCCACTCTCCCTTGGTATCACAGGTGCTCCTCTGTGTCCACCCAGCTCGGTGTCGCCATTCTCTGTTTGCTGCTCAACCCCGTGCTACAGCCCCTACGCCCCATGCCCGACCACCTGCATCGGGTCCCTTATGTACTGTATAGCCCGGTGGGGGCAGGACACCGATTGGTGCTGCACTGGGAGTGTGCTGGAGCTGCCACCGCTTGCTGGCCCCGGCTGATCAGTCCCACGAGTGCGCCGGCTGGATGGGACCACGCACACCCCAGGGTACCGCTACCTCTGCACTTGCACTACATTCCCCCCTGCCATGGTCCGCCTTTGCATGCTGCAGCTGTGTGCAGTGTGGATACAATGCCTGAATCGGCTCCTTGGCCTGGCGCGGTGCCCGGCCATGGCCTCACTCATCTTTCATCCCATTCTGGATCCCTTTTGTCCTGTATGTAGGTTGTGGAGCCCCAGCCCCAGCGGGCCGGCCTATCTCTGGCATGCAAGGCTGCCTGTGGGTGAGGGTAGCCACTCGTTACATGCTCATTCCAGTCACTGCAGCCCTCCGTCTCCCGCCTGTGGCTTCACCGGAGCGGGCCCCACTCCTGCCATGGAGTGTCGTTCTGCAGGGCCCTCAGCCGGGGATGTACGGGAGGGATGGTTGCCCTGTGCGGACATGCTGTTGGCAGCCCTCTGTCAGTGGAGGATGGCTTTCGGCTCCTGTCGCAGTACATGTCGACGATGTTACACCAGGTTGGTGCCCCAGTGTGCCAGAGCCATTGCCTTGAGCTCGCCTTCACCCCCCTGTGCCAACCTCCTTGAGGGCACCCGGCTGCCATTGTCGTGCCGTGGACCACTTTGGAGTTAACGGCAGCTCGTCTGCTGACAGAGCGACCCAGGTTCAGCCTCACCTTGCTGTCTGGGGGGTCCCCCTGTTGCTTCCCTGTACACCAACAGCCTCCTGCATGCCCACAGCATCCCACGCACACCCTCAGATGTGGGGGCCCTCCTGTGGGACCTGGGCTTGCTGTCCCCTGAGGTTGGTGGCCCACTCTGCACCAGGGACCCCTCCGCTGTGGAGCTCACCACCCTTTGATCGGTGAGGGACATCCCAGCTGTGCGGGCTGTGGTCACCGGTTTGGATCTGCTAATTCTCTGCTTCCTGGTGGATGCTCATATGCGCTTACAAGACTTCTGAAGGGGCCTTTTTGCCTGGGAGGGTCTAGCGCAGGGGTCGCCACCCCAGGAGCACTCACCAGACCGTCCATGAGCAGCCCCTCGCTGCCACCCTCTCTCACCACCCTGGTGCCCTGGACAGTGCATTGCCCGCCCACCCCCGTGCCGCCGATTGGGCTGTACACTGCCGTCTGCTTCACTGCTGGCTGCCGCATGGTTCACTGGACCCCATCACCCCCTCTGAGTGACTGCTGCTCCTTCCCACTGGGCTTCCCTGGTGCCCTCGCCCGCTATTCACGGATGCACCTGTGCCCTCCTGTTGTGCTTGTCTTGCCCGGCCGTGGGTCCACCTGCACCCCCCTGCTCTGCCTCTCTTTGCTTGGGGAGCCCCCGTTCCCCAGGTGCCAATAAAATGCTGTTCTGTGATGGTCTGTCCTGCCTTGCTTCTCTTGCTTCTGTGGCGGCTGGGTGCCCCCTCCCCTTGGCGGCCCTCCTGCCCCCATCTGTTTTGTTGTGTGCAGGGGGTGTTCTTGGTGTGTACTGGTGGGCTCCGGGCCTGCGAGGTGTGCGCCGGTTGTGTGGTGTGTGTTCCCCTGGCGGCTTCTCTGCTGGGCGCTGCTGTCTGGGCTTGCTCAAGGAGTGGTATTGGCGGTGGGAAGTCAGCTGGGCACCCCCTGGACTCGCCTGTGCATTGGTGTGGCCCTTCACCTCCCCTCCGCTCCCCTATGCTGTTGCCCCCTGTTGGTGTGAGTGGTCTGTGGTGGTGGCAATGGGTGGGAAGTGGCAACATGGGCGCTGGGTGGCTGAGCATGAGTAGGGGTTGTGCTGGTCCTGGGCTTTGGTCCCTCTGATCCCCCTTCGTGCAGGGGTCTGGGTGCTCTTCTGGGTGGTGGCTGTCAGCGTGTGGGGTGTGCCCCTGGTGCTTTTGCTGCCCCCGGCCCTCCCAGGGCCCGTTGGTGCAGGCGTTCCCCATTGCCCTGTCCCTTCTCTCCTGCAGCTACTGTTGTCTTGCTGCTGGCGATCTTGCACCTGGGCACGATGGTGAGGCAGCTGCAGCAGGCGGCATGGGACATGCGGGCGGTGGGACGGCTGTTCAATGGCATCCGTGAGTGTGCTGTCTGTTTGCTGGGCCCTGTGCCTGTGTCCCTCCATGGGAGGTTCTGTTCCTTGGTGTCTGGGGCCGGCTCTGATGGCTGTCTCCTCCCCCTCTGTCCCATTCAGTGCAAGCCATGATCACAGAGTGGACCAGGGATCAGGGGGAGTTCTTGGAGCTCCTCCTGCACGTCCTGGAGTGGCTGCACCTGGACCGTGCGCAGGCCAAGCACTGGCACCGGGCACAGAGTCGCTGGCCCTATTGACCGGGTGTTGTCCCAGGCCTGCCACTGCTGGCACTGCCCCCCTCCTTCTGTTGACCCATCCCCCTGCCCTGCCCTGTTGTTGTTGCCCCCTGTTTCTGGTTCCCTGGTTCATTACAGGCTTTTGTGGTCCTTCCCGGTGTGTCCATGTTGTGCTTTGCTTTGACCTCTCCTCTTGTGCGGGTGCCTCGGGGGGTGTTGTGTTGTGGGGTTGTCTGTGTTGTGTGGGTGCCTTCCGCCCCTTACCCACCATGGGCAGTGTGCCCGTCCCTGTGTGCTTCTATCACCTGCTGTGTGTGTGCCGCTCTGCTGGGGGAGGAGGGACCTGGTGCTGGGCTGTCCGGGCTCTGTGCTGGGGCTGTGCGGAGCTGGCTCCTTTGTAGCAGCTGTCATCCCATCTCCCTCCTGCCCTGCCCACATGGGTCCTGGCGGCTCGGGGGCAGGGCCGTATTGCACAGCTTTGTTTGCCCTCGGTTGGCCATGTTCTACCGTCACTGTGCTGGGCGGGGCTTCCCCACCGGTCCCGGCTGTCCGTGTACTTGCATGGGTGTTTGCTGGGTGCTTCCTGGGATTGGTGTTTGGCCGCTGGGTGTTTTCCAACCCCTCCCCTTTCCTACCCACAACCCCCTGCGGCGCTGTCCATGTAACTGTCTCCCTGCTCGGTGCCGCTGGGTGTTTGCTGGGTGTGCTCACCCACCCATCCACATCCATCTCCACCCATCACTGCTGCTGTGCCGTCCATGTAAAAATGGCCTAAGAAGAAGGAAGGCTGATACTTTGTGACCAAGGTTCTTCAAAATGGCTCGATACATTCTCACAACACCCACCTATCCAGCCCCACATCAGAATTTGGGGTTGGAAGGAACTGTTGGATTTAGGTGGAAGACTGCTATATATATTTATTTTAATTCATTTATACTGCCCCATCCTGCCTCTGATAGCTCAGGGCAGCCCACATTAAAAAAAATAATACAATAAAATCACAATTATATAACTCTCTCTCTCTCTCTCTCTCTCTCTCTATCTATCTATCTATCTATCTATCTATCTATCTATCTATCAACAATAAAAATTCTATTCAGTAAAGCAGACAGAAGAGTGTAGAATATCCATAAAAAGACCCACCCACCTCCAAACCTCCCCTCCACCAAATGCCTGGTGGAAGAGCCACATCTTGCACTGCTGTCAAAAGACAGCAAGGATCGGGCTGAGGAGGACACCCACCGGGAGAGTTCCACAGTGCCAGTGCGGCTGCCAAGAATGTCTGCCTGTCAGTTCCCACCTGACGTCCATGGGACGTCCAGGAGGGTGCCCTCTGACAACCACAGCAACCACCCCAGGACCCAGATAAATAGCAGCACATGCAGTGCCAGTCAGAGGCAGGCACCTGGCATGGCAGGGGGAGGTAGTCTGTAGGAGGGAGGATGTGGAGCAACCCAACAGACTGACAGACACATTCACTGGCCATTTACTGCATGCTTCCAGTTTTACAGGACCAATCAGTGGTGACTTTGAGGCGGGCATAGGGGGCAGTCCTCAGGCAGGCATAGAAGGGACATAACTTGGACTTTGGGTATAGCATCCCAGAAATCAGGAGACATGGTTTACACATCCAGACTGACCAGTTATCATCACAATCACATCCTGCAGCACTGTGACAGAGGATATAAGAGAATCTCTATTGACTCTTTCCTAAACAGATGCTTCTGACTTCCCAGTAACAAGTGTGGGAGAGAAGTTGGGATGATCACCGCACAGAATGAGGATATTTGGTTGACATTTCTGCTGTCCAATTAGCATCACAAACTGATCTTATACCATAGTGACACGTAAGAGAATCCCTGGCATAGGCTCCTTCTCTGCATATGCTGTGCAGACA
>QEPC01009488.1:2443169-2454330 GCA_003113815.1 Sphenodon punctatus | reverse complement strand
GAAGAACCTTCTTTACAAGGCAACAACCTTCTGATCAGCACATGGGCAGAGGAGCTGTTTGTAAACAAACAACTTTATCTCCCAGTCCGATGGGCAGCAGAGGGGAGGAGGGGGCATGTGTCAGCCGGCAGGGGGGGCCCAGGGCAGGGTGGGGGAAGCAAGCCAGGACAGGTGGCCGCTGGGGCTTTGCTACCAATGGGGGCAGGCTGGTAAGGGGAGTGGGGGCAGGCTGGGGGTGGGACAGGAGGAAAGGGGGATGGGGCACACTGCAGGCTGGGGGGTGGGAGGGAAGGGGGCATGGGGCAGGCGGTGGGGGGACATGCCACTAAGCTGAGGCTGGGCCTGGGGGTTCCCATTGAGCGGCATTGCTCCTCCAGAGACTCGCACACTACCTCCCTGCACCCGCAAACCCAGTCCCTGCAGAGTCCACACTGGGAATGGGTTTGCAGGTGCACAGGGAGGCAGCGCGAGTCCCTGGAGCAATGCCGCCTCCACGGAGAGTCTGTGGGCAGTTGGTTTTTTTTTTTTTAATTGCCCGCCACATCCTAGCCCGGCCAGGGAGGGAGAGGAGGTGACAAGCTGCAGCGCTGCATCCTAGCCCGGCCGGGGAGGGAGAGGCGGCGGCACTGCTTTCCCTCCCTGGGGGCCAGGACACGCCTCGCCTCGCCAAGCTGCAGAGGGGGGGAAAGCGGCAGGCAGCAACTGCAAGGGTGGCCAGTGGCGGTGGGTGGGCCCCCTCGCTGCGGGGCCATGATGCTCCGGTCGGCTGTGGACCCCCACAGGCCTGGGCCCGGGTGCAACTGAGCCCCCCCGCACCACAGTAGCTACGCCCCTGACCCTGACACACCCAAGCACATTCCCCACCTCAGCGGGCATCATCAATTGAAATTGATCCCACAAGCATTGACCAGACAGGCTGTCACCGGGGTTGGGGCCCTCTCTCCCTTTAGAAGCTGTCCCCCGTTTGCCCACCAGGCCAGCCGCAACCCTGTGCCCGCGTGGCTCCCCACGTGATCAGAAAACCTTCACTGCAATCAAGGAGCTTTCAGAGCCCCGTGCCCCCTAGAAACACCTCCCCTTGACCTCCCAGCCCAGCCGTAACGCAGAGAACGTTCTTTGGCCACCTGTAGCTTGGAAGACTTTGCAGTGGGGTTGTCATATGAAAAAGGTTCGTCTAGGCTCTCACCTAGATAGAGTGCCCCTCAAAAGAACCCCCCAATGCCAAATAAACACACAAGCACGCTAGGCTTGATTGTAAAACATATATTGAGTACATACAAGTACAAGGCTGTTGGTCAGATAGTGCAAGTCAATAAATCAAACATAAAGTACATGCATTCTAAGATATACTGAGATTCCCTAACTTTCCCCTTACCTATGGTTCAGTTCAAGTTCATCAGCATATCTCACGGCTTTGATGTCCAAGCCGGACCCAAGTCTTTTAGAGAATATGAAAGTTTTTAGTTCATGTTTGTAGCAGCTCTTCTGCTGAGCTGTTCTCTCCTTCAAGTCCAAGATGGAAGTGTCCTTAAAGTTTCTAAAGATCCTGTCTCTTCTTCTCTGCCTCTCAGGGGCTTTGGAGACTTCCTGTCTCCTACTGCTATTGTCCTTGTAATCAGGTGTCAGGGCTGACCTGGCCGTTGCTTGGCAATAAACTGCCCACTTGTTATATCAACGGGAATATCTCCCCCCCACTCTGGCAACTGATTTCAGTATATCGCTCCCACTGAGCTTACAATCTGTTAACCCTTTATATTACATTACACATATCCTCAAAATGTGTGTCATCTTCCCCCAAATGGGTATGTTGCCCCCATGTCCCCATGACAAGGGCATTCCTAACCTTTGGTCCCAGTACTGTCCCTAAAAGGGCGGAGTCGAAGTCGTGTTCAATGCGAGCGATTTTGCTGGTGGGCATGAGACCATCACATGGCCTTTTGAATTTGCATGAGCTAGGGACTGTCCAACGAATAAAGGACATGCATTCACACACCCAGTTGTGGGAATGTATGACACCATCTCTAAAAACCTTGGTTATGAGGTAGCAACTTTCCCTTCCTTTTACCAAAGCACTGTCTGTGAGTCTGTCTCTCTCTCTCTCTCTCTCTCTCTCCTTCTCCACTTGTTTGCTCTCACTTCCTTTTTCCTGTGTCCTTGCAGCACTCCAAGTTAGACGTCTCCATGTTTAAATAAAGCTGTGTTCTTGTTGCATACTGTCTGCTCTGTGTGTACTGATGCCCAACCATATCCAACACTGGGTTTCTGCGTGACTTCCCTAAAATAGGCATATATTTCTGCTGCCAATACAAAATCTCTATTTGTGTGTACACACTGAGGCTGACGTGTACCATTGCACATTGTGTAGAAATGGGGGATGGAAGGGGGGCTTGTGTACATGACATACAAATGCAAAATAAGGGCCTCTTTTTGGAAATTCAGCTATGATGATCAACTGATAGTCACATTGATTTTTTTAAATTTCATTCCAGAGATTAAACAAGCTACTAAAACTGGGAACATAATAATAATGGGTGACTTCAACTACCCCAATATTGACTGGGTGAATGCCTCCTTGGGGCAGGATGTGGAGGTAAAATTTCTGGATGTCATAAATGACTGTTTTTTAGAGCAATTGGTTCCGGAACCAATGAGGGGAGGAGCTACTTTAGATCTAGTCCTAAGTGGCACACAGGAACTAGTACAAGGAGTAACTGTGGCTGAGCCACTAGGCAATAGCAATCATAATATAATCAAATTTGACATAGTTTCTGGAGGGAGAAAGTTAATTAAAAGTACAGCACTGGCTTTTAACTTTAAAAAGGGAGACTATGCCAAAATGAGGAAGCTAGTTAGAAAGAAACTAAAAGGCACAGTTGAAAGGACTACATATTTGCAATAGGCATGGAGGCTGTTGAAAAGCACCATCTTGGAAGCCCAGAAGTTGCATCCCACAAGTTTAAAAAGGTAGCAGGAGGACTAAACGTCTACCACTGTGACTAAATGGAGGCGCATAGGAGGTTATTGGACCCAAAAAGGCATCCTTTTAGAAATGGAAAGCTAGCTCCAATGAGGAAAATACAAAGGAGCATAATTTATTTATTTATTTATTTAATCAAATTTATATCCCGCCTCTCGTGAAAACAGCTCGGGGCGTAAACACTGGCAACGTAACTGTAAGGTTCTAATAAGGAGGCCAAGAAAGAATTTGAAAGGAGATTTGCTAAAGAGGCAAAAACAAATAATAAAACCTTTTTCAAGTATATCAGAGGCAAGAAGCCTGTTTGGGAGTCGGTTGGGCCATTAGATGACCGGGGAGTAAAGGGGGCACTCGGGGAGGATAAGGACATTGCAGAGAAGCTAAACTAGTTCTTTGCTTCGGTCTTCACTGTGGAGGATGTTGGGGAGATACCCACGCCGGAACCCTACTTTGTAGGTGATGAATTGGATGAACTGTCACAAATCAGCGTGACCCTGGAGGAGGTTCTAGAGTAAATTGACAAGCTTAATACAAACAAATCACCAGGGCCAGATGGTAATCACCCCAGAGTTCTGAAGGAACTCAAATGTGAAATTGCAAATCTACTAGTAGTAATTTGTAACCTAACATTGGCTTCTGGCACTGTACCTGAGGACTGGAGGGTGGCAAATGTAACCCCAATATTTAAAAAGGGTTCCAGAGGTGATCCTGGAAACTACAGACCGGTAAGCTTGACGTCTGTGCCGGGCAAAATGGTGGAAACTATCATTAAGAACAGAATCACTGGGCATATTGATAAACATGGCTTAATGGCAAAGAGTCAGCATGGATTTAGCAAAGGGAAGTCATGCCTCACTAATCTCTTGGAATTCTTTGAGGGCGTAAACAAGCATGTGGACAGGGGAGACCCAGCAGATATAGTGTACCTGGATTTCCAGAAAGCTTTTGATAAGGTCCCACATAAACGACTCTTGAGAAAATTAAAAAGCCATGGGATAGGAGGTAGTGTTTTGCTATGGATTGGTAACTGGTTAAAGGATAGGAAGCAAAGAGTGGGACTAAATGGCCAGTTTTCACAATGGAGGGATGTAAAAAGTGGTGTGCCCCAAGGATCTGTACTGGGACCAGTTCTTTTCAATGTATTCATTAATGATCTGGAAAAGGGTGTTAAGAGTGAGGTGATCAAATTTGCAGATGACACCAAGTTATTCAGAGTAGTCAGAACACGAGCAGACTGTGAGGAGCTGCAGCAAGATCTTACAAGACTGGGTGCCTGGGCATCTAAATGGCAGATGAGATTTAATGTGGACAAGTGCAAAGTGATGCACATTGGGAAAAATAATCCAAATTATGAGTACACAATGCTGGGTACTAAGCTAGGAGTTACCACTCAGGAAAAGGATCTGGGAGTGATTGTGGATAATACACTGAAATCCTCAGCCCAGTGTGCCGCAGCGGTCAAAAAAGCAAATAGAATGTTAGGAATTATTCGCAAGGGAATAGAGAATAAAACTGAGGATGTCATAATGCCTCTATACAAATCAATGGTGCGACCGCACCTTGAATATTGTGTGCAGTTCTGATCGCCCCATCTCAAAAAAGACATAGCGGAAATAGAAAAGGTACAGAGAAGGGCAACAAAAATGATCCAGGGCATGGAACAGCACCCGTATGAGGAGAGGCTTGATAGGTTGGGGCTATCAAATCATGAGTGGTGTGGAACTTGTAAACAGGGAACGGTGCCCCCTTTCTGGTACAATTAAAACACGACGTAGTATTGGAACCCTATTAGGCCATCTGACAAACCCAAGATTGCGGAGGAGTTATACTCTGCTCCATTTCCAACTTGTGCAGACCACAGTCTTGGAGGGTAGATACCATAAAGTGAAATACGACCAGCAATGCTGTAATTGCAGTATCAAGGAGGTGGAGTCAATGGACCACTTCCTTCTGAGATGTCCATATTACTCAGCTCTGAGGACAACTTGGCTGTCCCCACTTCTTGGGGAAGGTTTGTCCTTTGGGTCGGAGAGATGTTATTTATTCCTTCTTTCTCTTTCTAGCAGGGAGGGCTTGGTTAATAGCGAGTCTTTTGTCTGGCTGACGTCCAGGAAAAGGACCAGTATAAAGAATAAATTACAACTACTGGGCCAGCCAGTTCAGAGGTGCCACTCCCTTAGATTAAAGATCACTTAGTTTGGGATTGAGGATTTAAGTGGGTTCTGAGTTCTGGATGTCAGCTATTTGTTGTGATTAGAAACTTACTTCTGTTATGTAAAATGGTCAATTATATTGAATTAGAGAATCTATGAGCTATTTTCTAGCTCTAGACACATTGGGAATTACCATATGGACTTTTGTTTTATAGAAATTGTTCTTTTTGAATTGATTTTAACATGTAAGAGATAAAGTTGAAGCAGACTTTATATTTTATTTTTTGTACTCCTCATATGTACGCTCAGGAGTTTAGGGTATTTTTATCCTGTATTTTTTGTATGTATGTTAATTGTTTGTTTGTATGTTTATTGTCTAGGCTATAGCGAAGGCTGAGCCTTAATAAACTAAACTAAACTAAACAGGGAACGGTTAAGTACCCTCTCAACTAGTACTAAAACTAGGGGACACTCCATGAAACTCACAGGTGACAGAGTAAAAACAAACAAAAGAAAGTATTTTTTCACTCAGCGTACAATTAGGTTGTGGGATTTACTGCCAGAGGAGGTGATCAAGGCCAGCAGTATAACTGAGTTTAAAAGAGGTTTGCACAAGTTTCTGGAAGATGGGTCCATTAGCAGCTATTAGCCAGATAGGATTGGGAAACAAAATAGGGATAGGTGAACAGATCGCGGTTCGGGTTCGGCCGTTCGGTTCGGCTGCATTTAGTTCGTCCGTTCAGTTCGGCAGTTCGGCTAGTTCGCCGAGTTCGGGTTCAGCTGTTTGGTTCGGTCGGCCAAACAGGCCATTCAGTTAGGCCATTCGGCCGTTCGGTTCGGTCGTTCGGCCATTTGGGGAATGTTGTTGTGGGTGTTTTTGTGTTTTTTATATGGTTTTTTTGGTTTTTTATTGGGTTTTATATGGTTTTCTTTTGTTTTTTATTTGGTTTTTTGTTTTTATATGGGTTTTTTTATTTCTTTTTTTTATCTAATATAATATATATCTAGCTACACTAAATCTAACTGCTATTAACTATTCTAAATGCTATGAACTAAATGGATTATCTAATAAGTACGCAGACCTACTCCTACAAACACTAAAACGAAATCACTAACGCTATCTCTATCACTAAGCTAACTCCTACATCTATCTATCTATCTATCTATCTATCTATCTATCTATCTATCTATCTATCCCATAACTATATTCATATCCAAATATATATAATTTGGATATGAATATAGATAGATAGATAGATAGATAGATAGATAGATAGATAGATATGGATGGGTAGGGGGGAATCACAAACAGAAGAGGAGTCTGTAGTGAAATACATACATTACATACTCAATGAGTCTGTACAGTGCATAACACAAGGTTTCAGTTTATGGTTTAAGTTTCATTTCATTACAAAACTGAAATGAAACTTAAAGCAATCTAAAAATCCTACTCAACGCCTGCTGTTCAGGAACAGTGCCTAGCTCAGAAGGTGTTGGGAAGGGGGGAGGCAGATAATTAGTTTTGTTTCTTGCAAGCCTCTCCACCCCTGGTGCTCCTCAGTAACTGACAGCTCCCTGTCATGTTTGACCTTCCAGTGAACCTTTTTTGCCACCCGAACTCACCCGAACGCAATCCGAACTGACCGAACTGTTTGGCCATTTCGCCGTTCGGTGTTCGGTTTGTTCGCGGTCGGGTTCGTGTTTGAGTTCAGTCATCCGAACAGGCCGAGTTCAGGCCGAACTCCGAACTGCCGAACCGCATTCGCCCATCCCTAGAACAAAACCCTTTACTGTCGGGAGCCTGGGGATGACCCACAGGGAATGGATAGCATGGTGACCTGTTGGGTGCTTCCCCGAGGCCCCTGTGATTGGCCACTGTCCGAGACAGGATGCTGGGCTCGATGGACTGTTGGTCTGACCCAGAATGGCACTTCTTATGTTCTTATGCCTTAGGAGTTGAGTGCTTGGTTGACTGACTCCATCACTGGAAACCCATCCTACTTTGCCCTTGATTTCAATCTTCCTCACTTCAAATATATGGCTCTAATATCAATATAGGAGTATCTCTCTCTCTGTTGCCACATGTCTCTATCAGTCATTTTCTCTCGGTGTCTCCTCCTCTTTTCATTTTTCTCTTAGAATGTATATCTTAGTTCTTTGCTTCCAAAAGATTGGATTGTGATGAATGAGTCCATTGGAGAGGTAAACACCTGCAGATGGGGGATTAATGCA
This sequence comes from Sphenodon punctatus, assembly GCA_003113815.1. NCBI lineage: Eukaryota > Metazoa > Chordata > Lepidosauria > Sphenodontia > Sphenodontidae > Sphenodon > Sphenodon punctatus. The sequence continues at coordinate 2,446,968 of QEPC01009488.1, read as the reverse complement.
CAATGGAAAGGTCATCTGCCTTTAACTTGCCAAAGTAAACAAGCTGAACAGCAAAGACCGTGCATTATCCATTTATTTAGATTTCCTTCCAGAATTTCACACCAAAAGCAAAGAATGAGAAGGAAGGACAAAGAACCTGGGGGTTGGGACTGAGAGGTGTAACCATCATCCCAAACCAGTCAGCTGACCTACGAGGTCATGTGTAGAAAATAAAAGATAATGCTACTGCTGGAATCTCGAATGCTTGTTAACAGTACGAGAAGTGGATGGTATTGTGTAGTCCTTCAGTCTGAAAAGGGTTCTTGCTGTAATAAGATTCTACAGCTAAGCACTGCTTGCTATTGAGGTAGCGCTGGCCTTAGACTTTGCAGGGCTCAGAGTGAAGATAAAATGTGGGGCTCCTGGTGGCCCCTCTCCCTTGACGGGGGCACTCTTCACAGGGATCTAAAACGGGTTATATTTAGGGCACTGTTGGGAGGGAGTGGGTGCCCTGCACCTTGCCCTAGTGAAAATGGGGGCCACTGCAGGGCCCTGAGAAGTAGAGAAAATAGCAGGCATGGGCTGGTTGCCCCGGGTCACCCTGTGGAAGGGCTGACCCTTTATTGATGCCATAAGCCAGTGCTTGTGTCCTTTACTAAGATGGGTAATTAATTATTAGTGCTACTCATGTGAGTAATTCTACTGAAAGCAAAGACATGTCCTGTAAGGTTCACAGGCCAGGGCTCAGAGTGTATAAAAAAACAATATGATGTCCGTCTTCAAACTACTTATTCCAGAGTGGCCCCAGTGACTTTAGTGAAACTACCCTGGAGCAGTGGTTTTCAAGCCTGAGGGCTGGGGTGGTCTGGCTCCTTAGGGGGGCACAGAAAGTATTCTTGGAGGAGGGGGTGTGAGATGAGCCCTGCCTGGAAAACACTTAGTGCCACACTCTCACTGAGCTGGGGGGATTCTCCAAAATAATGGTGTGACAAGGGGGAGAGAGGGAGCAAGCAATAGGAGGGTGGGAAAGGAGAGAGGAAGAGAGGGAACAAGATGTCTGTGGTAGCTGAGGCCCTTCCCCACACCACATATACATACCTACACGCAGAAAGGGAGCACAGTTCAAAAACATTTGAGAACCACTGCTTTGGAGTATGTGACTTGAAGACGGCGGCCTATGTGATGTAATGAAGTTCTAAAAGTAAGTGGAGGAAACTCCACCATAACATGCAAAACAGGTCATTTGAAAGACATTCACAGTTTCCAGCTCTTTCTCTATTTTTCCACGTAAAGTCGTTTTTAAACAAGACGCTACCATCCAGATCCACCCATTCCCCACAAGTGCAAATGCCCATGTAAAAGAGGCAAACCCTCATACTCCCACCCACTCCCCTCATGGAACAACTGGGGAAAACCCGGGTTGCTCCGTGCTGGGAGATGGGTGGGATGGATGTTCATCCCTCACCAGCCCAGGTGCACAAGGCAACACACCCACCCATGGAACAGGTCTGACACCACCATGGAGAAAGGCCATGCAAGGGATAGAAAGGCACAACGCCCGGCTGACAACCAATACCCCCCGCCCCCATCTTGATACATTCCCAGCCCAGATAAGAGTCCTTAAAGGAAATGTGCGTGAAGAGATGGGTGCACTGGCTTCCATACCACCCATGGCTCCAACCCTGAAAAAGAAAAGAGCCAGCACCATGGACAGACAGGGTGACAACCAGGTAAGTGCATGGTGCCCCTAGCAGGGGCAGGGGATGCTGCTCCAAGGAGCTGTGAAGGGGGAGCAACATGACAGATGACAGCTACCACATCCCTTTACAGGCAAGCACCAGCACAGCTGCCTCCACCACCACCACCTGAAGAACCAGGCAGGCCACAGCCATGGTTCCCTGTGACAGCCAGTTATGCCAGCGGGACCCCGGGGAGGGACAGGGGACAGTGCCCTTTAGAGCAGTTGCAGAGGGAGAGCCAGATGACAGATGACAGTTATGCATTCCCGTCACAGGTGAGCACCAGCTCCACTTCCATCCCTACCACATCCTCCAGGTTGGCCATTCCACGGTGAGGTGGATTGGGTCCTATGCGTGGACGGGGAGATCATGGCCACCATACTGTTTTCAGAATCCCTCTTATTGCTATGTGCATCATTTTGATTCTTTGGTGCCCAGAGAGGTGTGCCATGGCATCGCCACCCAAGGTGGAACGGGCCACCAGGTTGAATGGTAGGCTCAGGGATCATGACCTGGAGGGGAAAGTTCAGGCCACAGTTGTGAAACACAATTCCTTTGCCCTCCTCCAATAGGAAATTGATCAGACAGTTGGGACGGAGCTTCCCTTCATGGGATTTCCATCCAAATCACAAGGACAGCCTTCTTAACGGCTGTAGCAAAGAAGGATGGCCATCATAGGCCCAATGAGGTATTTGACAAGGAAACAACACACATATGTCATTAACCATTGTATTTATTTACAGTAAACATATGTACACAGATGGGTGCAGACTATGGAGGGTGTTGGGGAAGCAGTTGGCTATTCACTGTCCTCCCTGCATGCAGGCAATGTGGTGACAAAGAGCATCCAGATTCTGGTGTGATACGTGCCTCTGTGTGCCACTGTGGCCCCGTCAGAACAGGGGCAACGAATCATTCAAATGAGGTGAGAGGATAGTTCAGGGCACCCCGCCCCCTGGGTTTCACAGATATCATAGCATCTGCTATGTCTTGTCCAGCTGAGCTTTTCCGGGTGGTGAAGGGGCTGGTCAGTCCAGCCTCTCTCCGCCTGGAGCTGGATTCGTCCAGTACTCGCTATGACATGTTTGTTGATTATTTTGCAGATAAAATTGCTTGTATCCATCATGTCTTCGACGCTGCACTTAATGCGTCACATTATGTGTCACATGCCGATGAGGTAGAGATGCTGGGGGCTATGAGGGCCACAACTTGTGAACTGAACCCATGCCCGTCCTGGCTGGTGAAAACCAGCTGGGAGACGTTGGGGCCATTGCTGGCAGGGGTCGTCAATGCCTCCCTTGTGGAGGTCAGATTCCTGGGGTGCCTGAAGGAGGCTGTGGTGCAGCCCTTGCTCAAGAAAGCATCTCTTGACATTGACTCCCTGGCCAGATATAGGCCAGTCGCTAAACTTCCCTTTTTAGGGAAGGTTATTGAACGGGCAGTGGCCACACAGCTCCAGGGGCATCTGGACTGCATCAGGTTCCTTGACCCTTCTCAGCCAGGCTTCTGTCTGGGTCATGGCACTGAGACAGCACTTGTGGCTTTGGCTGATGATCTGCACTGGGAGTTGGAGTCCACTCTCCTGATTTTATTAGATCTGTCAGCACCTTTTGACATGATTTACCATGAGATGTTGGTGACCTGCCTGCGGGACTGTGCAGGGGTGTGTGGGACTGTTCTTGAATGGTTCTGCTCTTTCCTAGCTCGTAGAACTCGGCGTGTGGTGCTAGGGGAGTCTACATCATGCCTCCGGGACCTCATGTGTGGAGTACCACACATGTCGCCTCTCCTGTTCAATGTGTATATGCAGCCTCTGGACAAGATTGTGATAGGGTTTGAGGTTGGGTGCCATCAGTATGCTGATGACACCCAGCTTTACCTCTTGTTTTCATCTGGCCCAGACCCGGCCATCTCAGTGTTTACTAGTGGTGGGACCCCGGGCCCATTACCGGCTACCGGATTTACCGGTTACCGGTTCTGCGAAAACCGGATTCCCGGATTAAATTCGGTATGCCGGTACCAGATTTATTTCATTGGTTTCAATGGGGACCTGTGTCCCCATTGAAACCAATGAAATAAAT
>QEPC01009488.1:2425516-2442591 GCA_003113815.1 Sphenodon punctatus | reverse complement strand
AAATCCAGGCTGGGCAGGGTGGGTGGGGGGTGTCCCCCCTTCCACCCGTGCAGCCTGGACTCGGGGAGGGTTTTTTTTTAAAAAACTTTTTTGCTGGGGCTTTAAGTTTTTTTACATTGCAGCCATTTTTAAATGGCTGCAATGTAAAAAAAATCCGGTACCCCGGAATCCGGTACCCAGTCCGGATTACCGGGTCGAATCCGATAATGCCGGTACGCCCGGTACCGGCATTATCGGATACCGGATTCTACCGGTTTCCCACCCCTAGTGTTTACCCACTGCCTGGCTGCAGTGGAGAATTGGATGAGGTTAAGCCATCTGAAGTTGTATCCCAATAAGATGGAGGTGATGCTGGTGGGGAAGGGTGAAGAAGTGGAGGTCCCCAATATCAATGGGGTGGGTCCCTCCTTGGTCCCCCATGTCCGGAGCCTGGGAATGCTCCTCGATGCACAGCTCCATCTGGATTCCTAGGTGGCTGTTGTGGTGAGGAGTGCTTTTTGTAAATTACATCTGGTCCGTCGTTTTGGGCCATATTATATTATTATTATTATTATTATTATAAACATTTATATAACGCCAGCTATGTACCTGGCGCTGTACAGAACATAGAAATAGACACGGTCATATTTCCGGCTATTACCTGGCCACCGTCATTCATACATTTATCACCTCAAGATTAGACTACTGCAACACGCTCTGCGCATGGGGCTACCCTTGGTGATGTCCCAGAGACTGCAGCTGGTGCAGAATGTGGCGGCCCACCTCCTGATGGCGACAGGCCTTTGGGAGCATATAACACTGGTGCTCCATTCTCTGCACCGGCTGCCTATAGTGTACTGGGCCCGATTCAAGGTGTTGGTGCTGACCTTTAAGGCCCTATACAGTTTGGGCCCTGCTTATTTGCGGGACCGTCTCAACCTCTGCATCTTGGATCATCCCCTGTGGTCGTCCAAGGGCACCCTCTTGGAGGTTCCCCGGATCCTCCGGGTGGCAACCTCTGAGAGGGCGTTCTGGAGATTCGCCTTTCCCTGGATCTTTCCTCTTTTCGTAAATCCTGTAAGACCTGGCTATTCTGCCAGACTTTTGGTGAGGGAGACTGGTAGTGTGCGGGGGGATGTTTTGTGTTTTGTTTTCTTTGGAGGGTTGGGGGGGTTATAGTCCGGCCCTGGGATTGTTCATTTTAATGAATCTTAATTATTTATATTTTATATTGTTTTATTACTTTGTATTTTTATTTATTGTACACCATCCCGAGCTGCCACATAGCAGGAGGGTGCAGGTTAGAAGTACTGGAAATAAATAAATAAATAAATAAATAAATAAATGTGCAGTATACAAGTCGCAATCACAAACATGTGGGCCTTATCCAAACTGAATTTGCTCCTATTCCATAGGAGATGCCACCACATTTTCAGAACCCTAAAGGCATGTTCAACTACACAGTGGGCGGAGCACAGCTTGGCATTGAAGAGCATCTGGGCAGGTGTTCATGGTACGGGGTACCCCTTCATTAACCACAGTGTGATCAGATAGGCTGGATTTCCGATGATAACAAGATGCATGGCCATGCCTTTAAAAACCTGGAATATATTTGGGGCAATTTCCTCCATGTACATCCAAGCAAAGAATGGCAAAGTACAGTGGATCCTCGCGTCATGGCTCCTTCCAGACACTCTGGTAAATACGTCCTGGAAGTGGCCCCTGTTGTCTACGATGGCTTGCAGAGAGATGGAGAACTGATTCTTTCTATTCAGATAGTTGTCCTTGCTGTAAGGAGGATGGATTATGGGAATGTGGGTCCCATATTTGGCCCTGATGCAGTGGGGAAAGCCCATTGAATGAAGCCTGTGATCACCTCCTCAGGGTCAACCAGCTGGATCACCCACTCCATGAGTTCCTCCACCATGGCTGTGCACAACTCATTAAGGACCTTGGTGACTGCAGAGGTATCCACCCCGAATTGCTGTGCCACACCATGGCAGGAACTGGGGGTCACAAGCCTCCAATCGGCTATGGCCATGCACTTTCCCACAGGTATGGGGTCTCTCATGCTGGTGCTTTCCTTCTCCAGGTGTGGCTGTAGGATACCAGCAAGGCAGGATAGTAGACTTTGGGGCATTCTAAAGTGCTCCGTCCATTGCTCATCCCCCCGAGTGGCCAGGATCCTATATTGGACCCACACCCTTCTCTATGTTGGGACAATCTGGAGAATGCCATGGATGACAAAAGCCACGTCCATGGTCAGGAATCTGGCTGCACAGGACACCCCCCTCACCATGGCGTCCATCTGCATCTGCCTGGCCTGATGGAACCACCTTATTGCCCAGCATCTCAGCCATGCCCTGCACCATCGATGATATGAGCTGTGGCTGAACAGACTGTGTGTCCAGCATGGAGAACCAGTTTTTAGTTGTGTGCTGGAACTACCTTAGACATGCCTTCTGCAGATTGCAGATGCTTCTGAACAACACCTAAGTGGCCACTGGCCAGAAAGAATTGTTGGAGTGCTGCACCCCTCCCTTCTGCCATGGTTGCTATGGATGGCCTTCATGGGTGAGATTGAGCACTCCATCCATGTGCCTTTATATTGGGGTTACTCTGTGTCTGTGGGCCATGTATCAGCTCTGTTCTATGTTAATGCCCTGCCCTTTTCTCTCACACTAGCCTTGGATCCATGTGCGGCCTGATTGTGGTCCTGGCCACGCCCCTCCACATGCCCTCATTTGGCTAGGCAGCACCAGGGCTGAGGGAGGAGGAGGTGACCAGACCGGTAAGTGTACTCCACACTTTGATCTTGTCCCTGTTAGGCCATGACCTGATACACCTGCATTTTGCTCCATGATGGGGCAGCTGCAGCGATGATCATAGATTGGCCGGCCAAAAGTCTCTGTGAAGCTACCTATGGGTACTTGGGGATGCGTGTATGGGCTCTGTGCAACAATGTTCTGTGCATCTACCTCCATCTACCCCTGATGGACATGTGCTTTGTTCTTATCACACATGCTGTTGTTCTTGGCCTGCTGAGATAGTGCAGGACCTACAACAGGCAGCAGCCAATTTCAGGGAGGGCAGCAGAAATTAGTGAGAAACCCGTGAGTGACCCTACTTTGTGCTTTCCTACCACCCACCCTTTTTCTGCTGTCAGCTACAGGGGATGTGTGCTGAGGGGGGCAGGCTTCATGGGAATCTCTCTTTTTCTCTCTTTCAGTGCAAGCACTCATGCAGGAGAGGACGGAGGAGCACCAAGAGTTAATGGATGTCCCCCTAAATGTCCACTGCTGGGTGCACGACCTCTCCTGGGCCCAGAGCACACACTGGAGCAGGGCCTGGGGGAGGCGTGCCTAGTTTATTTTTATTGTCTTCCATTTGTTTTATTAAATATTTGTTGGTTTAGTTCAGAACAGTGCTGTCCGTGTTCTCATTCCTGCAGGGGGTGATCTGCTGTCCTCGGCGAGAGGCTGGGGGGGGAGGGGTATTGCCGGGGATTGTCCTAGGGCTTCTGATGTGGGTTCCTACCATCATTGGGACTAGGGGTAGGAAGTTCGGATCATCCGGTATCCGATACTGCCAATATTTTGGTGTACCGGCAGTATCGGATTACTCCGGTATTTGGGGGTACCGGTACCGGATCCCCGTGCCGGATTTTTTTACATTGCGGCCAGTGAAATGAATGGTCGCAATGTAAAAAAAGAAACAAAAAAAAACCCCAAACACTTTCCCTCCCCAGTCCAGGCTGCGCAGGTGGAAGGGGGGACACCCCCCACCCACCCTTCCCAGCCTGGATTTTTTTTAAAAAAAATTTTCCCCAAGTCCCTGCTAGTGTGGGCTCCGGGCCGCCGCTGGCGACCCAGAGCCCACACCAGCAGGTAGGTACTGTGGTACTAGGGTGATCCCTGGGGTGGGGGGTGGTTTAACACACACCCCACCCCAGGGATTACCCTACCTCCCCACCCAGGGATCGCCTACCTTTGGTGCTCCGGGTGGCGGCGGCGGTCCGGACGCTTCAGCGCTGGCTGTGGCTGCCAGCTTCAGTGCTTTCTAGGCCTTCCGGGGCTGAAGCCGGCAGCCACAGCCAGCACTGAAGCCGCCAGACCGCCATCGCCCGGAGCGCCAAAGGTAGGCGATCCCTGGGTGGGGAGGTAGGGTGATCCCTGGGGTGTGTGTTAAACCACCCCACGCCCCAGGGATCACCCTAGTACAAGCGTACCTACCTGCTGGTGCGGGCTCTGGGTCGCTGGCGGNAATAAAAAAATTAAATCCAGACTGGGCAGGGTGGGGGGGGGTGCCCCCCCTTCCACCCGCACAATCTGGGAGGGGGAGGTGGGAGGGTTTTTTTCCCCCATTGATTTCAATGGGGACAGTTCCCCATTGAAATCAATGCAATAAATCCGGCACCAGTAATCCGGTTTTAATCCAGTAATCCTGTTTTTTGTAAACCGGTAACCGGTAAAACTGGTAACCGGTATTTTGCCTGATGTCCCACCCCTAAATTTGGGACGTTGTTCTCTTATTATTTATTTATTTAAACATCACCAACATCACCAACATCACCTCCATCTTGTCGGGATTCAACTTCAGACAGCTCATCCTCATCCAGTCCCCCACAGCTGCCAGGCGAGCACCAAGACTGCCCAGTCTGGGTCTGCAGAAAAAGAGAGGCAGAGTTGTGTGTCATCAGCGTACTGATGACAATGCACACCGAACCCTCTCACGACCTCGCCCAAAGGCTACATATACACGTTGAACTGTAGGGGGGACAGAATAGAACCCTGCGGGACTCCACACGTAAGATCCCGGTGAGATGAAGTACATTCCCCAAGAACCACATGTGAGTTCTCCCAGCCAGGAATGAACAAAACCATTCAAGAACAATTCTGTCCATCACGGCCCGGTCCCGCAGCCAAGCCACCAACATCTCGTGATCAATGGTATAAAATGCAGCCGACAGATCGAATAGAATTAAAAGAGAAGATCTGCCCTGGTCTAATTCATGGTGCAGGTCATCAACCAAAGCCACAAGCGCAGTCTCCGTGCCAAACCCAGGGTGAAAACCAGACGGCTAGGGATCAAGAAAACTGACCCGATCTAGATGCCCCTGAAGCTGCAGAGCCACCACCCATTCAATAACCTTCCCTAAAAAGGGAAAGTTAGAGACTGGCCGATAGCTCCCCGGGGAATCAATGTCAAGAGATGGTTTCATGAGCAGGGGACTCACTACTGACTCTTTGAGGTGGCTCGGCACCCTGCCCTCCCTAAGGGAGGCATTGACAACCCCCGCCAGTGACGGCCCTAATGTCTCCCGGCAGGCCTTGACCAGCCTGGATGGGCACGGATCTAATTCACAACAGGTGGCCCTTGCAGCCCTAAGGACATCCGCTGCATCAGCAGGTGACACCCACTGAAATTGATCCCATGAAATCAGACAAGACGGGTCCTCCACCCCCTCAGGTTCACCTACTGTGCAGCATCGAAGTCATGGTGAATCTGAGTGATATTATCCACAAAAAAGTCAACAAACATGTCATAACGGGCACTGGAAGATTCCAGTTCCAGGCGAAGAGTGACAAGCCGCTGCGCCACCCGGAAAAGCTCCACTGGACGTGACTTTGTGGATGCTATGAGGGCAGCAAAGAACTCTTTCTTTGCTGCCTGCACTGCCACAGCATAAACTTTTAAACTAGCTTTATGTAGCAATCAGTCGGCTTCAGCACGACTCCGGCGCCACCGTTGCTCCAACCGCTGTCATTCCCGCTTCATCCAGCGCAGGTCCTCTGTAAACCAAGGGGACCCGCATCGTCGGCATTCTGGAAGCCCTTATCAGTGCAGCTCTGGACTGGCTGCTTCAGTGGCCCCTGTCATCACACTTTGGGCTGCTTGTGTGAGTCATTCTGTGCCTTGTTCCTCGCCCCCAGTCCAACATCCCTGCCATTTTGGGATAAACTATCTGTGCAGCAGGTGCATGGATGTTACCTTGCATGAAGCAAGCTCCACTTTGGGACCACTGTGACACCACTTTCACCTTTGCAATGCATGTTGCAGGGCTGTACTGGTGCCCTGTGCATCCCTGCATCATGCATTGTTACAGCGGTGTTGCAATGGTGTTAAGGTGGAATTAGCATTATGTCTGTTCTCACCTTATGTGTCCTGTGGCTGGGGCCACATGTGTTTTGGACTGGTCCATCTGCCGTGCATAGGGAGGGAGGCAGGGTGTGCTGCTTTGTCCCCCTAGTACGACCTTTGTGTCCTCAGACTGCCTTCCCCTTTTGTTCCTGTGCTGCCTGTGGGTTGCATGCTGTGCCAAGGGGGCTTGGGCTTCTTGGGACCTGACTGTCTCGCAGGTATCTGCTGGCTCAGGCACAGCTTGAATTGCTCTACTAAACCTTCCTCCCTCTCTCCTCCACTGCCCACACAGAGTCTGATGGGGGTTGGGTGGAGATGGTGGCTGTGGCTTCACTTGCCCTTAGTTCACCATGTTGCCACATCATGCAGGGGACGTGGCCCTCCTCGAACCACTGAAGAGGCTGTCCGTATAAACGGAGAGTGTGTTCAATCAGTGGAGGGCCGGGTGGGGGTTAGGGGTTGGGTGTGTGGGTGCTGCGACCTTCTGTAACCCTCCTGTGACCTCCCTGGCTGGCACCTGTTTGAATCCCTCCCCACTCACCCAAGATGGGTGGGAGGTGCATGGTTGTTCCACTCATCCCCCACGAACCTGCCCCACAACTGTTTCTGTTTAAAAACGGTCTAAGATGCTCTAGCTGTCATTTCTTTGAATCTTTAATTGCACTGAAGTTTGTCCATTATCCTGTGCTAGAAAATAATGTTGTCCAAAGTCTCAGTTGACTGGATGGAATGAATCTCCCTTGTGCAAGCTGTAAATCAGCAAATGAAGCTAAATTAACACAATGAAAGGTTTACTAGACATGTGAGGATCATATTGCTACAAGATGCCTCATGCAGAGTATGAAATGCAAACAAAGAGTCTGGACACATAGGTCTTTCTCCTTCATCCAAAATATCTGGGATTTAAACTGAAGAAAGGAAATGGAATGTACAACTGGTCTATGGACACAGTATGCTGATCTCGTGGGCAAAATCTGTTGAGTGAAAAGGTGCTGAAGTCACTTATGATTTATGAAAACTAATAGTAGTATGTACTCTGTAAAAAGAAACATTTCTGCATTTCCAAAATGCATGTATGAATTATAGCCGTATTTGGTATTAACATGGTCTGCCATAAATATTGGTAATATGACAGAAGTTATGAAGCAGGACTGGAGGATGGTCCAACCCATGAGGGACACAAACATACAAACCCATCAAGAGAATAGACATTCCAGGGGAGACACCTGGCTGAGAACATTACGGGACAATGGATGTTAAAGACTTGTTAAAGTGATACATGTCAGAGGATATTTTGCCAGAAAAATGGGTTTGGGCCACGATAGAGGTGACATGGAATTTTTCATAACCGGACAACAAAGACAAAACAAACTTTTTGACTGCTTTTTTGGCGACATATGAAGGCAAGAACTTTCTGTGATGTCTATGAACTCCACTCAGATCCTTGGAGTTGAGAGTGGAGCTTTAAATACAACTGGAATACAGGTTAAAAAGTAGTTAGGCCAACATATAAGTCAAGTTAGCATCTGCATTAAGTTTATCTTTGGTTTCTTTTATGCAACTTCTGTAAAAGCTCTAAAACACTTTAATGACCTTGCTGAAACTTTAATTCTTATATAAAAACTTACATTTATTATAAATCTGATGTGTTTGCATTTGCTGAAACTGATTACTAAAATCTGCACTGTGAAACTAGAGTGGGCCTAACCCACTTATATAATTCATGTAAATGGAAACACTTGCAAGATTTCAGGTAACAGAGGGATGACACTTGTGTACTGGCACACTCTGGTGAGAATGGGGCCTTGTGGAGACTAAAGATGGGGAAACCAAGTTACGTCTGATCTGGAGGTGATTTGGGGTGTCAGCCAGACAGAATGAGCCCCAAATCTTCATTACAGTGATGTCCATGCCAATCTATAGTTCAGAAACATTTCAATTAACATGGTTGTTGCTGTTTTGCAGAGTTCAGCATCCCTTGTTTGCATTGGAACCAAACACAATGAAAGCCAATCTCAGACAAAATCTTGTGAGTTTTATTATACTCTTTGATTTGAGGACTGCAGCTTCGTGTGTGGGTTTGTGAGGATTGATATGGCCCATGCCTAGTTTCCTTATGAAATCACTCAGAGCAAGACCCTAAAACAGAGTTTTGGGAAATGGTCTCCTACCCAGAGAGCAAAACTGCTTGCCCAGTTTCAACAGGAAGTTCACAGGTCACCAAAACGTTTTGCTTGTATCTCAGCTGGTTGCTGCTGCACGTTTGAACTGGAAAACAGTTGAGCTTTGTTTCTGGTTTCACTGGGACAACTCTAACAACAGTATTTCCATGTCATGTTGCTTGGAACATAGCAACGTGTTGAGGTAATGTTTGCACTGCCATGCTGTCCCATTGGGATGTCTCCAGAGAACAGTGTTCCCCAAGCTGCGGGTCAAGGTTCAGAGAAGGATGCATCTCTTAGGACAGAGGGGATCACAAAGTTTAAATGATTCTGTTTTTTAACTAGGACAGCTTCCATTGTTGCAATATCCTGAAAGTTTCCGCCTAAACATAAGCAGGTTAAAAGCGGTCATTGTCAACCTCCAGGAGCAGTTATCACTGGATTCCAAGATGTGTCTGCTATTTCCTGCTTTGAGTAGGTACTTGTAGATGAATGCTAGTCATTGCAACATGCTGATGATGTGTATGGTACCTCACCAGTTCTAGAAGACAAGAGTGTGAAAGAATTGTGTTGCTTGCAGTTATATGTGTACAAGACAAAATTTCAGAGGGCATTTTCACACAAGACACTCTCCACCCACCACCCACTGTACATGTTACAGGACACCATAGGGCAACACTGCAGCGCTGCAACATGTATAGTGGGGTGGAGAGTGTCTTGTGTGAAAATGCCCAGAGAAACATAAGCAGAGAAATTCTTTGTCAAGATGACAGATAAGTCAAATGGAGAACATGGCTGTGTAAACACCACAATGACTCTGCTGAGCTTATGTGCGATAGCTTCTGGTTGTCAGTGCCACCCAACACAAGAAGAGGACTCTAGATTCATAATCCTAATCCCTGCTATTCCACTAGGGATGGGCGAACGTGGTTTGGTAGTTCGGAGTTCGGCCCGAATTCGGCCTGTTCGGACGACCGAACTCGAACCCGAACCCGAACATACCAAACAAACCGAACACCGAACGGCGAAATGGCCAAACAGTTCGGTCAGTTCGGATCGCGTTCGGATGAGTTCAGGTGGCAAAAAAAGGTTCACTGGAAGGTCAAACATTGCAGAGAGGTGTCAGTCACTGAGGAGCAGACTTCCAGGCACCAGGGGTGGAGAGGCTTGCAAGAAACGAAACTAATTATCTGCCTCCTCCCTTCCCAACACCTGAGCTAGTCACTGTTCCTGAACAGCAGGCATTGAGTAGGATTTTTAGATTGCTTTAAGTTTCATTTCACTTTTGTAATTAAATGAAACTTAAACCATAAACTGAAACTTTGTGTTATGCACTGTACAGACTCATGGAGTATGTAATGTATGTATTTCACTACAGACTCCTCTTCTATTTGTGATTCCCCCCCATCCCATATATATGGGATGTGTGTAGATAGATAGATAGATAGATAGATAGATAGATAGTTAGATAGATAGATAGTAGAGAGTTGTAGGAGTTAGCTTAGTGATAGAGATAGCGTTAGTGATTTAGTTTTAGTGTTTGTAGGAGTAGGTCTGTGTACTTATTAGATAATCCATTTAGTTCATAGCATTTAGAATAGTTAATAGCAGCTAGATTTAGTGTAGACAGTTATATATAATATTAGATAAAAAAATAAATAAATAAACCCCATATAAAAACCAAAAAACCAAATAAAAAACAAAAGGAAACCATATAAAACCCAATAAAAAACCAAAAAAACCATATAAAAAACAAAAAAAAAACATAACAACACTTCCCGAATGGCCTGTTCGGACGACCAAACCAAACAGCTGAACCCGAACTCGGCAAACGAACCGAACGCAGCCGAACCAAACGCAGCCGAACCAATAAATAAATAAACCCCATATAAAAACCAAAAAACCAAATAAAAAACAAAAGAAAACCATATAAAACCCAATAAAAAACCCAAAAAAACATATAAAAAACAAAACAAAAACATAACAACACTTCCTGAATGGCCGAACGGCCTAACCGAATGGCCTGTTCAGACGACCAAACCAAACAGCTGAACCCGAACTCGGCGAGCGAACCGAACGAACGAACCGAACGCAACTGAACCAAACGCAGCTGAACCAAACGCAGCCGAACCCGATCCGCAATCTGTTCGCCCATCCCTGTATTCCACTGCCTCCCCACATTTTATTTATTTATTGCTTGTTTGATTTTTTATTGCCTTTGCACACCAGGTCCAACAATGAAATTGTGCATTAATTATACCATGTCTATGCTTTAACGCATCAGAAAGTATGGCTAAAGCTGTAAGAGGCCTGCTGCAAAGATCACTAAAGTGAATGAATGTTAACCCCAACGAACTGTAGATTAGGCCTCATAGAGATATGGGCAGAACAGTGATACATAAACTTTCAGAGCAGGGAGAAGTAAAACAAGCGCACACAGGAGGTATGGCTATTCTTAACGTGAAGTCCAAGTCATTTTCTGGTTCATGCCTACTGAGAATTAGGGTGAAACCCAATGCCATATAAATAGGAGATACACACTCAAAGTGTAACATCAGGGACCAACTCTGTAACCCAGGTCCTACTAAGATAACTGTTACCCAGCTGTTACGGGTGTGTGAAAATTGGTAAAATACAATAAAAAATTATTTTTTTTTAAAAAAAAGGGTGAAACCCAATTCCAGAAGATAATTACAAGAGACCTCATGATTAGACCCCTAGAAAGGGAGCAACTAGGAGATGGCAAGGGAATGCCATGCCCACCTGAAGATTGCAATGGTAAAGTAATCCCAAAGCTAGGGGGGAATGGGAGCAGCTGTTAGTTGAGAAAAGGAAGGAAGGCAGGCTGGGAGATGAAAGATTAGAAAGGCATAGATATTAATGATACACACAGGGCCCCATGCCATGAGCAACCACACTATGGCCTCTGAGTGCACCAATCTGTAACAGACCCCAAGCTAAGAGGGGACACACCAGAATCTTTGAGTGCACTGGACCCTTCCCTAGAAGAAGTCCTACCACGCCCTTTACACAAGACCCCTTAGGGTCCCACAGCTCCTACAGACATCATTCTGGGTTCTGTTTGCTTTATGAGAGGTTTCATAGAGCTGCAATATTTACACACAAAAAAGGAGTGTTTTGTTGTCAAGTATAGAAAAAAAATCCATTAATTTCAAAACCAGATGGTAAATCCAGAATCACTGAAAGCTAATCTGTTTAATTATCATTAGTTTTTCTAATGGTAGTCTGATGCAAACTGACCCATTTAGTGACTGATTCTGGTTGGTTAGTTCTTTATACTTCCACACACTCCCACACCCTGCCCAAGGATTCTGCAATCTTTTGCCCACCCATACTATTTTAGATGGGAATAATTAATGCACAAAAACATATACAAAATGATTCTGAGTATGATTTGCTTTCTTTCTTTCTTTCTTTCTTTCAGTATAATGTTACTAAAAGAGCCTTATCATTTGAAGTTGATAATTTTTACAGTAGAATGCTGCCTCTTGCTGGATAGAAAGCAACATAACACAGAGGTACTTGTGTTTGTACTTCTAGAAATTACTTTTCAGCATGATTGTTATATATGGACCATTAAACATAAAGAGGTAGATTTTCAATGGCACAGATGCCAGTTCAGTGCACAATGCACATTGAAAATCAGTACGAATTAGAGGGCCAAATGTAATTTTTACCTTTGAAAATATGCCCCATAATAAACAATACAAAAATGGACAGTCAATAAGAGCATGCAGTGGCAAGGAGCCTGGGGTTTGTGCAGTAGAATATCATGATACTCCAAGGTAACACATTGACATATACACACATGCAAAATGGCTATCAAAGAGACACAGACATAAAAAGAAGTCCCCAGGATCCCATCAGCTCCACTTGCACTTCTTGTATTAAAACAGAGTCAGTTATGCCATCTCTGCTCAGTGCTACATAGACAAATTAAATTCACTGTGAGTTTTATTATTATTATTATTATTATTATTATTAACAAACATTTATATAGCGCCAGCAGTGTACCTGGCACTTTACAAAGTAATAAAATAGACACAGTCCCTGCCCCTAGGGCTTACAATCTGAGAGACAGGAGCTGGGGGAGAGACTTAGGAAGGGGAACAGAGGGAGAGACAAGGGGTCTAACATTCATGAAGATGCGAGGTCTCAAGTGCACGTACTTGGCTTGGTTACGATGAGAATGACAGCAGGCAGGTCCATGTTGCAAGGATAAGGGTAAACCGATCGTAGGTATAGGAATAGTGGCTCAGCAGGATAAAGAGTCAGACAGAGCAGAGCGAAAGAGGTGAGTTTTAAGGAGAGATTTGAAGGTATGAAGGGAGGGGGCAAGGCGGATGTGGACAGGGAGGGAGTTCCAGGCATGGGGGGCAGCAAGTGAGAAGGGACGAAGGCGCTTAGGGGAGCAGGGAAGGCGTGGAAGGGTGAGAGAAGGGACAGAGGAGGAGCGAAGTGCACGGGCTGGAGTATGGAGGGCGATAAGTGCAGAGAGGTAGGGGGGAGCAAGGTTGTGAAGAGCTTTATAGGTGAAGACTAGGAGCTTGTGCAGGATTCGTTCAGGAAGGGGAAGCCAGTGAAGCGAAGAGAGGAGGGGCTGCACATGGTCGAAGCGACTGGCGAGGTAGATGAGGTAGGCGAGGTAGTTTTCTCAGTAAGGACTTCTAGCATTTGTCATATTGGGACGACAAAGGTGGCCATCCAAAGCTTAGGACATGAGAATTCAAAGTTCAGGAAAGAAGCGCTTTTAAAACAGGGAAGACCAAAATACTGATTACCATCATGTGATGTTTGCCAGAGAGTGGGGATGGGGAGCCAGAACCATGCTGGAAAGAGGTGGCTCAGAGGGGCTCTCCTAACCTTTGAGACCACTCCCATTTCTGGGTGTCATTCAAGGTGTTGGTGTTGACCTTTAAAGCCCTAACTGGCCTGGGCCCCACCTACCTGCAGGACCGCCTCACCCTCCGGGTCCTGGATCAGCCCCTGCCGTCGGCTGGGGCCACCCTCCTCAAAGGTCCCCAGGTTTCTCATGTGTCGACCTTGAGTTCCACTTGACCACCGACCTCACCTCTTTCCGCAGACAATGTAAGACCTGGCTGTTCCGCTGTGCCTTTCCCGAGGGAGATGGGGTGGGTGGGTTGGGTTAGGGAGGGGTAGAGGGTTGAATTGTTTTTTATTCAATTTTAATTGTATTTGATATTTGTTTTAATCTGTTTTTAACATGTTGTTAGCCGCCCCGAGATGCTTTTAGCAGGAGGGGGTGGCATACAAATTTTATTATAAATAAATAAATAAATAATAAGTCATGTCAGGGTACTGCAATCTATCCCTGGCCAAACTCATGGCACTTGTGTGGTTTGTGAGCCAGTCAGGCCTGAGTGTCACTGCTATAATTGAAAGATGTTTTGGGGGGCGGGAGGGGGGGATGTTTCTCTCCACACACCCTCTGATAAGCTTTTTTTGTGAATTAGTCAGACTAAGTGAATAGTCAATTTCACTGGTTTCTATTTATAGTTATTTGGTCGCAATTCCTGTGCAATGTCATCCATAACGTGTGTAATGTCACCAGTGTCTTTGAGGTAGAACCCTGCTTCCTGTATGAAGCCTGACAGGAACAAAACAGTCCTGTTGGGCTCAGTTCTGTTCAGAAGCCCTCAGACTTGGGCCAGTTCCAGTTCCACAGGGGCAACAGCCCCACTCCCCCAAGCACCAAGATTCCTATAAATCACTGTGAGGGATGGGAGGAAGGGAAGGAAAGGAGGACTCACCCTTTGATCCCCATGCACTAGGAACCACACCTGGAGAATAACTCTCAGGATCATAGGGTGGCTTTGATCCTTCAAATGGATCCCACCGAGATCATCATAGGGTGTTTGTAACCAAGCATGGTGCCACAATAGCCCCTCCACACAAACTAGCACACCACCTGTAGTGCTGAACAGTGCCTAGGGACAAGGTAACTCCAGGACCCAGGAGGCGCAGGGAAGAAGGTGAGGCAGACGACAAACAGTAGGGCAAGAGAAAGGGGGGGGGGAGAAGGATCTGCACACTTATCTATACACACTCTCAGTCCACTTGCTCTTGCACTCACACACACACATACTCCAATACTCCAGAGAAAACGCTACTCCAAGCTACAGCAAAGAACCAGTCTCTCGGGCAGCAGCACTGATTAATGGCAATGAGCAGCACCTTGGTGGCTCCAGCCCTGTGCACATGTGCCCGGCGCCGCTAAGGGCACCGCCGCAGTTTTCCTGTGCTCCGCTCCCAGCCGCCGCTTAGTGCAGCATTGCCCATGGTGTCCAGGGAGGCTCCTTGGGTCACCGGGGGCTGTAGAGGCCCCCCGTATCATCCTGGGTGGCTGCTCGCATGCTGGGGCCCTGTCGTGTCTCTCCCTGCTTCCGGCAGGTGCGCCGCCAGGCCCTGACAATCACTTGTGATCGAAGAGGGGTTGAAAAACATTTCATCTCATTCATGAGAATAGCCTGCAAGACCCAATCCCCACACTAGATGGCACATTATATTTACAAAACAAAGATCAAGAGAGGAAAACACAGCTTTTTAAAAGACAGCTGGCTGGGTTTTGGTCATGAATAGAGCTGCAACGAGTACCTGGCAAGTCAGGCATCCCGTCGACATTTGGGTACTTGACTCAGTGACCCAACAGGCTACCTGCCTCCACAGGCTGACTTACCTCACCGCCAGGCTGCTGCTCCTCCAGTCCAGTTGCTGCTTGCTGTTCCCTGCTCCTTCCCGGCCTGTGCGCTGCTCAGCTGAGCTAGGGACTTCCACACTCAGCTTTCTCTGAGGGGGGAGGGAGGAGGCCTCTTCCCACCTGTATGCACCCCCTAATGGGTCCCCTGTTCCCAAGGGAATCCATATCAAGAGTCCACATGGCTCCTGTGTGCATCCCCATTTGGACCTATCATGGGGGTGCACGTAGGTGGAAAGAGGCCTTCTTGCTTCCTCCTGCTCAGAAAAAACCAAGTGGGGAAGTCCCCAATTCAGCTAAGTCTGGGAAGAACAAGGAGCAGCAACCAGGACCAGAGAAGTAGCAGCCTGGCAGGGACGTAAATCAGCCTGGGGAGTCACAGGTGCTACCCTTCATGGGTAATACCCACATATTCAAGCACCAGGCATCTGATGGGATGGGGGACCAGCTGGGGGTGCCTGCAAATGCAGGTATTACCTACGGCAGGTAGCAAATGTGCTGCCCGCGGCAGCTCTAGTCATGAGATTAACATTTATTCTTTCTAGCAAGTGAGTGATAGAATAATGAACTGGCATGCTCGCAGGAAAGCCTGGCAGACATCCATTAAGAATAGTATGTGTTTATACGACAAGGGCCCGCAGAGAGGCATTCTCGGTTGCTGCCTGAGTCCATTAAAGCCTGATCCTGAGCCCCTTCATTCATCCACTCGTTTGCAAACTAAACTATTGATTAGAACCAGGGTGGATGACATTAATCTCCAGCGTGAGATAATGGCATTAAGGGATCAAAAAATTGCGCCGTGGTACCCTCTTTTTAAGATGGGACCCAAATATGAGCCATATCTCTCTGACATAATTCATTTTAAATGCAGGAGAGCACCGACAATAATGAGGTTTAACATGATGACTTCTACAGTGCAGGAAGGTCAATACATGGGCATCCCTCTCAATTTACGTCTTTGCCACTGTGGTCAACCTGAGACTGAGGATTTTCCTCACTATCTTTTAACTTGCCCCAAGTCTGCTAAACTCCGGAATGAGATATTTGGGTCCTGGTTTGACGGCAAGGAGCATTGGGAACCCCTTGTGCAGATCTCTTTTTTGCTTGCAAATTCTGATATAGAAATCATGCAGAAGGTGGCATTTTTTGCCCTTAAGTTGGAACTACTCAGGAAGGAATTGGTTAAGGACAGTTAGCTAGCAGCAGATAATTTGCTGGTAGCTACTGCCCAAACAGGAATGATGTAGATGACTGCTGTTATGTGGTAGATTTTTATAATTCAGGTATGGATGTCCCTAGGGGGTAATAAATGGGTTGGGTTTATCGTTTGTAGGGACTCCATAGCTGATTTTAAGTTTTATTTTTAATGTCTTTTTGTATGCTGTTATGAAATGTTACAACCTTTTGGTTTTTAACAATAAAATCTATTGACTGATTGATTGATTGATCCTGAGCATATTCCGCAGGCAGTGTAAAACTTTTCTTTTCGGCAAACTGTTTGGAAGACAGAGGCCGCTTTTAGACGAGCGGGTCACAGTTGTGTGACCCACTTGTGTAGTTTTTCAAAATCCTGCAAGGCGGGATTAGACGTGACGAGGGATGCAATCATGCACATTCAAGGCGGTTGCACATTGTTTACCAACCGCAACTAAATACCTCAATGTCTGAGGTATTTAGTTCGCGGTCGGTAAACAAAGCACAACCATTTTGAATGCGTGATTGCGTCCCTCATCACGTCTAATCCCGCCTCACAGGGTTTTGGGAAGTCACGCAAGCAGGTTGCATGACTGCAACCCGCTCATCTAAAAAGTGTGGAGTCCCGCAGGGTGCCATTCTGTCTTGTTTAACATCTATATGCAGCCATTAGGGGAGATCGTGAGAGGGTTTCAGGGCATGCAGTGTCATCAGTATGCTGATAACACTCAGCTCTACCTCTTTTTCCATCGACCCAGGCCATGCAGTCTCTTTATTTTCCCAGTGCCTGTCGGCTGTGGGGGCTTGGATGAGGTTGAGCCATCTGCAACTGAATCCTGACAAGATGGAGGTGATGTTGGTGG
>QEPC01009488.1:2411313-2425249 GCA_003113815.1 Sphenodon punctatus | reverse complement strand
CCTCCCATGGTCTCTCAGGTACGGAGTCTGGGTGTGCTCCTCGATTCACGGCTCAGCCTGGAATCTCAGGTTGTGGCCATGGCGAGGAGTGCGTTTCGGCAGTTACATCTTGTCCGGTGGCTTCAGCCGTATCTCTCAGACTCTGACCTCTCCACTGTCATCCATGCCTTCATCACCTCAAGCCTGGATTACTAAAATGCGCTCTACGTGGGATTGCCCGAGAAACTGGTCCGGAGGCTGCAGCTGGTGCAGAATGCCGTGGCCCATCTCCTTACTGGGGCGGGCCGCAGGGAGCATATGACACCTGTGCTCCGGGCTCTGCACTGCCTATAAAGCATTGGGCTAGGTTCAAGGTGCTGGTTTTGACCCTCAAAGCCCTTCACGGCCTGGGCCCTGCTTATCTGTGGGATCGCCTCACTCCCCATGTGCCTGTGTGACCCCTGAGATCGTCGCGGGGTGGTGGTGTTTTTATTATTTGTTTTAAAATTTGTAGATTTATTTAAAATGTTTTATTGTTGAATATATATATATATAATTTTTGTGTGTGCATGTGTTGTTCGCCATCCCGAGCTGCCTTGGGGCGGGAGGGGCGGGATACAAGTTTTAAATAAAGAAAGAAATACAATACAATAAATAGAAGCAGCCAGATTCAGGGGTTGGGGTGGATGAGTTGTAGGGGTAAGGGTTGATTTTAAAGGGATTTTTATTGTATTTTTTGTTTTAATTGCTGTAAGGCACCCTGAGCCTTTGGGGAAGGGTGGAGTAGAAATTTAAACAAACAAACAAACAAACAATGAACCAGCCATCTCCATTTACAATGGAAAGTCCCTCTATTTTAGCACAGCATTTATCCATCTTGAGGTCCACCTGACCATATATTTCAATTGAGTTCAAAAGGGGTGCTCTTACTTAGTTAGCTGATGCTCTTATCAATTAGCAAGTTTTGGTAAAGCACTCTCGAAATGCCAAGAGGTTCTAGTGGTAGCTTCAAATAGATTCCACATGTTGGAACTTCCTTATAAAACATCTGCATGGAAAAACCAAGGCTTCTTCTCCCTCTTTTCAGGAGTGATTGTTTCATCTTCAGAGAAATAAATCAAATGTTCATAAAACATATCTGTGGCAGGGAGCGGTGCTCACCTGCCCCAAAGTCCTGCTGAAAGGCAGCTGTCGGTTACCAGCTTAGCAAACGCCACTGGCAGGCACTGCTTGAAGAACTGCTGAGAGGCGCAGCTGGAGAGCAGTGGGGCGGAGAAGGACGCCGATCAGCGCTGACATCACCATCACGTGGGCCCGGTGTGCAGGCCATTTAAAGATCTTAGAGAGCGGGTAGGTTAGGAGGGAGCCGGCGCCAAGAGAGCTGTGCTGGAAACAGAGCAAGCAAGCTCTGTGAACGTGACTAGGCCATTGGAAGTAGCAAGGCTAGAGTGGGAGGTGAAACTGACCAGCTCTCATTCCATAGAGGAGAGCCGTCGTGAAGGGCAGGCGGTGAATCTGAGCCTTAAGCAAACTCCCGGAGCCAAATTGATTGGTTGGGATGTCTTTGGACCTCCCTAAGTGAGACCCTCTAATGGGTGGTAAGGTTGGTTGCTGGCGCAGGCCAGTTAGGGGAGTGAAAGGCTCTCCTTAAGAACAGCAAGTCTGGAGGAGCTATGGACCCTAAGGAGAAACCAGATGAGAGAGGGGATGGAGACCGGAGAAGGACTCCTGAAGGAGAAACCCAGAGGACCTCAAGGATAGACAGAGGAGAGGGAGATGAAGAATTGATAAGCCTCTTAAGAAGTCTGCACGTGGAGCAAGAAGCGATGCCAAGCGAGGCAGAGGCTGCTTGATTCTCAGGGACTCGGGAATCAGGGATGTGCAAGGAAGGTCCTGCCACATCTAGTGGAGAATGCAGGCACTGTGCCTGCACCCCAATACAATCGGGGGTACCCCGAGGCCCCCAAAGTGTCTGAGCATGCGCGGAAGAAAGGACCCTGGCATAGAAAGCCTGAGACGCCTCTGAGGCCTCCGAAGGGTATTCCCTGTGAGACACACTGGAGCTTGATAGGAGGGGTTCAAATGGAGTAGTTTGGAGTCAAGAGGAACCCCAAAAGAAAGAGGCTGAGACTCAAACAGACCTCTCAATGGTGCAGCTCCAATTCATGGAGGAGGAGCTAGAAGTCCGGAGGGAACTGCTCCATGAAGCCTCTGAGCTTATCACAGAGCTGAGGGTCCAGAATCAAGTGCAGCGGGCCGCTTTTACCCAGCAGGCTGAATTCATGGGCTGGGTCAGAGGGCAATTGGCCACTTAAGAAACCCACAGTGGCCCAGAAGGAAGCAGAGAGTCCAAGGGAAAGGATAAAACTTAAACAAGGGAGCTCAGGATGGAGCAAGAGTTTTATTTAAGTTTGGGGAGGAAAGAATGTTTGATTAAGCTGAATGCGGCTGGAGTGAATGGCCTAATCCTGCCCGGATACAAATTAGGTTGACTGTAAAGAGCTTGGAGAAAAGCCAGAAGTTATGGCTGATAAATGACTGTGGAGTAAGAACAGCACATTTTGTGTTGAAAAGAATACAAGCTCATTATGGGGGTGAGGCCGGCTAGAAGAGGCGATGGGAGGCTGGTGGGGTGATCCCCTCTAGCGATGGTGCTAGGGTCGCTGGGGAGGAAGCCCTGTGAACTCCACCCAGCGGAAGGCTAAAAACCTAGTTGGTTGAGTGGTGTGGAACGTGCTGGTAAAAGGCACTGAGACACAACTGCTCGGGAGTGAATTAATATAAGGGATGAGGAACCCTTGGGTGCTGCCCTAAATGATAGTACCTAGAGCTGAGAGCAAATCAGGGATGAGTCCCTTGAGCATTGCTCTAAATAAACATGAATAACCCTGGAGAAGAGTAGCAAAATAATATGGGGTGAGACCCTTGGGCATGGCCCTAAAACAATAAGAGTAACTCCTGAGAGGAGCGAAGGAGCAAGGTTAAAACCTCCCGAGTGTATAGAGACCAGATGGAATATGGCTTCTTGAGTTGCCTGTCGCCACATGGCCTTCCCCAGCACGGGCAGCAGCTCGCGGGGCAGCAGCTTTTGTCCCTCCCCCAGCTTAGAGCTAGGAAGGCTAAAGGGGCAGGGTGTACGGCATAGAAAATCGGCCTAGGCGAAGTCTCGCGAGGAGAGACTTCGCGGCCACCATCTTGAATCCAGGCGCAGAATTTGCCATTCCGCGCTTGGACTGCATCGTGTGTGCAGCGTGGACAGCCAGCTGCACCCGAAGACCTGAGGAGCGGGGCGGAAAGGCACGGATTGAGGGCAGCGGCTCGGTGAGAGCCTCTTCAAGCGGCGAGCCGAGGTGAAGGGGGACAGCAAGGAAGCCGGTTGGCTTCAAAGCACCCAGCCTGCATAGTGCAGGCAGGGCAAGGAGGGCTTGGGTTGGAGCCTCCTCAAGGCCCCAGTGGAGCTCGGGGCCAGTAAGGGAACCGGCAGGCTTCATAGCAAGGCAGCCTGCATGAAGCAGGTAAGACAAACAAAAAGGGAGTTGAACTCGGGAAAGCCCCGAGTGAGACCTAGAGGGGAGCCACCTCGGGAGTTTGTGGGGGGGGGCCATTAGGCGAGCCAGCTTGCGGCCTAGGGAAGGAGGGAGACACGAGTTGGGAGAAAAGTCCTGAGGGAGGGATAGAAAGGTGAAGCACGCGAAGGGGCTCGAGGCAAGGGTTCAAGAGAAGATTGAAGGGGCCAGTAAAGGAGCCAGCCTCCTTCGGGGATCACAGCCTCTCAGAGCAACAGGATAGGGAAAGAGCAGCCATGGCCAAAGATGGTGGGGGAAAGAAGGGCAAAGGTCCTGCCAAGAAGGCCCTGACGAAGGGGGTCGAGGAGGTCCTCGAAGCCCTGCAGGCCAGAATGAGCGGCTGCGAAACTACCCTGACTAGCCTGACAGGCCGGGATCAGGCGCCCAGTGAACTGCAAGAGGGCATGGGGATTATGGAAAGGGAAGGAGAGGCTCCCGAAACAGCACAGGGCTGTGAGGCCATGGGGGGACAGAGGCACAGAGTGCACGAGGGTGAAACGGATGACACCGTAGCCCAAGGGGCGACTAGAGTGGCACAGAGGGAGGCCCTGAACAAGGGAACCAGGGCTAGAACGAGAACAGTGCAGCCCCCCCGCGCGGTTCAGGGAAGAACTGGACCGAGATGCAGCGGCACTGGGGGGTCAAGCCCCCACAAGTGCACAGGACCAAGGGGAACCGGGAGCCCAGACCTCATTAGACCAAGCCGGGCAACGCCCGGTAAGGCCTTCCCCCCCACCCAGGCAAGGGGGAAGGTGCCATTTGTCTCCACACAGGGATGAAGGAGAGGAGCCACCGACCCAGTGCACACGAGGGGACCAGCTGGCAGCAGTCCTCGAGACCCTCAATATATTCATGGGTCGCTTTGCGGCGCTCGAAGGAAAAGTGGCTGAGCTCGCGGAGGGACGACAGCAGGCAGCGGGGCACCACGCAAGGCAAGAAGGGAGTCCAGTACGTGCTCCTGCACCACCCGAGGATAGGGCGGCGAGACAAAGGGACCAGTGAGCCCGGCCTCACGATGACCCAATGGTGAACATGGGTGCAGGCCCCAGCCGCGAGATTCAAGGTAGGTGCGCAGTGCCAGCAGTGCCAGTGCAGGGATGAAGATAACAAGGGGAACAGGGAACAACCCGCACAGAAAGAACCCCAAGTGGATGTGCGGATGGGGTGGATCAGGTCATGGGTGCCATGGCCTGGCCAAGACACGGTGCGGGCGGCAGAAGCCAGTCAGAAGCCCCCAGGGGCAGAGGCGCAAGGGGAATTAAGCACCACAACAGCCAAGCCGCAGCAAGGAGCATGCAGTACGTGTAGAGGGAAGGCCGATCTGGCCACAGCAACACTGCGGGAGCCAGGCACCTGGGCGGCTGTAGGGGCTCCTGTTGGTGCCCACTTGGCCCACCATACCAGGGAAAAAATTTGGAAAGGAGAATATGTGGATGTATTCTCACTCATATACTGAACCCATACCAGGCCCGAACTCGAAGGAGAAGGAAAAGGATAGGGAGAGATTTAAACACCCCAAAGTGGAAAGGAATTGGGCAAATTGGTCAGCCGCCTTTTCAGTGCTGATAGGTGTGATGATTCAGGCTGCCCCTGAACGGGCCACTGAATTGATCAAGTACCTCGACATCGTGCGTAGAGCATATGACTCCAGGAGCCCGGGGGCATGGCTCTGTTACGATGAGGGCTTTAGAAAATGGGCAGCAATTACACCAGGGATCAGATGGGATGTATACACTACAGACTTATGGCTCGAGTGTATGTCTAATGCTGTGGGGACACATAGGACCGACAGCGGACACACCCTGGCCAGAGGGGGAGTGGCCCCAATGAATGATCCCTTTCGTGAAGGAGGGTGCCGCAATAGTCAGAGGGGAATGACCTGTTGGGATTTTAACGGGTCGGGAGGTTGCGCCTGCTCCGTGTGCCGTTTTCGGCATGCTTGCTCTCACTGCAGGGGGGGGGGGACACCCAGGGGTTAACTGTAATCGAGTGCGGGGCCCCTCCCGCGGAAAACAGCAAGGGAAGCAAGGGACTGGGGGCAACCAGACCCAAGGGGGAGGAAAGGGCCCCAACGCCGGTCAATCATAGGGCGCTACAGCAAGCTCTTGTGGGCTACCCGATGATTGTTGAAGTGGAATACGTCATGTTGGGCTTCAGGGATGGCTTCATCATCCCGTCAAAATTTGAGGCAGCTAGGAGTTGGGTAAGGAACTTGAAATCAGTGGAAGGGAGGGAGAACTTGGTGAACACCAAGCTTAAGAAGGAGCTTGAAGAGGGCCGTATTGCGGGCCCCTTCGGGNAGAGGGAGGAGCCTGCCCAGGAGAGGTGGTTGCCCCTGCACCACTCCCAGCAACAGCACCCACATCATCATCATTGCTGGGGCTCCCCATACCAATATCATCTGCTTCCCCCAGTGAAAAATCACTGCTGGCAGTGCCAGCTGCTGCCGGTGCTTCAGCAGGGAGGGGTGTGTGTAGTGCTGCTGCTGCACACACACCCCTTGCCCTTGGCTCCCTCCTCCAGTGCCACTGCTACTAGTGGAAGGCAGGGACTCCCTGCCTTCCACACTAGATGCCACTCCCAAGATCTCTGCTGCAGCCTGTTCCCCTGATAAGACCTTGAGGGGAAAAAATCAGGTCTCTTCAGCTTGGGCGGTGGGCTGCCAGCAGTGGCAGAAGTGGCAGCGGGCTTGCCAACTCCCCGATACCCACAACCTCGTCCTCTACCAGCGCCACCTGCCCCAGAGGCTGAACTAGTAGTCCTTCCCTTTCTCATTGTACACAAGTCCACACACAGTTAAAGAAGTACTGTATGATCTAATTATATATACACTAAACCTAACCTAATCCTACTATCCTATAATCCTAATATAATACAATAGACTAGCCTAAATACTGATATAATATCTAATCTCTCTCTATATATTGTACACAGCTAATATCTATCTAAATCTAAGTGCCTATAGTATCGTATCGTATCGTATCGTATCGTATCTATCTATCTATCTATCTATCTATCTATCTATCTATCATGGACAGGGCAGGGAAAGGGAGAGGGTAAAAGGTAGGGTATATGAGGAAGAAAATTAATTGGTAATAGATTTGTGTGCAAGCACCAGTTCTGTAAAACGCAACCTGACAAGCAGAGAGCTCTCACAGAACAGAGAGGAAAACAGAAACACATGGCGCGCTCATTATAAAGGGCTGCAGTGCCCTCCCCCACAGCCCCCCTGATTGGTTTTGGGAGGCAGCAGGCATTGAGCAATCACAGAGTGCCATGAGACTGCTGGGGCCTGATTGCGCTGCTCATTGGCCAGCGATGCATTCATCAAATACTGCAGAGCTGCTTGCCCCTCCCAACACAGGAACAGTTCAAGAGTTCAAACCTCTTTAGGGCTCTGAGATGTCTTCTCCCTCCTCCCCTCTCCATTTCCATCAAAAACAAAACTGCAACTATCACTAATAATGACAACGATAACGACATTGTCATTTTTGTTACTGTTGTCGTTATTCTTGGTTGTCGTTTTCGTTATTGCAATAATGATAACAAAAATGGCAATTGTCATTATCGTTATTGTAATAACAAAAACGACATGCACATCCCTAGCTCTGCAATCTCTCTCCTCCAAAGCCTCACAGCTGAGAGGTAGCTGCGGGGAGGGAGATCTCTAGCACCACTGGTGGAAGCTGTTGCAAGCACATGAAATACAGGCAGGGGGCTGCCCGTTTATTGTAGACTGTTTGGATGGTATGGAACCTGGCTGAATGGGCTCAAATTTGGACCCAAGCTTGGTCCCAATGCAGTCATGCTCTTCTGTGCCCAGGCCCAGCATAACAGGGATAGGCCTCTCAGGAAAGGGCTGAGTTTAAGCTGTTCCCCCTGGGTCTCTACAAGCTCAACCCAGTACGCAGGACTCTAATGCAGACAAGACCAAAGATGTAACCAGTCTTGGTGATGCTAGTCCCACTGTTTGTTCCTGGACCACCGAGGCCAGTAAATTTTTCTGTGCAAATGGATTAAGCAGTGGAACTCTCACTTGCTATTAGAGATGTGTGAACAGAACATGGTTTGGATGTTCGGTCGTTCAGTCGTTTGGCTCGAAAACCGGGTTCAGTTATTCAGTTTTGTGGCGTTTGGTTCAGCCAAACATTCAAAATAGCGCTATTGGTACCGATATTGATACTGAATTCCAAGATTTTTTGGGGTATCGGTATCATTTGGCCCTGAGACCACCCCTGGTCTCCACCCCTGGTGCCAGGAAGTCTGCTCCTCAGCTGCCTCCCCCTTCCAGTCACGTTTTTCCCACCCCGAACTCACCCAAACATGACCAAATTGTTCGGTCATTTTCCAGTTCAGTTCGGACGTTCAGTTCGGTCATCAGAACAGACCGAGTTCGGTCCAAACTCAGAACATCTGAATCGCGATCACACATCCCTACTTGCTATTCAGGGGAGCTGAAGTGTTCTGTATATTTCTATAAAAGGAAACACCTGGTGAATTTGTCTGTTGATCTGTGATCAGTCACGCTCTTTCTTTTCCAGATTTTGCAGCTGCTGCTACTAGGCGGTGCCTCAGATAATGCTTCAGATAAGAATCTCCTTCTCTCTCTTAATAGGAAATGGTTCTGTGGCTTCACTGCACCTGCTGCAGCTTTGCACATTGGTCTCTTCCACATCATTCTGTCATATCATTATACCTTTGGGGTTAAGCTGAAACTTCTAACGTTCCCTCTCAGGCAGGTTTGAAAGACACCTTTTTATTTTGGTGTACTGTGCAGAGAAAGGTCACTGTAAAGTCCAAGTGTCTGAAGGAAGGTGTGGTGGGCCTAATCTTTAAGGCAAAGCAAGGCAACAACTACTTTCTTAAATTTACAGAGTCCCATAGGAAGTTTCCAGTATTATAAATGCACATGATACGACTCTACTAGGCACCACCTGAATCACAAGTAATAATCTTTCAAATCTCTTGAGAGGAATTTTGTTAGAAAATGTTCAGTGCAGATCAAGGGCCCACTATGACGACCTGTCTCATAGTTCTCTAAAATATGAAACTGGGCATACTGCATATTCACAACAAGTTACAGCACATGTTTCCTTTCTGCACGTTAAGCTTAGGTTTCCAGAATTTCATGTCAGTTCCACCCAACTGCGTCACTGACAACTGAAACAGGGCTTAAAAGGGATTACTTTGTGATGGCCCCCGCCGAGGCTCCATCTCATTGCCTCTCCCAGACCCTGTCACTACATTACTTCACACAACTTGGAATTACTACACATATGTACTTCATGCTCATGTCTCCCATGGAAATGTTAGTTTGCTACTGTGCATTTATAGCTTTGTCTGTTTTGGTTTCAGTCAGGAAACAGGTTTCATGAGGCAAAGTGCAAAGGACTTATTGAAACCTTGATGTTAAAGGACACAGTTATGCACTTAAATATGTTTCATTTGTGAATTATCATCAGATGTGCATGAGCCTTACTTTTTACATGCAAAATGATGATTGCAGGGTGGTTAACACTTCATTAGCATGGAGATGAAGTCATGAGTGCCTAAGTAACTATTTTATCCTAACTTCAAGGATATTTTCCCTCCAGTTCACTGAGAGTGACACATTAGCATGGCAGTTAAGGTTCTAAGTTTAACTTTCCATTGTGTATTTGCGACTATTCACCGGAACAAGATTTTGTGCAAGCCCTGTAAGGCTGCCTGAGTGGTGTGGAAATCTTTCTGTCCACCTCTAATAGGGAGCAACTGGACATTGTGTACCTGGTACAGCACTGACATGCAGCAGCAGGCCCTATAGAGTGTTTTGGATGGTTTGTCTAAGGCCCTTTTCACACAGACACTCTACCACTGATAAAATGGGTGTTACATTTTATTATACATGTTGCAGGGCACCCATAAAGCACACCTGCAGCCCTGCAACATGTATAATAAAATGTAACACCCATTTTTTCAGTTTTAGAGTGTCTGTGTGAAAAGGGACTAAAAGCTAAGTTAAATGCATGCTCTTTGTTTGTTCACCTTCCCCCCCACAGATAGCCCTTGAGGTTCTGCAGCCTTCTTTTGAACGCTGCAGAAAGGACTACATACTACCGGCAGGAACAGCAACATGCATGTAGAGATTGCCATGGGATGCAGGGGTTGGGGGGGGTGTTTGGACACCGTGGACACCGTGGTGCTGACCCAACACGTGGCGCTGTAAACAAGCAGTCTCCACATGCCAAGAGCCATGCCCCATCCCGCCTGGTCAGTACACTGACTGCAGCATTGACAGAAGAGCAGAAATACCGAGTGGTGAAGAGCCCCAGCAAGGTAGGTAGTTTCTTGTAACATGGTATGTTCATCAGGCCGAGTTTCAAACTTTCTCTGAGGAACGTCCAAGGCATGTGGCTGCTTGGTTTTTGAAAGATTAGGGATCTGTACACCATGGCTCTCATTGACTTTGGTTATGATCACCCCCCATCTCCTGGCATTTCCTCCCAAATGCAGTCAATGAATGGAGGTGCCAACTCAAGGAAAATATTTGCTGGATCTCCGACATCTTATTACTCATTTGCTGCATGGCTACACCCCTTCCACCCCTACCATTCCACTACGACACCCTCGGATTTGATCCCTTCCCCTACCTAATGCTGGGCTAGTGTGGGTTTGGGTGTGGGCGGAGTCACGGATGCAAGGGGGTGGGAAGCACTAGCTAACATCTATTGTGTGTCCTTAAAACATGCTGCCTCCCCCCCCCCCCCCCCNAGTTTTGTGGCGTTCGGTTCAGCCAAACATTCAAAATAGCGCTATTGGTACCGATATTGATACTGAATTCCAAGATTTTTTGGGGTATCGGTATCATTTGGCCCTGAGACCACCCCTGGTCTCCACCCCTGGTGCCAGGAAGTCTGCTCCTCAGCTGCCTCCCCCTTCCAGTCACGTTTTTCCCACCCCGAACTCACCCAAACATGACCAAATTGTTCGGTCATTTTCCAGTTCAGTTCGGACGTTCAGTTCGGTCATCAGAACAGACCGAGTTCGGTCCAAACTCAGAACATCTGAATCGCGATCACACATCCCTACTTGCTATTCAGGGGAGCTGAAGTGTTCTGGTACCTCCTCCTGTTTATTTCTATAAAAGGAAACACCTGGTGAATTTGTCTGTTGATCTGTGATCAGTCACGCTCTTTCTTTTCCAGATTTTGCAGCTGCTGCTACTAGGCGGTGCCTCAGATAATGCTTCAGATAAGAATCTCCTTCTCTCTCTTAATAGGAAATGGTTCTGTGGCTTCACTGCACCTGCTGCAGCTTTGCACATTGGTCTCTTCCACATCATTCTGTCATATCATTATACCTTTGGGGTTAAGCTGAAACTTCTAACGTTCCCTCTCAGGCAGGTTTGAAAGACACCTTTTTATTTTGGTGTACTGTGCAGAGAAAGGTCGCTGTAAAGTCCAAGTGTCTGAAGGAAGGTGTGGTGGGCCTAATCTTTAAGGCAAAGCAAGGCAACAACTACTTTCTTAAATTTACAGAGTCCCAAGGAAGTTTCCAGTATTATAAATGCACATGATACGACTCTACTAGGCACCACCTGAATCACAAGTAATAATCTTTCAAATCTCTTGAGAGGAATTTTGTTAGAAAATGTTCAGTGCAGATCAAGGGCCCACTATGACGACCTGTCTCATAGTTCTCTAAAATATGAAACTGGGCATACTGCATATTCACAACAAGTTACAGCACATGTTTCCTTTCTGCACGTTAAGCTTAGGTTTCCAGAATTTCATGTCAGTTCCACCCAACTGCGTCACTGACAACTGAAACAGGGCTTAAAAGGGATTACTTTGTGATGGCCCCCGCCGAGGCTCCATCTCATTGCCTCTCCCAGACCCTGTCACTATATTACTTCACACAACTTGGAATTACTACACATATGTACTTCATGCTCATGTCTCCCATGGAAATGTTAGTTTGCTACTGTGCATTTATAGCTTTGTCTGTTTTGGTTTCAGTCAGGAAACAGGTTTCATGAGGCAAAGTGCAAAGGACTTATTGAAACCTTGATGTTAAAGGACACAGTTATGCACTTAAATATGTTTCATTTGTGAATTATCATCAGATGTGCATGAGCCTTACTTTTTACATGCAAAATGATGATTGCAGGGTGGTTAACACTTCATTAGCATGGAGATGAAGTCATGAGTGCCTAAGTAACTATTTTATCCTAACTTCAAGGATATTTTCCCTCCAGTTCACTGAGAGTGACACATTAGCATGGCAGTTAAGGTTCTAAGTTTAACTTTCCATTGTGTATTTGCGACTATTCACCGGAACAAGATTTTGTGCAAGCCCTGTAAGGCTGCCTGAGTGGTGTGGAAATCTTTCTGTCCACCTCTAATAGGGAGCAACTGGACATTGTGTACCTGGTACAGCACTGACATGCAGCAGCAGGCCCTATAGAGTGTTTTGGATGGTTTGTCTAAGGCCCTTTTCACACAGACACTCTACCACTGATAAAATGGGTGTTACATTTTATTATACATGTTGCAGGGCACCCATAAAGCACACCTGCAGCCCTGCAACATGTATAATAAAATGTAACACCCATTTTTTCAGTTTTAGAGTGTCTGTGTGAAAAGGGACTAAAAGCTAAGTTAAATGCATGCTCTTTGTTTGTTCACCTTCCCCCCCACAGATAGCCCTTGAGGTTCTGCAGCCTTCTTTTGAACGCTGCAGAAAGGACTACTTACTACCGGCAGGAACAGCAACATGCATGTAGAGATTGCCATGGGATGCAGGGGTTGGGGGGGGTGTTTGGACACCGTGGACACCGTGGTGCTGACCCAACACGTGGCGCTGTAAACAAGCAGTCTCCACATGCCAAGAGCCATGCCCCATCCCGCCTGGTCAGTACACTGACTGCAGCATTGACAGAAGAGCAGAAATACCGAGTGGTGAAGAGCCCCAGCAAGGTAGGTAGTTTCTTGTAACATGGTATGTTCATCAGGCCGAGTTTCAAACTTTCTCTGAGGAACGTCCAAGGCATGTGGCTGCTTGGTTTTTGAAAGATTAGGGATCTGTACACCATGGCTCTCATTGACTTTGGTTATGATCACCCCCCATCTCCTGGCATTTCCTCCCAAATGCAGTCAATGAATGGAGGTGCCAACTCAAGGAAAATATTTGCTGGATCTCCGACATCTTATTACTCATTTGCTGCATGGCTACACCCCTTCCACCCCTACCATTCCACTACGACACCCTCGGATTTGATCCCTTCCCCTACCTAATGCTGGGCTAGTGTGGGTTTGGGTGTGGGCGGAGTCACGGATGCAAGGGGGTGGGAAGCACTAGCTAACATCTATTGTGTGTCCTTAAAACATGCTGCCTNCTAGCCAAGCAGAAGCTGGCAGTCTTTAGTGGCAGGGGTCCTGCGAGGTAGTTAGGTTAGAAATAGGGATAGTCTGCTGCCAAGTCATCTCCTTAAGAGGTGGGCTCTGAGTGAAGGCTAGAGTCGGTCCGGCCAGCGTCACTTCAGAGCGAGGACGAGGGGGACAACCCCGGGGGCCTTAGGACAGAGGTAGTCCAGGGCATGGGGGAGCATCTCCTCGCTTCCTTTTTGGGGTCACAGTTGGCAAGGGCCTCCTGATCCGGCTGGGGGCGGCCGGACAGGTGTGACATTGCAGTAGCTATAGTTAGCATTGTTGTGGTACTGAGGAACTTCAGACCGCTTAAGTTTATTATTAGTATTATTAATTGAGTTAATAGTTAAGGTTTGCAGGACTAGAAGGGGCATAGCCCCCTCCTTAACAGACTACGTTTCAATAAAGTTGGTGCAGCCTAGTTTAACTCAACTAATGGTGTCAGTGTCTTCCTTTAGGGGTGTGGGACAAATGGAGTTAGGTGGCAAAAGAGACAAGGGGTCACCTGTTGTGGGGATGGAATGACTCCATGAGGAACAACTCAAGGAGACCTGGAGTGATGCACAGCTCAGAAGAGAGAGCAGGGAGGGATCATGAAACGGTGAACCTAGGGGACCACACATGGAAACAGGGAAGCACAAGTGAAGGTGGTGCCTTAGAGTGTAGTACTCGCTGAAACAGGAAAACCCTGGAATTGGGATCTGAAGTATAGTTGATCTGAATGTTAACTCCTGTTGGAAGAAGATGTGTGGAGGGGAAGCTGTGAACAAGGTGCAGCGGGTGAATGAGACTCCCCGGAGTTAATGGAGATGTGATCCTGACAGCGAGAGTAAGTTGAGTGGGGGTAGGCTGCTGTATTAGATACAGATTATGGCCATCCGGCTCATCTCTGGTAAGCCTGACTCCCTGAAAGGGATGGTGTGTGGCAGGGAGCGGTGCTCACCTGCCCCAAGATCCTGCTGAAAGGCAGCTGTCAGTCACCGG
>QEPC01009488.1:2334801-2385989 GCA_003113815.1 Sphenodon punctatus | reverse complement strand
TTTTTTTTTTTTTTAAAGGCCTGTGTTTTTGCACAGGTGTTTGGCTGCTGGGGATGCCTTTGGGGGCTTGTGGGAATGGTTTGGTTTGTTTATGTGTAGTTTTCTGGTTTTTATATGGGTTTTGTTCACTTGATGATGTGGCGTGTTAAATACTAATCCCCCACAAAAACACACGCAGCAGAGGGTGAGGGGGAATTAGTATTTAATGCCCCATGAATCAGTTGAGGTTTTGAAATCGTGAGATATAACTGTTAGTCTGGTGATCTGCCTGATTTTAAACCTTGCAGAGGAGGTGAATATAACCTGCCTAACTGAAATTGCTGGATTAAGTAATGTAATGTCCATGCAATGTTAACCCTGGGATCTCCTTGCTTCTGGCTGGGTTGTGCCCTGGCTCCGCCTACCGTATGCCTGGCTCCACCCCTAGGCCCGCTGACCTTACTACCCCAGTGCCCCTCCAACATCAAAACCCACTAGCCGCCCCTGTGATTAGCAGGAGTTAGGAAGAGCAGAGCGGAAGAGGTGGGTTTTGAGGAGGGACTTGAAGGTACGAAGGGAGGGGGTAAGGCAGATGTGGCCAGGGAGGGAGTTCCAGGTGTGCAGGGCAGCGAGGGAGAAGGGACGAAGGTGGTTGGAGGAGCAGGGGAGGCGTGGGAGGGTGAGGGAGGGGATGGAAGAGGAACAGAGTGCTCGAACAGGGCACAATTCTAATTCAAAATTGATTGATTGGGGAAATTTTTGTTTGGTTTTATAGGAAACCCTTATCACAAACCACAAGAATTATTTATTTAAATTTATACCCTGCCCTTCCCCTAAGGTTCATGAGTTTCCAACATTAACAAATATTCATTTACATATACAAAGCAGATGTACTAATGGCCTCTTCAATTAAATTGCTTCTATCGTTCATTTAATTTCTACTAAATGGAATCTGTTCCAACCAATCACATTACTGGACAGTTGGCTCTATCAGACTTAAGTCAGATACCAGTTTAATCATATAAAATACTAGTTATTTTTGGAAGGGTTTATGAGCAAGCTGGTATTTTATTTACTGAAGCATCCAATAAAGGTGGTTTTAGACAAGCGCCTCCCCACCCATCATGCCTGTTGCAGGGCTGCATTGGCGCCCTATGCAGTCGCCCTGCAACAGGCATGATGGGTGGATGATTGGTAGCTAATGGGTGGGGAGGCACTTTGTCTAAAAACACCCTAAATTTCTAAGCCATCAGAAATTGAATGCATCGAGTGAATAGTAACTATCACTCTGCTAGACCAATATCTATCAAGTAAAATGTTTACAACAATTTCAGCTACTCTGTGGAAGAAAAATGTAAGTCCTCAGATGGTACTGCTACACAATACCTATCTTCTTTAAAAATAAATTGCTTGGCTTTAGCGCTACATTCATGTATCTGAAGAGAGACTATTTACTGGGAGAAAATGCATTATCTCTTAATTTCTTTTGCTGTTATAAACTACTATTATACTATATGCCAAAAACATATATTTATTTAGTTAGTAGAATATTTATTTACTATTTTATGTTCTCATTTTATTTATTTGGTACTGGTAGAATATTTATTTAGCTGAATACTTCCTGTAATGGTGTGATGATGTCCACACAGACACTCGAACACTGATAAAATGGGTTACATTTTATTATACATGTTACAGGGCTGCAGGTGTGCACTATGGGTACCCTGCAACATGTATAATAAGATGTAACACCCATTTTATCAGCGTTCTGGTGTATTGTGTGAAAAGGGCCTATGATAGGGATTCCTGTATTTTAGCATCATTGTAGTGACATTGTCAAAGGCTGAAAGGTGTTGGTTTATTGCAAGCCCTATTTTTATCCCCTTTGTAACTTTTCATTGCACACTTACAAATCCTCAGAAAAGTCATGCTCACTCTAGGGCTATGAGAGGGGATGTAATATGGTGGGTGGGTGTGGTAGAAGAATGCGGTTAAATTAAAATGCACCAAAGTAAATGCACTCTGAATGGACACAAACTTTGTGCAACAGCCTTCTTGTTAGGTAGCTGAGTTTTTAACCACATATTTTCAAAGCTATGGGTTATTGTTTTTTCCCCTCAGTATGACACTGTTGTACTGCTAAAAGTGAGGGCAAAATAATTAAATCTGAGAACTTGACATACAGGATGTGCCAAACTTCCTGTGCTGTTGTGCAATGTGTGCATCACTAAGCTGCCACCATCCACCCCAGACCTGTATTTCAACAGTGTTTATATACATTGCAAATCACATGGGGATGACAAGTGCTGTGATAAATTCAAGTTGTTGTTATGAGCTTCCTACCAACCGTGAAAGAGTTCAGGCAGACCTGTATGGAGCTGTGGGTGTAGCTGCTCCAACTCTCTTCTTTGCATCATAAAAGTGAACAGGCAGGTCAAGATCATTGTAAAATAATGGGGGGGGGGGGTGTACACACACACACACACCCACACCCACACGGCAAGATGAGTTAGCAGGTCTTCACGTGGGTGTGTGTTCCCTTCTAACTAGGGGAGACAATACTAGGAGGAGAAGTGCAACTAGGGGTGGCCTGCTGAAGGAAATTGTCGTTCAGATCCATTTTCCATTCGGATCCTGGAATTTCCAGGTTTAATTATGGGTCTGTATTACATATCTGTATTTAAATCAACGTAAAACTGTAAAATAATGGGGGGGGGGGNGGTTGCCACTGTCTCAGAACTGCAATCTCCAGCCTAGCAGAGCCCAGGCCAGCCTGGGAGAAATGGTGAGTCATTGGCAGATTCATTCCTCCTCCCCACATCAGTGACTCCCCTGAGCCAGACCCATGCCCCATTCCTGCCTTGGGATCCCACTTTTCACAAGCCAGTGACTCCCCTCTCAGCCACAAACCACTCCCTGCCAAGCCAGAACCATGCCTCATTCTTCCTCCCTTAGCCGCCAGCTCCATGTCCCATTTTCCCTTCTCAAGCCAGCAACCTGCCTAAG
Source organism: Sphenodon punctatus (assembly GCA_003113815.1). Taxonomy (NCBI): domain Eukaryota; kingdom Metazoa; phylum Chordata; class Lepidosauria; order Sphenodontia; family Sphenodontidae; genus Sphenodon; species Sphenodon punctatus. The sequence goes on along the minus strand of QEPC01009488.1, from coordinate 2,383,004 downwards.
TTTAGTTCCATACCCCATTGCCCCCCAAGCCAGTGACCACTTCCCCAAGCCAGACCCATTTCCACATCCCCAAGCCAGCAACCTGCCCATGAACCATCCCCAGGTTCCAAGCTCCCCTCTCTCACTTATAGAAGGGAGAATGACGAATAAAACTACTGCAGTAACATTTAACTTTTAAAAGGGTAACTATACAAATATTAGGAAACTAAAAGGAGAAGTTGTGAGGATTAAATGGCTGCAAGAGGCATGGAGACTATTTAAAAGCACCATATTGGAAGCCCAGATTAAATGTATTCCATAGCAAGAGGACCAAATGTCTGTCAGCGCGGCAGAATGGTGAGGTCGAGGAGGTTATTAGAGCCAAAAAGATGTCCTTTAAAAATGGAAAGCTAGTCCTAATGAGGAAAATAGGAAAGAGCATAAGCATTGCCAGATTAGAAGTAAAATGTTAACCAAGCAGGCGAAGAGGAAACTTGAAGAGCGACTTGCTAAAGAAGCAAAAACTAATAATAAAACCTGCTTCAAATACACCAGAAGCAAGAAGCCTGATAGAGAATCAGTAGAGCCATTATATGGCATGGGGTTTGAAGGAGTGCTCAGGGATAATACGGACATTGCAGAGAAGCTGAATGAATTCTTTGCTTTGGTCTTCGCTGCAGAGGATGTTCCGGAGATACCCACGGTAGAACTATTATTTGTAGGCAAAGTATCAGAAGAACTGTCATAAATCAATGTAACTCTGGAAGAGATTGACAAATCTTAGTAACAAATCGCCAGGCCCAGATGGTATTCACCCCAGAATTCTGAAGGAACTCAAATATGAAATTACAGACCTACTATTGGTAATTTGTAACCTATTGCTAAAATCTGCCACTATACCTGAAGATTCAAGGGTAGCAAATGTAACACCAATATTTAAAAAGGGCTCCTGAGGCAATTCTGGAAACTACAGACCGGTGAGGCTGATGTAGATGCCAGGCAAACTGATGGAAACGATTAAGAATAGAATTACTGAGCATGTTTATGAACACAACATAATAGGGAAGAGTCAACATGGATTTAGCCAAGGAAAGTTGTGTCCTACTAATCTATTAGAATTTTTTGAGAATGTAAATAAGCATGTAGATATGGGTGAGCCAATCAATATAATGTATGTATGTGGACTTTCAGAAAGCGTTTAATAAGGTCCCTCATGAGATACCTTTGAGGAAACTAAATGGTCATGGGATAGGAGGCAGTGTCCTATTCTGGATTGGTAACGGGTTAAAGGATAGGAAACAAATGGTAGCTAAATGGTCAGTTTTAGCAATGGAGAGAAGTAAATAGAGTGCCCCAAGGATCTGTACTGGGGCCAGTGTTGTTTAATATATTCATTAATGGTCTGGAAAAGGGAGTAAAGCATGAGGTGATCAAATCAAGTTATTCAAAAAGTAGTTAAAAACCAAATGGACTGTGAAGAATTGCAGGAGGAGCTTGTGAGACTGGGTGACTGGGCAACAAAACGGCAGATGAAATTTAATGTTGATAAGTGCAAAGTGATGCACATAGGGAAAAATAATCTAAACTATATGTAAACAATACTGAGTGCTAAATTAGGGGTTACCACTCAGGAAAAGGAACTTGGGGTCACTGTGGACAATACATTGAAATCCTCAGCTCAGTGTGTGGCAGCAGTTAAAAAGAAGCAAACAATGTTAGGAATTATTCTGAAAGGAACAGAGAATAAAACAGAAAATATCCTAATGCTTCTATATAAATCTATGGTGCAACTACACCTGTGTGCAGTACTGGTCGCTCCATCTCAAAAAAGATAGAGTAGAACTAGAAAAGGTACCGAGAAGGGCAAAAAATTATGAAGGGTATGGAACGGCTTCCGTACAGGGAGTGGCTTGAGCGGCTAGGGCTCCAGCTTGGAGAAGAAATGACTGAGAAGGGGATATGATAGAAGTTTATAAAATCACGAGTGGTGTGGAACAAGTAAATAGAGAGCTGTTATTTACCCTCTCAAATAGTACTAGAACTAGGGGATACTCTATGAAACTAATGGGCAGCACATTTACAACAAATAAAAGTATTTTTTTCACTCAGCACACAATTAACTTGTAGAAGTTGTTGCCAGAGGATGTAGTTAAGGCCAATAGTATGGACTGGATAAGTTGTTGTAGGGTAGGTCCACTAGCGGGGACATAACCTCTGACTGTCAGGAGCTGGGAGTGAACAATAGGGAATGGATTGCCCCATTATTAGCTCTTGGGTTCTTCTCCCAAATGACTGAGATTTGTCAAGTGTCGAAGACAGGGTGCTGGGCTCTATGTACCGTTGGTCTGACCCAGTACGGAACTTCTTATGTTCTTAACACAACTGCATCCCTCACTCTCCCTCAAAGCACCGATCCCCCTGAGAGTGATCCAGACCCTATTCTACCCTCCCCAAGCTTAACAACCTCCCCACCAAGCTAGCCATATTCTCCAAACCAGCGCACCCTTTTTTAAAATTGGTAGCAGACTAAGCAGCAATTTGATTACGTTTTCCTTTGCTTATAGGCTTGTCAAGCTGGCACAGCCTCGCTGCACGTTAGTGCCAAAATGGGGGAACAATGGGAGAAATGCCGTGAACACAGGTAAAGATATAAATACAAATACATGCACAGCCCTACTTCCAACCTACTAATCAGACTGGTCTGGATCTGAGTGTTTCAACATAAGAGTGGCCAAGCCAGTCAGAATATGGGCGTGGAGTATTTCTGTTCTCCCCAACAGAGAGTCCAGGCAGGTTCTTACGTAAATGTTCTTTCTCCATGAGAGTAACCAGAGAGGTCATCAGTGAGTGACCTTCAGTGTTACCCTTCTCCTCCCATCAAAAAAGGGATCAAGCAGGTCTGCCTCAACTCTATTACCTTGTAATAGCAGGTGACTTGCCTAGCAGCAATACAAGGATGTGAGGGGGTAAATTACCATATCTAAGAATAAGTAGATCAGGGCAGAAAGCACTGAACTAATGAGACCTGATTTCCTAAGAGGGGCAGAGGAGACAACGATCAGCATAAGCCACTGGATACAACTGACTTCAGTGGATTAAGGACTTTTCAGCAGGAGACTGGGGCATTGTGTAGAATTTGGGGTCCCTACTTACTTTGATACCTTCTGCTGCTTTACCAAATTTGGTTGATCTCAACCTTCAGGTTCAAAGTTTATTAAGAGGCATATATATATGCGCATATCTTTCTATTGGAAACGAGGGCAAAAAAGGGATTGGAGTGAGAATTAAATTTAATCAAGAATCTAGAAAACTTTGCTAGGGATGGTATTTAAGCATTTGTTATTGGATTGTTTAGGCTGCTCTCCTCACACCACTTAGTCCAGAAAAACTCCACTGCAGCCAGAGGCTGTTTAGTGCTGACATAGTTCCATTGTCTTGCATTGGATTCTCCCATGAAGTAAATGCTAAGCAGGGGGTCATGCCATCATTCTGTGTGAAAGTCAGTAGGTTCCCCCCCCCCCCCATTGATTTCAGTGCTGCCAGGATCTCAGCCTTTGTTTGATCATATGAACGTAACTTTGGGCCAAAATGTGTGGGGTATTCTGAACACCTTAAACCCTGCCCCTATATCCTGGAATGCGTGTGTGGGAATTCGTGGGGGACTTTCCACTATAATTGGTGGCCAAAAGCTTAACACTCGGGAATATTCCCCCTTGACTTCAGTGGGGCTGCTGCAGAGTAGGTGGGTTCAGCATTGCAGCTTCAGTGCTTCACCCAGGTGGGGTAGGAGCATTCTCTCCCCATGTATAAAATCGGGGAACGGAACAGCGAGGCCTAGGCGGTGCTCCTAGCTGTGGCCCGGCTACTATCCGGCAGCTGACGGGGGGAGGAAACCCTGAGGCCGTTGAAACTAATAGGAATTGGATTCCTCACCCCTACGCTCGGTTGTAGGAGAAGAATTAGAAAGTGAGTGTGGTGGTGGGTGTTCTGGATTTCCCCCCCCCCGGCCGTTTAGGAATTGGGAGGGGGGAACGAACTAGGAGCCCCTTGAAACCAATGGGAAAGATTTCTGAACTCCCGCCCCGGTATGTGCTGACGAGACAGCCCCTCCCTCTCCCGCCAACGTCGAACTCGTTGTCACGCGAGGCGGAGGCCGTGTACGTGTGGGGGGGACTCTTTTCCCAGCGTTCCCCTCGCGGAAGCGCCACTGTGTGCTGCGTCACTGGGCGCCGGTTGGGCCGCCTGGTTTCTTCTCTGCGTGGCCGGCTCCGGGTGCTGATTTGCGCAGAGTGATCATGGCCTCTACTGGGACCCACCCGTCTCCCGCTGCAGTCCCCGTCCCTCCGGCCCCGGCGCCCGCGGGCATCCTCATCGGGGACCGGCTGTACTCGGAGGTGTCGCTCACCATCAACCACTCGCTGATCCCCGAGGAGCGGCTCTCGCCCACCCCCTCCATGCAGGACGGGCTGGAGCTACAGAGCGAGGCCGATCTGCGCATCCTGGGCTGCGAGCTCATCCAGGCCGCTGGCATTCTCCTCCGCCTGCCGCAGGTCAGTGCCGGGAGGGACTGGGCGGGCGGCAGCGCCCGCCGCCATTGCGCTCGGCTGAGGCGCCTCGATGGGCCTGCCGGGCGGGCGGGGGGGGGAGGACGCCGCCAGCGGGTGCCTGACACAAAATGGCGGCGGCCTGGGCTGAGGGGCCGAGCCAGCCGGCTCTGCTTCCTTCTGCCCCGGAGTAATCCTGCTTTCCCCCCCCCTTTTTTCTCTCCCCGCAGGTGGCGATGGCGACCGGGCAGGTGCTCTTCCACCGGTTCTTCTACTCCAAGTCCTTCGTCAAGCACAGCTTCGAGGTGAGCGAGGCCGGGGGGCGGGCAGGACTGAGGGCTCGGGAGGCTCGGCCCCGACCCCAGGCTCTTCCTGGAGTCTCTTTATTGGCTGCCCCGCGGGTCCCTTCACGGCAGCTGCTGGCGGGCGACGGGGCACAAAATTCTCTCCTCGTGTCCCCGTTGTGTCTTGTTTCTGCTATTGCTGCTCCTGTCTCTCCCTTCTATAGCGCCCCTAGCCGTACAGAGACACGCCCAGAGTAAGGACAGTCCCTGCTCCATGGAGCTTACAATCTAATTCCCATCCTGTCAGACAGGGATGGGGAACCTTGTCCCTCCCAGGGGCCACTTGGAAAACTAATGCAAACTTAAGAGGGCTGCATTTTTATGCAGTTGTGGGTGAGGTTGTTTATGGGGTGCTCCCTGGAAGAGGCGGGTCCAAACCATGGACTGTTCTTGTGTGCTGTCCCTTCATCTCTTCTCCCTTCCCCTGAGCTCAGTCTTTTAGTGTTTGAGGGTAGGACCTGGATCTACAGGCCAGATCGGGCACCAGAGAGGGGCCAGAGAACTATCCACAAGGCAAATCTGGCTTTAGCATAGGAGTAATTGTACCTTTTTCAAGCTTGCACGTTCGTGCCGATTACACGTGTAAAGTTTGAAGCTGTTGCATGACGTAGTATAGGAACTTTATTTTAAAAATATTGATCTTTAATCACATGAAGGCCAATGGCTGTATCCAGTCCATGGGCTGCCAGTTGGATCAGCACTGCCTTAAAGAAATGGATTAGTTGCAGTTCCCAGGGGATAACTTTTTCCATGCGACACTGTATACCTGATCAGATTTTGAAATTGCATTCTCATGGGAATGGGCTTCTTTTCAGATTGTTGCGATGGCCTGTATCAATCTCGCTTCCAAAATTGAAGAAGCACCTCGTCGCATAAGAGATGTGATCAATGTCTTTCACCATTTGCGTCAATTGAGAGCAAAAAGGTAAGACAAGCTCCGTTTTCAGTATATGTAGCTACCACTGTATTGTACAACAAAATTACCACACCTGTCAAAAATGTGTTAACATTCTAAAAATGAGAAGGGAACAATCCTGGCTTTTTATGTAGGCCGTGAAGATCCTGTAACGGGTTTCCTTGAATGGGTTTTTGATGACCTGGAAGTCATAAAATACCACACGTTAAAAGTGTGTAAGCGAAATAGGTTTGATGAGAACTAGTTGCAATATGAAATCTGCCCCTGTTTGGATTGAGGGCCTTCAAACTTGTGAATGGGAGATTTAGGCATGAGTTATCCTCCAGATTGGCCATTTTAACCTGTAGTGGAAGCTTACTTTGTTGCAACTAATGGCTTTGTAAATTTTTCTCTTAGCACTTATTGTTAACTGCTGCTAGCACACTATTCTCTTGCTTACAGTTGATAGCAGTTAGATTCTATCCTCTTGGTTACAGTTGATAGCAGTAGATTCTAAAAGACGGAAATTTAACCAGTTTCGGGTATTGTTTACTGATTAGGAAAAGTGACAAAAGTAACTTTAGGAAGTATGGTTTGGCCCACAGCATGCACAGCTTTGACACGTCTTCAACAAGGATGTAGAATTGAGTCTTGGAAGCCAAGTGCACCTATAATTTCAGAAACGGATATTGCTATATTGATACAGCATGATTGTGGAAATCTAGAAGTCAGATGAGTCCCAATTTCATGTGCACTTGATTCTGTTTTAGTTTGTCAAAGAGCTCTTTTCAAATGTTGGTGCTTAATTTTTAGCTTGAAGTGTTACTTACACCCCAGTGCATTTTCTGACTGGGTGGTTTAAAGAAAGGAAAGGGATAAAGGAATATTTATATGAGAAACTCCTACAGCATCATGTTGGGCAATGTTTCAGTGGTTTGCACATACTTTGAAGGTATGTCAGTTGCAGTAAACAAAGACTAGTTTGTAGTAACTGGTTTGAAGAGGATGAAGGATTTTGGTTAGTGATAGATGTGAATCTGTGCCTTGCCATAAAGAGTGGTGGTGGTTGGTTGGTTTTTTTTAAAAATAATGCAAAACCAAACCTCTCTTCCCCCCTAAGGAATTTAAATAGATAAATCCTAAAGGAGTTAGTAATCTTTTTAATATGCCCATGTACTAAATGTGCTCAGTACTTTACTATTTGTGCATTTTTAAAAAATAAAATTCCATTGCTACCTCTTTAAGTCAGTTGGAAAATCACCTATTTTCTTGCTTGAAAAAAACCCTACTTATTGAAATAAAGAAATAATAGCTCTCCTCCTTGATGACTCTGAAAGTTGTGTGTAAAGTTATAGTGAAGTGGAGTGGCCTCTTTGTTTCAAAATCCTATAAACTGGAGTTTTCCTCTAAAATGAAGTTTTCTTAAATAACCTGTTCTAAATCAGCATGCCATATTTCTGCATGTTACATAGTGTCGACAATGGCACATGTCCAAAGAAACTCATCAGCACATTTGTTAATTTATGTGAGAAAACAGGTATATGATTCTGAAGTGAATCTACATGAAATTCATTCTTTAAAAATTGACATTTTGGATTTGCTTTTTAGACAAGCAGGATGTAAAAATTTTCTGTGATTTTTACAAGTTTACTAATACATAAGTCGTACACGTTATTGACTTCAGCTCTTTTTTCCCTTGCAACCGACTATACAGCGACCAGCTACATTTACCAAAGCCTGGGTGATGTGGAGTGGTACATAGAGATGAAGCTGTCGTCATGGCAACAGTGAGTGAAGTATCGAAAATCCCCAAGGAGAAGCCAGTGCTCTGAGAATAGGTCACTGGAATCGGGGGACTAACAGGTTGGCCGTTGGTGAACCATTTGGAAGAACTCCTGTATCTTGTTATAAGCTTTTTTCTTTGCTGTCCAGGTGTTTTGTAAATTAGTTTGTTTATTTGAGACTAATGGTTAGGCTGCAGTTCTTCTAGTTTGCATTACAACACAAGGAGGATCTATTCTAGATACACTATAGTTAATAACTTTCAGAGTGCCCTACTCTAATGTTTTTTATTCGTAAAGGACTTGGGATACAATTATGACAATTTAAGTGTAGTCAAATTTCCATAGACTTTGGTGGGATCAGGATTGCACCTTCAGATGTTGGAAAACCAATCTACAGAATCTTGACTTGAAATGCAATTTGTTTTTCTAAACTTTAATATTTTTTTAAAACCTGAATTTTGGTTGAAAGGAAGTTGCAGAAATACAGGTTCATTTTTAACTACTTTGAACCTTTAAGAGGTAAAACATGGAACTTAAAGCAGCAGGTTTTATGTAAAGGTGCCTGCTCAAAGCTGCTAATAGTGGCCTCAAACGTTTAAACTCCCACATACGTGGTTAGTCCTTCACATCTATATGGAATTGCACTACTGGTGTGCAGATACCTGAATTATCCACCTGTGAGTTTTAGCAAGACTGTTGGACACATGTAGCATGCTTAAGAGTTAAGGTTTTCAATGCAGTTACTTCTGTTGTAGTCACTCTACACTTCAACTACTGGTTATCTTGCACATAAAAAACATCCTGCATTGGTATGAATCAACGCATTTGTTCCCTGAAGAAAAAAAATTTTGTGGAAGCTTCACTAAGCTATATTTATTGGGCCATATGCAAGTGGAATTTCCCATCTTTAATTTTTTTATGAGCTACAGCCTTTATTCATGCTTAAGTGGAAGTCACTAGTGAGTGTCAACACTTTGGTCCTAAATATTTTGATAAAGGTGAATTTTTGGAATCTTATTTTTAAAGCATCATTGCATCAGTTGAATTTAATTCTGCAAGACGTTCTTTATCCATTTTAAGCTTAATTTAAATTAGTAATGGCTTGAAATGACATTAGTGACCCATACAAGACTGCTTTTGGATCCAATAATGTTTTGGTATTACAACTGACTATTAAGAAATGGGCTACTCAACGTGGCAAGAGGAAACCAAAGTGTATGATGGATCTTGGATTTTTGGGGCATATGCAAGATGACTAATTAGAACACATTTATAATCCGAGCTATCTGGCACAAAGAATCAACATGCGTAATTATGTGTCCATCTTCTGCCCTCCTGCACGTCTCAACACAGTCCTCCCAAAGGAAAAGTTATATTGGATCAAGGACCAAGCAGTTGGTGGTTACTGTTTACAGTACATGCCTCCTATGTTGCTTAATCCGACCTACAAAAAATTAACCACATTTTATGGTGCATCTCGCTATTCGTAGTCTTGCAGCAAAGGTAAGTCATAAAACTGAATATTACATTGACTGGATTACTGCTGCTGGGTTTCATGATTGAGACTTGTGCTGCACGGTAAGTCTGTCAGTTGCAATGACCAGAGGTAGTCCAAGATTTGATTCACAGGGAGGTATGGGTATATAAATATTGACAGTGTAGGAGGGAGGGATTGGAGGTGGGGGTTAGGATTTTTTTTATTTTTTTTTTGCTCCTCAGTCAAATTAACAAACTAAACAGGATATAGTGCTCATAATAGAAACATCTTCCACAGTATTAAGCTGGAAATGTGTCCTTTTGAGTTTTAAAATCTAATTTCTACCAGAATTGGACACAGTGAAGACTTCCTTTGGCTACAAGCCTAGACTACTACTCATTTGCACATTACATGTTTCCTGTTTCTTGGATAGCTGAACATAAACATAGCTTCCTTTGGACTCTGTGAGGACTGTATGCCATTAAATTGCTGCCTGAGTTTGATAAGCATCTGTGTACATGAGCTGAAAGTTTTAAAAACATTCAAAAACATTAGCAGCCTATGGTCTAATCTTTACTCTGCAGACTGTCTTCTACCCCCAAAGAATTTTAGATTCAGAACACTTTTGATAAATCAAACTCCATCTTCGTGCTTTTTTTGCTATAGCGCTCTACTGATCTTTCTTTTGGCTATAGTTCTGGCCAGCATCTTGTTTTAATGAAGTCTGTATTCCAGATATTATATTTTGGGAATTAATATACGTGATATGAGGGAAGAAAGTGATGAAAATGTATGTCTTAATTTGGAGAGGATGGAAGGATTATATTTGAACTTTGTCCACATTAAAAGAAATCTCACTAAATCCGCTACCACATTATCTGCAGAAAGAAAAGAAGTTCAGCTTGTCTGGTTGAGGATGGGGGTTAAATCAAATGCTGAGAAACAGTATCTTACTGTTTGTAAAGCGCCAGGTACATCGCTGGCACTATATAAATGCTTGTAATACTATTTCCAGTATTATTATTATTATTATTTATTATTTAAAATCTACTAGATTGGATTTCAGAAGAAGGCTAACTTAAAAATGCCTAGGATGCTTGAAAATGCATTGAGAATGCTTCAAGGTTCCATCTAGTTATCTAGACTTTGCCAAGTTAATTAGGATAGTATGGTTGGTTTGTTTTTTAATGCAGAATAGTAGATTTATCAGAGGGGACAAATAGATAAATGAATCTATAAAAAGTAATTGGTTCAGCATAAATTTTTTTGCTGTAAATTTTTGACTTAAAATATTGAGAAATGTCTGAATACAATCAGTTTAATCTTCAGAAAAACTGGAGCAAGCAGCAGCATCAGTCTTTGACACATGGGTGTAGCGGTTAACAGGACACTGTTCTAGTGTTCATATTTGTCTGCAGGCCATCTAAGTTGGAGAGTGAACATAAAGTTCCTTCTGTCACTAGAGGTTTCTAGCTTCAGTAGCTTGATGGATTTAATTTTTACCTTACAAACACATAATTTTTGTCACTGACTTGGTCAGCTGCAATATAAAAACAGGTATATCTTACATTTTTCTTAGTCTTGTAGTCTGTCTAGCAAGGATAAAAGATTCATATGCAGGGGAAAAGACCCTTTCAAGTACTTTTTTCCAAGTATTGGTGACTCTGCTCTCTGTCGTGTTATACATAAAGTGTAGCTGTGGTCTTGGTGAAATGGGTTCCTTGTTGGAGCTTGAAAGATACAAGAATTTGGCAAGTGGTGATCAGTGAACATAACTTACTGTCTTAATTAGTAAAATAACCTCTCAAGCTTTGAGGTCAGGTTATTTGTGGCTCTGAAATATCATGCACTTTTGAATATTTAGCCAACTGTGTATGGAAAGCTTGCCAAAGGAGGTCTTGTGTGCCTGGTTTCATACTGCTGAAGCAGGAAACTACTTTCTCCGATTTGGAGAAATTTCTCCTGTTTAGTCCAGCATCTGAGGAAGGAGGAGAGAAGGGTCATCTCATATTGTAGAATTAATTTTTTGTATTCACATGCCAGCGGTGGTATAAAAACAGTTTTGTTCCCAGAAAGTAACTAGCTTACCCACAAATATATTTCCCCTGCATAACTACCTTACATGGTGGGGTATAAATTCTTATGACTCTTATTGTAAATATCATGTTCCATGCTCTTTGCAGACAGAGCAAAAATGAACGTCCCCTGAAGAGTTTCTGGCTAAAGGTACAGCACAAAAAGAAAATCTAGACAAAGGAGTGACGGAACATGGAGTCTACAGTGTTTCACTTTCTTGACTTAAAACAAAACTTCCATACGTTTCTACGGAATTAGGATTGTGGAGAAAAGAATAGAACTTGAAATAAGAAATGGTGGTTGTATGCCATCTAGGATTTTCTTTTTTTTCTTAAAGAACTCTGATTCTGGTTCGTTACCATGTGCCTGTAAGGTGCCCCACAGTCTTAATAGAAGTTTCGTTTGGAACATGCTTTTACCAATTGGTTGCTTTTCCCTTAAACTGGAAATCTTGTCAACATTCCAAAGCTTGACAGTCTTGCTCTCCTTCAAGTTTTCAGATGGATACTATATATTAAAATCAGCAGAGTGGCAAATTAGCTTCATTTTAGTAGTAGGTAAAAACCACTGGCTGATACAGATATGTCTCTTGAGCTAATGAGAATTGATGTGAGACTGATCACTTATTTTTCAAATCCCAACTACCTGCGAAACCTGTCTGGTAAGTTGTAAATCACATTTTTTAGCCCTGGCTCTTAAGAAGAAAATGACTCAACTATGATGAATGAGCAAGGAATGTCAAGCTTCCTAGTTTTTAGCACTCTAACGGTAGTTTGTGTACAGAAGTTGTATTCAGTAAATGAAATTAGTTTAACTTGGACAGCACAAGATTAAAGCTTAAACTTGTTTACAGGAGTTTAAATCTGGTTTCTGTTGCCATTAGTTGGTTGGAAGGGAAAACAGAGAAGACACTATTTTGGATATGCAAAACAGTTTTGATTTTATTTCTTACAAACTATAGGACTCCAAGCCCTCTGATACTTGATCAGAACTACATAAACACCAAAAATCAAGTAATCAAAGCAGAAAGGAGGGTACTGAAGGAATTGGGATTTTGTGTTCATGTCAAGCATCCACATAAGGTGAGTTGTAAAAAGTTTGTCCTTGCAGCCCTTGTACTGCCTTGATGGCGTGGGTTATGGTACCAGAAACCAAGATTTGGGAATGATGTTTTTTCTCCCACACCACTTACAGGTTGTACAACATAAACATGAAACATTCATAACTTGTCACTAGCTCTAGTTAGAAGATGGTTACTCCTGCCAGAAACCTTAAACATAAAAATGGTGGGTGTGGGAGGTTGTACAGGAAGGGGAAATTGTTTAAATTAAAGGCATAAACTTCAACTACATGGTGTAGTAGTTCAGAGCTTCATGCTCAGATGGGGCAGGAGTAGATACCACCTCTTTTTAAAAAATGAAAGTGTTACTTTCTAATGGCATAAAGTTTGTCAATTACTAAAGTTGATTTTTTTTTTTCCCTTTCAGATCATTGTTATGTATTTACAAGTCTTAGAATGTGAACGCAATCAAACCCTCGTTCAGACAGCCTGGTGAGTTAGTCTCTTTTGTCTTTACTAGCCAGGAAAATAGTAACAGAAAAAACAAGCTTGATGTTCCATATTCAAAGCAATGCACACTGTAAGTTTAACATAAACTGCTCAAATTGTTTAATGCTTGTTTCTGCTTACTATTTTCATGGCTTAAATAAGATATTTTAATAGAGAACTCAATTTAACTTTGTTCTTTTTTTCTACTCTTTAATTAAAGGGTAGTCCATGATGGTAAGTCATAGAACTCTGTCCTCTGCACCACATCTCATGACCTGGGGATGGCCTGATTGGCTGCCTTTCTCTCCAACCAATCCAGTGCAAGCTCTCATCTGAGATTCACTGAAGTGGTCCATATCCATCTGGCAGCATCTTCTAATTCTGTTGGGGTGTCAAAAGGATTTGTATATTTGCTTCTAGAAGTAACTGTTCAACATACATATGTCTTTTTAAATGTAAATTTGTTTTTCTACCTATTGTAGTTAAGTACACTTTTAAAGAACATACCGACTTCTGAGACTGTTGTTCTAGCCAGCATTAATTCAATTGACTTCACTTCCAATTTTGACTAAATTTGGATTAAAGCTATTTAAAGTGCATGACCATGCTCGCACTTGTTGACCATAATTAGTATTTGTATATTGAGCACAGTTTTCTATATAGCAAATATTCACTTGAGAATTAACTTGGTCTGTTAATTTTTTTCTTTTGCAGCATAGGGGGAGCAATAAGCTTTATTTCCACTCTTTTTTTAAATTAACTAGTATGTTGTATAGCAGCATGCAGAGTATGTGAATTTAACAAGACACAGGTGAATTTAACATGTGAATTCACACATGATTTTAATGTCTTAATTTAATGAGAGACAGTTTCTGCATTGTGATGCTAACTAGCTCCAGAAACTGTTGGAGGCTATGCTTAATTTTCTATGACACAAGGTTAATAGCTAAATTTGGCAGTTGAGGTAGTTATGCTGCAGTTCTACAGATAACGTGAAAGTCATGTGCAGTATTATATAAGCTTTGAATTGGTAATACCTTTTGCTATCTGATAACGGGGGCTTTAACATATTTAATCTTAAGCATTCTTAGCTTTTAGAATGAAGACTTTTCCTTTTGGTACAAAGGTCTTTCAATGTTTACGTGCAAACAGACATTCATAGAATAACACTGGATTAGTTTTGCTGAACAGATGAAATTATCCTTTCTATTCTTATTTGGTGAAGATCAGTTGATGGACACGTTGTAGAATATTCTAAAATATCTTTTTTATCTTTGAAGTTGGCAGATCTCATTTTGTGAGGGAAACAGTTCTAAGAAAAAATGGGCTCTTATGGGCTTTCAGATATCAAAGATGCTTACTGATAGTGTTGGAGCTATCAGAAGTAACAGAATAGCGTGTCTTTAGCAAAGTAGTGACATACTCCTAGTTAGAAAGGAGAAAATAATGAAGTCAATTGAGTCTTTAGTTTTCTATCTTTTAGACTTGACAACATGAGAAAAAACTATGTCTTTCAGGAATTACATGAATGATAGTCTTCGAACTAACGTCTTAGTTCGATTTCAACCGGAGACAATTGCCTGTGCTTGCATTTACCTTGCTGCTAGAGCACTTCAGGTAAGCAAATACTGTCTTGTATTAATCTCTTCCCTTTTGTACAATGTTACTGGTTCATTTTGGTTTAAGAACTCATACTGATGAAATGTAACTTTTTTTTTTTTTAATATTAAAGATTCCATTGCCTAGTCGTCCTCACTGGTTTCTGCTTTTTGGCACTACAGAAGAAGAGATTCAGGAGATATGCTTAACAACACTTAAGCTTTATACTAGGAAAAAGGTACAATGGACTAATTTACGAGATTAACGCTGGTTTTGCTAAAAGGATTGGGTTAGGAGTATCCTGTCTTCTGATGTGTGTTTTGTGAACTTATGTTTCTCCTCAACAGCCTAACTATGAATTGCTCGATAAAGAAGTAGAGAAGAGAAAGATGGCACTACAGGAAGCCAAATTAAAAGCAAAGGGATTAAATCCGGACGGAACTCCAGCTCTTTCTACATTGGGTGGCTTTTCTCCTGTATCTAAACCATGTAAGTTGAACTGTAATGAACGACACTTGCAATGACTTCTTGCCTATAGTTCTCAGTCTAATGTATCGAGGGGCAAGTTCTGTTAGCAAAGCTATTAAAGAATTTCTATTAGTTACAAAATATTGGTCATTCGGTTACTGAACTGATTTTGAACAAACTGTAGTAGAGCTTATGAAAATACAGCATAGCCCAGATGTACATGAACAGCTAAATCAGTTTCTTTTTAACTCACTGTAACTTTGCTATCGTTCACACATTAAGCAACATTATTCAGGAACAGGAAGCAAAGTATTTAGTCTGGAAAATTCAGGAGAAGATAAATACTTCGTTTTCCAAATTAAAGTACCCTGTAATGTGACCCCTTTCCTTGTTTGGTGGGTGAATCCTTGTTTGGTGGGTGATACAAATCGTTCTCAGGCTGCAGCGTCGAGAACTCAATGGAATTCATTCTGTCATGCTTTGTATGCAAGGTGTAAAGGGATAGGTGACACTGAATGTTCTTTCCTAAATTCGCCACTGGGGCAGATTATGGTGGTACTAAATTGGTTTAGGAGTGTAGTGTGAAAGATATCAAAGTGAGTTACTAAAACCTGACCATTCCTTCAACTTGGATAAATGGGGTTAGTCTTGAACATGGCCACACGTATCACTGTACTTGCCCATAATATGTATCAAACGTGTAAATGAAATAGAATGTTTAAAATGCCATGTTTGACCTGAAATTTGTTTATCCTGCCATTTCACTTTTAAACTATGGATGTGAAGTGAGGAAATGCAGAAACTGAAGTTTCAATAGCAGTGATTTTTGCAGTGTGGTATAGAACAATTTATAGACTTTATGGAGCAGCCTTTAATTGAAATTGTATTTGTGCTGCGCTTTAAAGTAAGATGTGTGGCCTAGAAGGAACATACACTACACGTTAGAATTAAGTCAGTGCTAGC
This sequence comes from Sphenodon punctatus, assembly GCA_003113815.1. Lineage (NCBI taxonomy): Eukaryota > Metazoa > Chordata > Lepidosauria > Sphenodontia > Sphenodontidae > Sphenodon > Sphenodon punctatus. The sequence continues at coordinate 2,367,326 of QEPC01009488.1, read as the reverse complement.
AACATTCTTGCTTTCTTCCCATGCACCGCATAACATATGGATGGGTGGCCAGCAGGTTTAAACACAAATTAACTTGCTGTCCTTGGCATGTTTCACACCTTCAGCCTGATCTGGGAACAGGTAGGCTTTGTGGAATGCTTTGGTTGGCAGCCTTGAATCTTTGTGGGGAGCGTTCCAAATTAAAGGCTGTTGCAGAGATAATTCTGCCTACTTTCCTTATGGTCTGCTTGAATGGCTTGGTCATTGCTCAAGACGGGGGTTCCTGAAAGGATTTGCTTCTAAGAGTTGCAGGTACAGTTGATGTTTTCATCAAAGTATTGTACCGTGCATCTCTTCACTAAGGGGTACCACCAGCAATCCCATGGTACAGGCTTCAACTCATGTCTGTGATGGAAGAGGGTTTTAGGCTGTGTATTGGAAGTCTCTTTTTGAGGCAGCTAACTTTAGTAATGTCATTTTCCAGTTAGGTTTCTTCCGTGTAGAACCCAACAACGTATAGCTGCTTCTCATTTCATCAAATTAGCATTTCGTTAGGGGTAAAACATGAAAAATAGTGAAGAAAACGTTAGTCATCTTTGGACATCATGGAAAACTTTCACTTTACTGTGTTTTAATCATGAATTGTTTTAACTCCTAGCTTCTCCAAGAGAAATAAAAGCAGAGGAGAAATCACCTGTCTCTCTGAACGCAAAAATTATCAAAAAAGAGCCAGAAGATAGGCAGATGGCCTCCAAGAGTCCTTATAATGGGTAAGTACCAGGCTTTTGTCTAGTGCTCAATTGTTGACCTTTTGCAGTTTATTGTTGTTGCAGAAATGTTCCTGTAATGTGTCCCTGTAATATTAGTGTGTGTTTTCTTTTGTAAATCTTAAGGATGAGAAAAGAAAGCAAAAGAAGTAGAAGCAGCAGAAGTGCTAGTAGATCAAGGTCAAGAACAAAGTCACGTTCTAGATCTCATACTCCTAGGAGACAGTAAGTAGAAATATTTTTGACTTAGTATCTTTTGTAAGTAGTTACTTATCTGTCTACCTTTGGATGAAGTTCAGCTGTTTGTAATCATAAACACTGACATGATAGGCTAGGTTGTTCAAATTTTTAATTTTACCTGTGGCAGAGGTAACATCTTTAGACCTGGATCTTCACCCAGCTTTTATTTGTGAACAGTTTTTACGCTCTTGCAAAGTCTCGATCTTAAATACTTGAAGAAACTTGTTTTTGTCTTATACCCCATTCTATCCCAAAATTTGACTCGGGTTGACTTGCAACAAATAGGGGTGATGCAAAATATTAAACCCTGCTCCCCCAACCACTTATACTATAATTGATACAGTAGAAATATCATACAATAGCAGTCCCACTCCGTTCCATGCCTAAGCACCCAACACCCACCCCTCTTCCCATCCCACCCATTCCTAATCCCTTCCCTCTCGCACAAAGGAGTTTCCAATCCCCCAGGCACTCCCTGATCTCTCACTCAGGAGAGCATTCACCACACAAGCCCATACCCTGCCCTCTCACGGGGTTATGACTAATATCTCATCCCCACCAAACTCCCCAACTTCTGTTTAAAGCACAGCCATCAGTTCACAAGTACATATAAAATATGTGTTCTACCACACAATCCCTCACCAACCCAGCCCTTCCACTTCCGTTCCTCTGACTCTCACTTGGAGGAATTCCCTTCCCCAGCCTAGTTACCCATCACAGAGAGGCCAGGGCTAAACTATAAAACTACATAACCTGTCCCCTTCCCACTACCCCATCTCTCACTCAAAAGGAGTCTGTCTAAACTACCCCACCCCACCCCAACCATCCTTCTCACTCTCCCTACTCATGAAATAGCCTCGTCAAATACAAACCTATCCGTATACAAATACAATGCAAAAAACCCCAAGGCATTAATAGAAGGAAGGGCTAAAAGAAGAAGCAATAAAATGGCAGCTCTTTCAGGACCGCAAAGCTTCGTGGCTATGGCCACATGGTCCACAGATGGCTCAGGAACAGTTGGCACCCTTTAGTGCTGGCCTTCGGCAGGCGGTGGCCTCAAGGCAGCTTGATCCCCTTATGAAATCTGTACCTGAAGAGGAAAGCAGATGGTTCCGACCTTCAGTCACCCACACTTCAGGGAGAGGAAGACAGCCTACGTACAGCAAGCTCCTTCCCACCCCTGTGGGAGTAACTTACAGGAAACTTATCAAGGAGTTAACCAGTGTTTTCTCCCAAAATAGGGCATGATCTGTCTGCTCTTAAACCAGTTGTCATTTCCCCCCTCCCCCCCAAACAAGATTTTTGCTTCTTTTGAAAAAGTTGTCTTGGAACTTGAGTTTTCAGAAGTAATAGTTCAGGCGTGTGAATTGCCCTAGTACCTTAAAGGTTTCCAGGAAGTATTTGATAGACAGCATTAACTAATTCATTGCTTGTCAGCACATGTAAGAGAGGAGGGTATTGCGCCATGAAAATAAATGGAATATATGCAGTTAATGCAACTATTCCACCCGCACCCCCTGCCAAGCCCCAAATCCACTTGGGGTATTTTCATGTGTGACAGTGGTGAGCACCGCCATGCTTTGATCCTGTCTGAGGTGAGAGCCTTCACCCTGGGCAGGATCTGGCCCCGCCGCTTAAAAAATCTGCTGGCAGCTGGGGCTGGGGAAAAGGTGGAGAGAGGGCAGGGGATGTGTGGATGTGGGTCCTCGGTGCCTGGTCCCTGGCTGGTGTGTGTTACCATAGTCCGATGGCTTTCCCAGACCGTGGCAGGGCTAACTCTGGGCTGTGCATTGACAGCGTAGTTAATCCTACCAAAATCTGGGACCTATTTGTTCCCATCCACAGCAAACATCTGGTGGGCGGGAACAAAAATGACATCACCATGGGTGGCCATGCCGGGGTAAAGCATGGCCACCCGTGGTAGCGTCACGTTTGGAAACACCCGTGGCTGTTTCACCACTAGCTCAAGGTTAATATGTCCAAGACTGAACTCTTCATCTCCTCTTCCTCTCTTTCCTGGCTTAATTTCCATCCAACCTGTCCCTCAGGCATATAAACTGAGGTTCATCTTTGGGTGTTGATAAGACAATAGTCGGCTAGAGTCAGTGTCCAGTCTGTGCAGCCCCCATTCATATTTTTGTGTGTAGAGCTAAGAAACCAGCTCTTGGTGCTTTCCTTCTCCCCAGTTCTGACTCTGATGGAAAGCGAGGTCACAGCCAGAGGTTTCATCCCTGGCTGTGAATCTCTTCTCTTCCCCGCCTGCATCAGAAGCAGGACTTATGTGCTCTCCCTACTGAGAGGCAGCTGCAAAAGGAGAGAGCAATTGCGTGCACTCAGCTGAGAGGTGGCTTCAAGAGGACTGAACCTGAACAGGGGGGCGCAAGGAGGACCTTCTCGAGGGGATTTGCACCTGTGCTCTTCTCTCCTTTGGGAAAGGAACCAAGGGGAGTGCAGGAGCCACGTAGATCTTCCAAAGGGAGCCTTGGTTCCTTTCCCAAATGGAGAGGGGGCATGGGTGCACATTCTCTGGGGAAGGTTCTTCCTCTGCCCCAGCCTTGTTCTCCCTTGCAGCCCTACCTCCCAGCTGAGAGCACGCAGTCACTCTTCTCTTTTTTGATAGTGTGCTAGGCATGACTCTGGTGCTGGTGAATCAGGACGCAGGTGAGGCTGCACTCTCTGTAATGAACAGGATGTAGCCACGTGCGGCGAGCATTAACATGTGCTGGCCCCCATGGTGACACTGAGAGTGTGGGCTAACATCTGGTGACCACTTAATAGATGGGCAGGCAGACATCCATCTGGTGTGTGCTAATGTTGACTTATCTCGTTTATTTTCACCCTTTGACCCTCTTCACCTCCCACCTCCCTTTTCACTTCCGATTCAGTCCGTTGCTAAGGTCTGGCTTCTCTTAGCATAACGTTGGTAAATCTGCCCATCTCTTCCTGCTCCCGCTGCCAAAACTCTGGTCCATGCACTTGTCATCTCTCATCTTGGCTGCTGCAACCTCTTCACTGGCCTTCCCTGCTCTCACCTTGACCCTCTCATTTCATATCGGTACTCTGCAACCAAGGTTATCCACCTTGCATGGTGCTTTGATCATGTTTGCCTTCACATCTAGCATAAACTCCTTGTCTTCACCGTCAAGACTCTTTGTGGCCTTGGTCCTCCCTACCTTTCTTCCTCAGGACTTTCTTTTTCCCCTGTAACTAGGCTAAGCATGTCCACCTGAGAAGTCTCCGCTTCAGAAGGGTATTCCTGTCTCTTCCTACCTGCCCCTTTCTCGTGATGTTTTAATATAACATGCAGGCACTTCCAAGGAAATTTCTCCCAGAAGTGCCCTTTATTTGGGAGTAAGTACTCCTGTTGAAAACTGGGATACTGGCCTCTTATTCCAGAGACCATGTTAATCTTGGAATGAAGATGTGGAAAGTTCTGGGGTAATGTAAATGTTCTATTTGCCATTGGCTGGCTACTTTGGACTCAACACACAGTGAGCTTACGATGGGGTGCAAGTGGTTCCAGTTCCCTGGAAAGGCGTGTTTCAAAGTTTAGGACATGTAAGCCACACCCTAAGTAGAAAACTAAAACTAATGCTTGTGGGCCACCTTGGTTTTTGTCTAAGCCACCTGATTGCAGATTTTTACAGTGTGGAAACTTTGAAAATCCTAACTCTTTAAAATCTTGTTTTTAAGTTACAACAATAGGAGGAGTCTATCTGGAACGTACAGCTCAAGATCCAGAAGCAGGTCACGCAGTCACAGTGGCAGTCCTCACCGGCATCACAATCATGGTTCTCCACATCTAAAAGCTAAGCACAGCAGAGATGAACTGAAGAGTGCAAACAGACATGGTCACAAAAGGAAAAAATCTCGTTCCCGTTCTCAGAGCAAATCCAGGGATCATTCTGATGCTGCCAAAAAACACAGGCATGACCATCACAGGGACAGACATGAAAGATCCCATTCGTTTGAGAGATCTCACAAAGGCAAGCACCACAGTAGCAGTCATTCAGGACATAGCAGACACAGACGTTAAGGTTTGGGTCTGCACTGGGTTTTTTTTCCTTTTAAAGCTTGCTACTGTGTATGGACCGTTCAAGATTTCAGGAGAAACAAACTGATTAAGACTTGATTTATTTAAATCCCAACATCTAAGTTTCTCAGACATGTAGAACACTTTTTCTTTTGAAAGAACGATGTTAATTTTTTTTGCACATAAATACCATAGCAGTATCAAATTAACTGAAAACAGTCATCAGGTTGAATTGTATGTATTAGAGTTGTGTGTTTATCAACATGAAAACTGGAGAAGTGATTTCTGTAAAAAATGTACCTTATTTTTATACAGACCAAGTGCAGACACTTATATTTAAGTATAGTTATTTGTTTAAATAATGGTGGATACTTTCTTACACTGGTTTTAGTCTGCATGTGTAAAAAGGAAGAAAAAAGATTTTTACAAGAAATAAACTATATAAGGTTGTTTTTACTGCCCTGTTGAATCTTATTAAACTACTTCATACAAAAAAATTATTTTCTTAGCAGCTAAGATTGTTAGTGCCTCAAATTATGCATGAGAATATTGAAACACAAAATAGTCTACGAAAGTATTGTTTTTGTAAGCTTTTTAAAAAAGTAATATTGGAACTTGAGGTATCTGTGACACTTCCTTTAAAGACTAAAAGTATAAGCTATACGTTTAACTGAGAAATAGGTGCTGGAGAAATACAATTTATTCACCTTAAATTGTTCTGATGTCCTAGGGTCATATTCAAGATACCAATCTTTTGGTATTTAAAGCTTACTACTAAGTCCTTATGTTGCTGTAATTCATGGTTTTTGTAACCAAGCAACTTTGCATAGAAATTTAGTACATTTTATTCTTTCAGAGGAAGTCAAAGTATAGAGAAACCAGGTTTCAATTCCACTCAAACACCAGATACGAGGGTTCAAAAAACAGATGAGAGGTGAATAAGTACTTAGAAAAGGAACCGATACTGGACATGTTTGCACCAGTGCAGGTTTGCCTTAATTCAAATCAAAATGCCAGTTAGAAATGAATCTCGTGTTTACTTTCTAGTTTCAAAACTGCTGAGCCCAGAGCTCATACTCATCCTTTTAATATTTGCATTCCAGTTAGAATATTAGCCATACACTAGAAAAAGAAAAATCCCTTGGACAACATGAACAGGCGGCAACACATATAGGGTAAATTTGAGAAGTTGGTAAATGAGAACTCTAGTTGTATTGGATCCAGAGATTCTTAAATGCTCTATTTAGAGCACATGAAGTGCAAATACAGAGAAGCTTTTCCCACAATTGTGTGCTGTTTCTCTTAACATTTTTTTAATCTCAACTGAGCTAGGGAAAGAGTTGGGCAAGGGGTGGCCATTTTATTGTCTCTGCAGCAAATTTAAGGTGAGGTATTAAAAGGATTGGATAATTAAGAGATACATTGGGGGGGGGGGGGATAGTTGCTAGTTCTCTGCCCAAATCAACTTAGTATCTGAAAATCCCAACCAGTACGTCCTAAAGGATTTGTCAGCAGCATGGAGTAATGAGAGGTGGGAGGGCCAGCCAGCCTGGTTTCATAGCACAGTTAAAAGGCATGAGCATTCCCATCCAACTACAAGACATGATACAGGGGAGCTACCCCAGCTTATGGCTGCTTTTAGAAGCCTTAAACTATTGGGTACAAAGCATGTTACTGATTGCAGTGTTTGACTTAATTTGTAGTGTATTCAGGACCTAGTATGTCTTGCCACATACACTTCAGTAACCCCCAGTGAATAGCCTGCAGTTATGTTAATATCACCAGTCTATTTCAGTAATAACTAAGGTTAAGCAGAACCTAAATTAGGAACACTGCACTGTTCTTATTCTGGTAAAAGCTTGTAGTCCCAGGATTTACCATTCCAGTGCTAAACATAGGATCCAAACACTGAAATGAAATTATTTTAAAGTGCGACACATTGGACGGTAAGGAAAAGAGGATAATGGGGAAAAGTAAAACTTCTTGAAACTATTACATTTTCAAAACAAATAGCACATAGATGGTTATTTCCAAATAAAAATATTTTAAATAAGAAACTTAGTGCCCTTATCCCTAGAGCAAAGAAGTTTTTCAAATCTCTTAAGTCCCGATCTATCTGTGGGAGCGCCTCACTCCCCGGCTTCTGAATCGTCCGCTGCGGGTGCCGCCTTGGAGGCCTTCCACGTAAATTGGGGGGGGGGCATTATGGAGAGCGCATTCTCAGTGGCTGTACCTCAGCTGTGGAACTCCTGGGGGAGGCTCACCTGCCCCGGAACCAGCTGACTTCGTCAGGCTTGTACAACCTGGCCCGCTAGACGTTGGGTGGAGGGGACGGGTGAAGGAGGGATGGGGGGGGCGGGTGTGAGATGGGGTTTTGTGTCGTGTAGTATTTTAATTGAATTATTTTGTGTGTGTTGTAAGCCGCCCCGAGCAGTCGGAGAGGGTGGGGTATAAGAATTTTAAATAAATCTTTTTCTTCGCAGTGACCACTTTGGAAATTAGTGCAAGGGCCACATAGGCCCTTTCCACACACACTCTACACTGATAAAATGGGTGTTCTGTTTTATATATGTTGCAGGGCACCCATAGAGCACACCTGCAGCCCTGCAACATGTATAATATGTAACACCCATTTTACCACTGTAGAGTGTCTGAAAAGGGCCATAGTGTGTGGGGGGTAGGAGTGCATTCAGGAAGAAGGTCCAGATCATGGATCTCTCTGCTGTCGTGTGCATGCCCTCTCTTCCTTTCACCAAGGCTCAGTCTTTCCTTGGTGGGGGAGGGGAAGGGAGGAACTGGTTCAGGGCCCAAACAAAGACTACCCAAGGGCTCCATTTAGCCCGTGGACCTGATGTTCCCTGCCTTTGCTCTAGGAGTTCTAATCTCTACAGGGAACATCTCAGTTTGCAGGATCTAGCTATCACTACACCCTTTGCAACAGACTTTACAAGGGTGTAAATACTATAAACTTGTGTTGCCACTTTTGGAATTATGAGCTCTAATGCATTTTATCCATGAAACTAGATTAGAATGAAAGTAATCTTGAGATCTGCAGGAAGGAGTTTTGGATCGAAGTCTTTTGGGATGTTCAGGAAGTTTAAATGGTTCCAATTCAATGATTTAACTAATATTTTGGGGTTGGATTCCTTAATTTTTATAGCAAATCACTAGAGTTTTAAGCCTTGATCCTGCAATTATGACATGCAGGCAACTTTCTGTGCGTGGAGTCCTGCTAACCAGCGAGGCTCTGTCCAGGCATAGGAGACCAGCCCCAATTTATAAACTGCAGCACTGAGGCATTACAACGTAATGGCTATAACTTTTAAGAAGGACTGGCTAGTGATTTGGCTGTTCCTGTTAGGTGATCACCTTGCTCAAGAATCTGATATTTAGAAAGCCGAGTGTCAGCCCTTGGAATATTGCATCTATTTACAGAATCTCAAACTGGGCACCAAAATTGGTCACTCAAAAATCTGACTGCTGCTTTTCTGAACTAACAGCTCAGCTACACTGCTACAATGGATGGTCCCTGTAAAGTTTTACCTTAGTAAGCATTTCTGTTGATGTACAGAAAGGAACAGGCTTGAGCTCTCAACTGTGCTGGCTTTGCAGTCCACATAGGAGTAAAAATCAGAAACCCTATTGCCACCAATGTAAGCTGCCCTCGGGATAGACTTTGGGTGTTTATAAATGAGATGATAGCCCACGGGAGTCCATGTTCAGTCTGTGCAGCCTCCATGCTGCCTCCAATCACTTATTTTAGCATGTAGAGCTAACAGGTAGCCCCCTTGTCTGTATTTCATGTGCTGGCAGCAGCTGCCACCACTGGCACCACTCAACACTTTCCCTCTCCCCAGCCCTGGCTCTGATGGAAAAGGGGGTGGGGGCGGGTCATGGCCAAGGAAGGCTTCTTGCCTGGCTGTAACAACTGCCCCCCTGCTCCCATTCCATCCGATGCGAAGCAGCAGTAGTATGCTCTCCCAGCTGAGAGGTGGCTGTGAGAGAAGAGAATGAGGCAAGGAGTGCAGGAAAGGGCTTCTCCAGAGGATCTGTGCTTGTGTGCCTCTCTGTTTGCGAAAGGAACTCAGAGGGGCGAGGCTCCTATGCTTCATTTGGGAAAGGAACCGAGGAGAGTGCAGGAACTTCACCCCTCCCTCAGTTCCTTGCCCAAACAGAGAGAGGAGAACGGCTGCAGAGAAGGTCCATCCTTCACCCCCTGCCTTGCTCTCTTGCAGCTGCTTGTCAGCTGAGTGCACACAATTCCAGGCTGGGTAGGGTCCCCCCTTCCACCTGCACAGGCGGGGAGGGGAGAGGTTTTTGTTTTTTTCTATTGATTTCAATGCAGACACCGTTCCCCATTGAAATCAGTGGAAAAGATCCGGTACCGGTAAACCGGGTTTTTTAAATCTGGGAACCCGGTATTTGCCCTGATGTCCCACCCCTAGTCTCTACCAGCTGCCTCTCAGCTGAGAAAAGCATACTAAGCATGACTCTAGGTTCCATGCAGCCTTGCCCGCATCCAGGTCTGCCTGCACCAAAATGAAGGAGGTGTAGTCACGCAGACCAACACCCACCTGGTGAGTGTTAATGTGAGCTATTGTCTTTATATTTTCCCCATGTCTCCTAATAATCTAGGTAAAATCTACAGTTGGCACCCTCATTAGATGAGTGACCACATCAAGCAAGAACAGGTTCAGCTGCTGTCAGTGTTTTTTAGATGATCAGTTTTCAGAAAAGAATTGGATCTTGTAGAAATCTCAGAAGCTTTAATACTCCACAGTAGTCAATGTTGCAGATGTAAGGGGAACTTTTATGCTCCGGAGAGTACTCTATCCCTTACCATATATATATTGGTAAACTAGAGCATTTCTTCCTCTGTGTTCCTATTCTGCTCCTTCACTGTGTAGTTTCACACACACTGCTGCAGTGTCACCCAGGCACAGGGCATGCTCCACTGGTCCTGTGCTGCAGTATATGGGGGCTGGCAAGGTTTCTAATTCCTTCAGTAGCTTGATCTCTGCTGTGTCAAGGCAATCGCCAGTTCTGTTTCAGGAATGCCAGATTATGCCTTGTTTAATCTAACCTAATTTCCTGTACGATACTGACATTTCACCTACTAATTGCTACATAAAGCTTGTTGCTTCTGGTTGAACGCGAGTGTGTTTCAGACATCTAGCGTTGCATGCTTCCAAGTCAGGGAGCATTCATCATCTCTTTGTACATTCCCCAATCATACGTTATCCTCACTGCTAAAGTGTCCCTTACTTTGGTACACTTTCAGTGTTCTTCCATTGGATCTTGTTATGTCTTGGCTATTTTATAGAGTTTTCCTATGATGTTTTCCTTGGTTGGTGGCACTTAATATCTTACACTTTTCTTATATAGATGTATCTCATACAGCAGGGCTGCAAAGCCTCAGGCCTGCAGACAGTTCTTACTTGGCCCCTTTCCAGTTCATGGATCTGGCCCCTGGATCCAGTTCTTAATCCCAATTACCAAAAAACTGAGCTCAGGGTGAGGGGGAGTAGAGATGACAGCATGCACACAGAGGGGACCCTTAAATACCTACGCCCCTTGGAGCTTGTACTAATTTTCAGAGTGACCCCCGAGAGGGAAACCGTCCCCCCCCCTGCCCCTGTCATGCAGCAATGCTATCAACCTGCCTTCAATCGAGCATCCTGTAGCTCGACATTTGAGAGGTGTAGCTTTTTATTTGTGCCAAATCCTGACTTCGAATACCCGTGGGGCTGTCAGATTTGGGGATTATCTTTGCCTTTGAGTACCCGTGTTTTTTATTATAATTGTACTTCCATTAACAGTGACAGGAAAAGCTGATCATGTGTCTGAGTAGAACTACCTGCTGTGACACTGCAACACTAAGCAAATTGGTGAAGGGCTGAGGGCTGCTAAGAGTAAAAGAATATTGTTGCTTTCTGATATGGCAGGTATTTTTAGTACATGTGATTTTCAGCACATGAGCTTCTGGTGAAGTCACAGCAGGAAGGTTAGCCAATCTGCTATATTAAAACCAGATGGTCAGCAGTCTTGTATTTGTTTAATGCTGTTGAAGTAAAAAGTGCAGTCATGCAAGCAGGCAGATGAGAGCCAGAATTAAATTAAAATGCCAACTTCCCAGTTGTGGACTGAGCTACCTGGCCGCATGTTCCTGTTTACAAAATTATATTGCAGCACCCCGACTCGGCCTCTGCTGCAGAAACAGCATTGGCTGCTAGAAGTAATTTTTTGTAGCAACACAAATATGGAGGCTATTTGGTGAGTCCACAACCATTCTGAATAGCTGTTGCTTCAAAAAAACACCACCCCAACCCAACCGCCATCTTTCATGGCAGAAATCCAGGTCATTTCTTATGAAAGTGGAACTAAAGTAGCTATGACACATTGAACAATATGAAATAGCTGCCCTGCTGGCAATGGACCCCTGCCCTTGAGAAGCTGGGCAAGAACCGGGGTGGCTGGTACAGGAAGGAGATAGACAGGCCTGGGTTTGCATGGGTTTTTGGAAGAGCCAACAAGGCCTCACATTCAGTGGGCAGTGCTGGGATTTGCTTGCTTATCAATACCACCCTACCACTAGCCTACATTTCACTTAGGGCAGAAGGAGACAGTGCCTGCTGATGGCAAACTCCTGGTTAGTGGAGCACCTGAAGATCTGAGGTGGGCTTGGGACCCTGCCTCTTCACCTTTCTTTCCCCAGCAAATTGGTTCCTAGAGCTCTGCAGTGCTAGCATCTTGCCCCTCCCTTTCTATGCTGTTACTGGCTGCTGCTACTCAAAGAACCTCTCCCGACTTTCCTAGCTCAGGCTCAGGGGCCAAATGAGGTCTGTGGCTAGTTTTTAGGTGGCTCTATTCTCGTTCCTGGATCCAGTTCCTACCTCCAGCGCTGAAAACCTGAGCCCAGGAAAAGGGAGCCCCTCAGGACATGCACTCAGGGGCAGGGGGTAGATCCATGATCTGGACCCTCTGCTTCCTGAATGCACCCCTGCCTCCAGCTCCAATGTGTGACCCTCAGAGCTTGTGCTAATTTTCAAAGTGGCACCTGGAAGGGAAATTGTCCTAGCACCTCTGCTGTTAGGGGGAGGAAGCTCCTCTCTGTAACAACAGCTGGTATGGTAGGGGTGGAAGAACCTGTAATGTACGTCCTTCCTACATGAAGGGCAGTATGACGCTCCACTTGGTTTGTGCTGGTCCCATTCACTTCAATAGGACATGCCCTGGCACTAAAGTGGAGGTGGGTTATGGTGCTAGCACTTAGTTGCATGGACAGTGTGCCCACGTTCGGGTACTTTTAGATTACAGAGTGAGACTAAACCACATTTCTGAGAAGCTTGAGATCTCAGACTCTGTTTTACATGATGGCCCATGCACGTGCACACAGTGATTGTTTTGTACAAGGCTCATGCTGGATCTGTCGATGTGGTAGGCAGATGCTTACAACGCTCCATGCTGTGGGAGAGGACAATTTTCCTGGGAAAGAGTAAAATGGGTTCTGTTCCCTCCCCAGCAGCTTGTTACATCCACATGGAGAAAAGGAGGTGAGAGTGGTAGGGTATAAGCTAAGCTTGGGGGAAAGGCTTGAGCTGAATGTTGTTAAACCCTCCTTCTCTGAAAGCCCGTGTAATGTTAACACTACAGTGAAGCGGAGCACGCTGGGAAAGGCACCGATACCAAGTTCATTTAAAATCATTCCCGTCAATGGGATGGCATGAGGTTTGACTTGACAGAACGGTATCAGATTTCATTCAGTTAGTACATAATAATTGGGTGGGGATGGAATTTAGTGCATATTGACTTCTTTGCCGTTGTGAATGCAAGTGCCTCATTTTCGGTGTGCATTGTGATTGGCTGGTTTGACATGGAGCATTGCTGAGAAAACACCCTTATTTTGTACCAATGGGTGCTGCAATCAGTTCTATACAAAAATTATATAACAGGAAAATCCTGCAATATCAGCCAAGCCTTAATGAGCAAACATTAATTGGGTCAAATCTGTAGATGTGCCTCAGAGAGGCTGTGTAGAGTAGGGGAGGGAAACTTCAAACCCAGGGTCCAAATGCAGCCTGGAGCTAGTTTTTATTTGTCCCCTTTCCAGCTCCCTAGAATCTAGTCCATGGATCCAGTTCCTATGCCCTAGCACTGAAAGGCTGAGCTCAGGGAAAGGGAACAGAGATCAGGGCAGATTCATGGTCTGGACTCTTCCCTTCCCTTCCTGGGGGCACAGCCCCCCATAAGCACTCCCAACCTCCTTGGAGTGGCCCCTGGGGGAGCACAGGTTCCTCACCCCTAGTGCAGAGGAAGAGAGGGGTCAAGGAGCAGGCAATTCTACAGGGCCCTGCATGAATAGTTCTCAACTCCCAGGAGACCTTGGGTGGTATGCTGAGACCTGTGTGCCATGCAGCAGATCTAAGGCAATGAAAAGAGGTCTCGCCTGCCCTTAAAATCTCTTGTTTTAAATCTGAGTCACACCTGAAATGACCAGCTAAGATATTTCAGTTGCAGGAAAATGCTGTGGGCTTGCGAAACTGACATACTAGGTATAAAAGAGGAGTACAAAGCACTTTCAAGGCACTAACGCCAGGGGAGCAGAGAGTACATCTGGCCCCAGGGCAGCAGAAAAATGTCATGACCTCATCCTTCCTCTCCAACTACACCAAGCATGAACTCTGTGCAACGTAGAACTGAGCCTTATGAATATGATCCTTGACTTACTGCCTTGGCATCCCTTTTACAAGCCAGTGCCGCCTTAGCTGCCAAGCATGAAGCTTTCGGTTTCACAGGGAACGCTTTATATTTAGGTGAGTGATGCCAATTAGATAAGAATATGCTCTCAGGCAGTCATGTCAGTTAGGCTCCTGCAAACCACCGGGAACTCCCAAGTCCAAGTTAGCGACAACAATGACCAAGAGAATGCAGCAAGGAGTTCTGTGTGATGAGCTCACACGGCGTTAAAAACACATGTTGTTGTGTTCACTGCTCAGACTGATCTATCCCAGATCTGGTTTATGCTCCTGAGATTCCTAGCGTATAATGCAGTGGTGGGGAACATTTCCCCTCCCACTTGAAAATTAGTACAAGCTCAGAGGACCACGTAGAAATTGAAGCAGGGGTGAGCCCAGGAAGAGGAGGGAGTTCATGGGTCTGTCCCCTGTCCTTGAGTGCATGCCCTCATCTCTGCTTCCTTACCCTGAGCTCACTCTTTCAGTGCTTGAGTCGTCGTAGGAACTGGATCCAAAGGTCAGACCCAGGAACTGGAAAGGGGTCAGATCAAACTATCTGTGAGCTGCATTTGGCCCCCAAGCCTGAGGTTCCCCAGCTCTGCCGTTACCAATAGGGGAGACTGAACTGGACACATTTTGATACATTTCTTTGCCACTAGATGACAGTGTTTATCAAATTAACCTAAGGAATTTCTGACCACTGACAATCCCCAGACCAGATATCTGTGGTTGGCCTCAAGCTCTTGCGAAGCACTTGTTTCATGCTGCAAGGCTAAATCAGAGTCTCATCTACACCTTGCTGCTGGTATTTGCCCATGAGGAAGGGGAAGGGCGAAGGAGAGGGAGCTAAATTTCAAGAAATAGAAACCATCGATTGATGTCATGACCTGCCAACAGTTATGAGCTCAGCCGCATGGTAGGCTGCTGTTTGGGACACGGCCTTCTCCTTAATGGGGGATTGCAGTCAACAGTAACGGTTGGAAGATCTCACAGTCATAATTCACCACCCTGATAATGAAGTGTCCGTTACAAAGACATAACCGTTTTGATTTTGTTTCCCATTAAATAAACTCTCTTCAGAAAGGGGTTGTGGGTGGGAAGGGGACAACTGAAATTAAAAAGGAAGTGTAATATTTTGTAGTTAAATTCTGCACCAGGGCCCACAAGCTGGGCGGGGGGGGGATGCTCCCTGGTTTAAGCCACATCCCCTGCCTCTAGGAGGGCAGACCGGAGGGCCCATTCCAACCTAGCTACACCCCTGGTAATAGGACTGTGCCTGCCATACTGAAATGGTGCTGAAATTATTACACCAGCCTTAAAGCAAAAACTAATTACACTGACCTGCTAGTTTGCCTGCCCGATTGGGGTTTTAAAATCAAATCTCTGGTGTGTACCTTTTCATCCCAAGCCCACAAAGGCTGTGGCCTCAATGGGGCCACGCTGGAAGACGTGGTTTGTGGGTTGCAGCCAAAGTGCTCCAAACGTCCTGGAACTAGAAGCAGTAGTGAGTCCCACGCTACAGATGAGGAAGTCAAGGCACAAGTTATTTAGCTTGTTGCCTGCTCCCCCATCACACAGCAGAACACTGTTGTTCCCACAGGAAGGCAACTTCCTCAGGTGAATTGTCATTTTGGGTAAGGACCTGCAAGTAAAAAGTAACTGTTGGGATTCTCTGGCGTTAGGGTGGCAAATAGGAGCAGATTAGCATATACAACCCAGTGCCTTTGAGTCTCTCAAGCTTTTTAAAAGGCTCGGGTTTTAGCTGTAACTGGCCAGCAAAAAATCCATTCGTGAATGAAGCCCCTGCAGCTGGCACCCTGGACAGCTGTGTCAGCAGAGACGTGTCCTGCAAGGGCAAGGAGTGGGTGAGATGGGCAGAACGACAAGAGTCAGAATAGAATGGAGAGCCTGTACTACAGCTGGGGTTGGCACAGACCGGCCCTGAAAATCGGGCATCTTTTACTTGTTGCCTGAATCCTGCCCACTGCTTGCAGCCAAAAGGCAGAACCTTGCCTTTAAAATCATAATACAGGCATGGCCAAATTGAGCCGCATGTGGCACTGGGGCAGTTCAAGTGCAGGCAGCTCTTGGCCAGGGCTGGTCCTTAATGGTCCAGTGTCTTATTTCATTGCACCCGAATCTCAGCAGCTGAATCGCAGCTATTCCACAGAATCTCAGCAGCCAGGACCCAGGGCACAGGCTCCATCAGCCAATCACAAAACAGGAGAGATGGTTTTGCATGTGTGTCTCATGGCTCATGGTTTGCAGTTCTTGGGTTTGGGATGTTTGGGCCGCCCCTGGGACAAGCAAAGAGATCCGCACGTGCGTGCAGACCAAAACTACACTTGTGTATGCACACAGGGTGTCCCCTGGAACGTCCCCCCCACCCCACCTCCTGACCGTGCTGCCACCAGGCAGGACTGAAATGGCTGCTGCGGTGGTGGTGTGGTTAGGAGGAAGGAGACTTTCCTGGGGGCACTCTGTGCGTGCACCCCTGTAGTTTTGGTCTGTGTGCATGTATGACTCACACACAGATCAGCTCCTAGGTCCTGTCTGCATGGGCTAAGACTCCCTGCTCGAAACCTTTCGGCAGTTTGAATGACTGGGGAGTCTTTCAAGGATAGGCAAGGAATACGTGATCAGCTGCAGTTAAAATGACGACAAGACTTCTCCATGTCAGATTCATTTCTTTTATCCAACTAGGTACAGAGCTTTGCCTTAAACAAATGAACCCTTCCCTCAGTTTGTTAGTAGAAAAACAGATTTATTCGCACCTGGGCTGCCCCCAAAGGAATGTCTGGGCTAAAAGCCGAGAACCCAGGAGTGAGTCCCCCTGGAAGGCAGCCAGGAGGGAGACAATAACAAGAAGAAGGAGCTGTCTGTACAGAGATGATCCTTAGGGCCCTAGATACTGAGGAAAACAATCACACACAAACGACCTGCAGAACTGGATGGCCGTTTCCAGGATGCAAATGAGTGGGAAAGTGCAGAGACCCCACATTCACAGCATTTTCTCCATTGACAGCAATGGGGGAAATGCAGTTAACACAGGCGCCTGAGAAGGCAATAAAGGAAACAATGTTCAATTTTCAAGATGGTGGTCAGGTCAATTTCTGTCATGTTTCCAGGTTACCGGGGCTTTTATTTTCACAACTATAGAAATGTGGGTTGTGCGGCCGTGCTCCAAGGATTTAAATATTTGTTAAAAAGTTAAAAGTGACTTCAAGAAAATGCGTTGAAATCAATGGGCGTTAACCAACATAACTCTGCCCGCTATGGCCCACCAGTCTGAGAGCCTTAGCTATGCATCTGTTAACGGGCCACCAGCTATGGGCCCACTACAGCCCCCAACCGGGTAGGTGGCTGCTCTGCAATTGTGGACCTGGAAGAAACCGGACTCATAGTCTCGGCCCAGTATGGCTCACAGACGGGCCATAGTGGGTGAGCGCATTTGTTTGTGCCACCGTCCTGGCTCTGGCATGGGGGCCACCGTAGCTGCCCATTATTGGCCGTCATGGCTGCCCATCATGGTAGGGGGCAAGGTGCTGGCCGCAGTGTGGGGGCGGGCCTAGCCGGCCTCACATCGTTTGCACGCACACACCCCGGCCAGGTCGATCTGCAGGAACGTTTATTCAGTTCCCTGACCTGACCGGGGGTGGCTCCCCCACGCTGAGGCATGTAGCCAGGGTGCCGACTACACATATATTAACACCCAACGAGTGTCCAGAAATTCTCTCATAGGCAGAGGCCAACACCCTGTCAAGTGTCTCAGGCTTTAAACTACTGCCAGGAACCACTATTCCCTGCATTTCCCCCATTGGCAGCCTGTTTCACTGGCAGCACTGAGCGCTCTAGTAAATCTCGGCTGAATTCTGCTGCCCTGGTGCGCACTGAGAGCACAATCCTCCATCCAATGACTCAGCTTCCATTAACTTTAATGAGTTGTTCCATTTATGTCAATGCTCTTCAGCATAAGAACGACACAGTCTGGCCCTAAATGTGCTTCCACCAATAAAAAACTCATTAAGGGTGTGATCCTCCAGTGGGGGGACAGCATGTATGCTCGTAGGAAGCGCTGGGGTGAGCCCCACTGAAGCGAATGGGAGTTGCAGCCACGCTAACTGCTAGCATGCACAATATAAGACTTCATCCTCAAAGCCTCCCTGAAGGGAATGAGACGTGCACAGGAGCAACAGGCTGTTGCTAAGGGACTGGGGGCTGCAGAAGAGACATAAATCCTGCCCTGGCTGCATTCTTGACACCCCACCCCTACCCTGGAGCAGCACTGTTGCTTCCCCATTTCCACACCCCAGCCATCCCTTCCTTTCTCCTCCTCTTCCTGCAGCCTGAGGAGCCTGGGCACACAGCAGCCCCGGCAGCAGCCACTCCCTGCAAGGGACAAGCAGGCTCCCGGTAGTGTTACTAGGCCTCCTCATCCCGAGTACTAGCCTAGCGGGCTGTCTGCATAGAAGGGGAGGGGAGTTGGCTGGGAGCTGCTCTCCTGAGCCCCTTGGCCTTCTACCTTGTTGGGCTCCTGCCCACACAGTGCTTTGAGGACTGGGATGGAATGTTCAACCAATAATAATAATAATAATAATCTTTATTGTACTGGCCACAGGCTATGACAAATCAACATAATATGCATAGCACATACACACATAAAATTAAATTAAAATTAAAATAGTACAAACATTCCATAGGATGCACAAGAAAAACACCTTAGAGCATCCACCTATTACTCAAGCACATATATATCACAGCTACCCTATTACCACCAGGCAGGCCAGATAGGAACCCATTCAACCAAACATATTATTTCATCATTTTCAGTTTCTTTACCCTAACTTTTTGCATAAGATAGGCATAAAAAGCCATCGTCTCGGTAAATTGTTGATTTTTACCTGCAAGGAGGTAAGCTATCTTTTGCGTTACTGTTAAGTTGGGGAGAATCACTAACCTCTCCCACATCCTCCTACGTAAGCAAGCGAACACTGGGCAAATAAAAAGATAATGGACAATATCCTCTACTTCTGATAAGCAATAGGGGCACAGTCTATCCATGTATGGGGTACCTAAATACCTTCCCTCCAGAACTGCTGAGGGCATAATCTGTGACCTCAGTGCAAACAACGCTTGCTTATACTACATTCAAATAACATTTTATACCCTGAAAGAGCAAGAGAATTCTCAGAAGTTCTAGAAAGTATTAGAAGTCACTGTACACATGCATCTTTAGGGGGTGGGGCTGAGCAGCCTTCAGCTCCCCATAGATGGTATTGCAATGGGGGGGAGGGGGAGGATGGGAGTTCCTTCATGAGGACATGGGGATAGGGGATTCTTTAAGATCCTGACTCCCTCCCTTCCTTGTAGCATCTGGGAATGGGTCTTCCACTGCTCCAGCTGCCGAGTGCAGGAAGGACCTTCCCGCTACTCAAGGTAGGATGGGGCTAGCAGCAGGGGGAGGAGAAGAGGTGGGTGACCCAGCATGTGCTGGGGATGGAAAATAGTATCGCAGATGCTCTCTTATCATTTTCAGGTTGAGCACTTTCGTTCCTTGGCCCCTGGAGCCAGAAAAAAAGCCAGAGCAGATGCCTGCGCAGCTTTGGCGTTTGGCTTATGAAAATACCGGACATCTTGCTTATCATCTTTTTCTCCAATTTACAGGTGTGAGACCTTGCCGGGCGATGCCTCAAACTGTGATATGCAGCCACAGCATTGTGCATTGGGCACTGAAGAGGGTGGCTAATGCATACCTGGGGTCTCAGCTTGGGTTGAACCATCTTGTGCAGATCAAATGGCATGGGATGCCTGGCACGCAATGGGCCCAGTTTATGCCTTGGTTTATCGGGGCCAACAGTGGTGGTCAGGCTATTGATATTCTAAGTGTACACTTGGTCAAGAATGATCTGGCACAATGTACACAGGGGAGACGGGTCTTAGAAATGAATGTCAGTGTTGGGTATGTGCCCAGGGGCGATCATAGCTGGGTCATCCACGTTGGAGCACAGAGCCCTAAGTAGGGCGCTCCACCCTGAGAAGACAGAGAGGAAGCAAAAAGAGATAAACAAGGAGATGGCCAAGTGGGTTACTGAGAAGGCCGGGGCAGAGATCAGGCACAGCAAGAGTGGACCCTGGAGTGGGCACAGAATGTTGGCCCCGGAGCTTACAGAATAGATGTGGTGCACTTATCAGATGGTGGGGCCAATTTGTTTTGCCAGACATGCGGATGGTGATTTGGACATGCTGGGCATCCCCTCCTGAGTTGGGGGGAGACAACTGAGCTAGCTAGCCAGTGCCTCTAGTGGTGAGGTCCCAACCAGAAACCCTAGATAATCTGCCCTAGGGGACAGTAGGGCAAGGAAGGTGTCCTGGGGGATGGGGTGTTGAGCCATGGTTACTTCAAGCTTGCCCGGCTGGCGGCGCTGCAGGCTGGCATCTGGGGATGGGAGGCTCAGCTCAGTGGGTCTCCCAGCTAGGTGTTGGGCCTCTCCTATTGCTGCTTTTCCCCTTTTCAGCCCCAATGGTTTGGTTGGGGCCAGTTGCCGACCAAGGGCCGAATGTTAGCCCTGCCATTCTGTAAGTCCATATGTGGTGCTGAGGGCTGGCTGTCTCGGGCAAGCTTGACAAGTGGCAGGCTCTGTTCTGGAGGTCAGAGCCTGAGGAAGCACAGGGTCCAGAAGATGGGCATCAAGAGTGGGTCGGCTGGTGGGCCTGAATTGTCGGGGATGCCCGATTGTGATCTGTGATGGCTGAAGCATGTCAGATAATTAATAAAGCTGTGGCCCATGTTTAAACCAAGGAACCTGTGTCTGTCTCTTCTTCCTACCTCCCATCTGCAATGAGGGTTTCCCAGGCTCATCACGACTCCTACCCCTTCCAGCAGTGCTGGGGGTGGGAATTGTCCTGACCCCTTGAATGAGGCAGTGTGAATGGGAACAGCATTAGGGGTTGGTGTAGGGATTTTAGGGGGAGACAGAAAATCTAGTCTTAAAATGCTTTGTGTTCAGGGAACTTGAATGTCCACAGAAGAGAATGTGTCTCTGTTTTTGAGCTGAAGGAGGGGCCCAGAGACATAGTAAACTGCATGGGACTTAACTGAGCTGACCTTGCTAGGATTTGAACCTGCAGTTTTGGGGAGCCTGAAGGAATGTATTCCAACATCAGACCACGGAGCTACATCCTTCATCTCAAAAGAGAATAGAAGAGTTGGAACAGTGGATGCCAAATGTTACAGTTTGTCTCACCTTAGTTTGAAAGTCGTTTTCAACTCTCGAAGAAAGTACTTAGGGTTTCATACACACATTAAAAGTTGTGTTAAATTGTCATGTTCAAAGTGCTCTGAGTGCTATGGCAGAGGGGCCCTATATCAAGAGAAAGATGATGATGATTTATTATTAAATAGGGCAGAGTTATGGGCTGTGAGAGGGCAAAGGCACATAAGGCCTCAGTTCCCAAACACAAAGAATTGTGCCAGTTTAATAGAATCTGTGAATTGAATCTGCTCCAGTGTGGACACTCTTATATCAACTTAACTTGGTTTAACTGGGAGCAGGATATGATGAACCAAAATGATGAACCAATATGATGAGCCACTCTGAGACTGAGGAAAGAGTGTTCACAAAGGGCTTTGCACCAGTGAAATCAAATGGGTTTAATTAAACTGACTCACAAATGTATGTCTACATGAAGCCTTGGACCGCCTAGAGGAATGCTTCACAAAAGATCATGCTATCAGTCCCATATTCAGTCCCTGCCCTGGTTTCTCTGGCTGGGTCACCATGTGGCGCTGCTTAGACACACAGCCCATCTTGGAGCAAATCGGTGTTTTGCTCACCACCCGATCTCAGCACGCCAGCGCTGCTGCCTTGTTCCCCATGTTGTACTTGCTAACATGCCACGCGATAGCATTAGACACAACGTTGGCCACGTGTTCAACCGGAACATGCAAATTGTCCTTGTGACGCAATGGTGTTCACATCACGTGTTCAACAGGTGGCCAAATTGGTGTTGGGATTGTTATAGTGCTTACACCCAACGGCTAAACGTGTGCTTAGGGGTTTTGACACCCAATCTTTGTTATGTCTAAAGACGCCCTAAAGTTCTCTTGGGGTGTTTTTTTATTAATTATTATTATTATTATTATGGGAGCTTTTGTTCATGTGAATGAGGCCTTCTCTGCTCCCCATCCTCGCTCTGACAAGAATGTCAGCCTTAATTTCCCTTTTGTTCTTTCACTCCACAGCTACTGTTTCCCACACAGAGGAAAACCCTCTGTGAACTTGGCGGTAATGCCCATATCCTCTTTTCTGTTACAGACTTCTTCAAGGTGTCTTTATGCATGTTTGCAAAATTGCCCATGATGACTGCGCTAGAATAATAAAAACAAACGCTGTATGCTTAGTTTTCCAGAAAGAATGAGTCATAGCTGCAAACCGGTCATTACTAACCAATATTGGTCATAAGAGTTGATGGAACAGAGTCATGACTGTAATGCAGAGAGCCCAAGAGAAAACGTTTCCCAGCAACTGCAGTGAACTATTTGTGGTGGAAGTCCCGCAGGCATGAGATTATGATGTTGGTTCCCCCACAGCTTTTCATGTCAGAAAATATTTCCACGCTTGCAGATAATGCTTACTTTGAAAGGAAGCGTACAAACCCGGTCACGTCCAGAAAGACTCCGATCATTCACTAAAGCCTAAACAAACAGCCAGTGCAGCCCAGATAACTGTAAACTAATGAACCTTGGAGAAAAGAATACAGAGAGGAAATGGCTGTCCCATGGAAAACTGCCACAGCACACAGAGCAGGAAAAGAGTGGGGAGTTGGAAGGGAGGGGGAAGATCCCTAAATCCTTCCCCCCTTTTGTTGGAGACGCAGTTAAGGAAACAAATGCATCATTGCAGGAACGCAGTGTAAGCTAGCATGATCATTCCCATATAAGGCTGTTTGCAGTGTGTGCGGAATCTGGAATTGGTTACACAGTGTACCTTTAGAAAGGTACAGAAGGGTGCTCGGCTGAATCACTGCAGTGAACATGAACACCCTGAGGTACAGAAGGTATACCGGTATCTTACATCTGATTGCAAAGCTCTGTGTTATTCTATATGCTTGGGTGTGGGGATGGGAGGGGATGATGAGGGGGGATTCAGTTCAGTCAGTATTCTAGGTTAGTGGTTCTCAAGCTTTTTGTGGCCCCACCAGCCAGCATGAGGCAGCGGAAAGCCAGCATGGGAGTCAAAAAGGTGGAGAAGCTGCAGGAAGCCAGGTCCCTCCTCTCTTTATCCCGCCTCCCAATGCTCAGTGGCAGAGGCAGCCAGAACAAGTGTCAGGAGGCAGGGCTGCCAAGAGTCACCCCGAGCCCCGGGGGACATAGCTTCTCTTGGCCCTCCCCCCGACCCCCCAACTCATCCCTACACACCACCCAGCCCCTACCCCAAATGTTAAAAGCAAACAAAACACATAGCATGAATGCAGTAAGTTAGTTAAAAGCCTCAACCCAAGCCCCCTGAATTTTGTCCAACCTGTCCCCTGCTCTCATCAGGCCTGCCAGGAGGGGACATTCCCACAGAGGGAATGCAGCAGAGGTGTATGGGCAATCACCCTCCCCACTCTCTGAACTCTAGGAGTGCTACCACCACTGCTTCCTCACCCACAGGCCTGGCTTGGCCCAGCCCGGCCCAGGACACACTGGTGGGTTCCAAACCATCTATTAAGAACCACTTTTCTAGGTCAGCATCTCCTTTGGAACAGAGCTGAATTGGCGGTTAATATTCCCGCTGGGGAGTTTTTTGTTCTCTCACCGTTTCTCAAGGGTGGAGTTTTAAACTCACAGGCCTTTCAAAAGAAGCCACCCTAAAACCATTAAAGTCACGCCATTGCCAGCCTCCCAGATGGCAAGGGAGATAGTTCCAGAGTCTCAGATTTCCCAACCGTTCTTTTATTGGTCTTTTGCTCTTCGCAGGATTGTCAGTGCTTTGGCTTTCACACCTCCCACCCAGCGAGCTGTTGGCCACTGTCAGGCACTCAGGAGAACAATAAAAATAAATATCCCAAGTTAATCGGAGAGTTTTGCTGGCAGCATGG
This sequence comes from Sphenodon punctatus, assembly GCA_003113815.1. Taxonomy (NCBI): domain Eukaryota; kingdom Metazoa; phylum Chordata; class Lepidosauria; order Sphenodontia; family Sphenodontidae; genus Sphenodon; species Sphenodon punctatus. Next base: position 2,343,489 of record QEPC01009488.1, on the reverse strand, counting down.
TGCTTTTGCTCTCAGCTGAACAGCTGGGCTTTTATTTATTTTTTCAAAAAAATGCTGATAGGTGACACGTGAGCTTTGGACGTAGGGGGCACAGCACAGCTAAGAGTATATAAGGAGTTCTGCACACGGCCTTCTGTCCACCTCACAGCAATCCCTCAGACCCCTTATGTGTGCCCCCTCTACAAGGTACCGGCATGGATGGGGGTACAGCTCAGGGGATCTGCGGGGGAACACAGCGGGATGGCTGTCTGACCACCACGGAGTGCTCCCGCAGACACAGTGCCAAACCAAGGCTATGCTGGGCCCAAGCTCACGTGCATCTCAATTATGGGGGCAGGTAGGGTCTCCTCTAAGTGGCAGCCTCAGCCTCCCCCCACAAAGGTAGTGGCATTGTCCTGGCTAAGCGGCAGCAACCCCACCAGGAAGATTTAAGAGAGGGTGGAGGCAGAGCCAGCACTCCATCCCTGCCCATTTTAAACACTTCCTTCTTGACAGGACCCTTTGCACATAACCTGAACACTGCTAGAACATTTTCAGAGCGGACAGGGGAAGAGTGTTTGCCCCGCTCCCTCTCCTAGCCACTCTGAGCATTCCCTAGCAGTGCTCAAGCCATTTGCAACCCCAACTTGAGTCCAAGGCCTGGGATCAGCTGAACTCCCTCACTCCAGGGTAGCTAGCTACAACCCTGCTCAGACACCCTTAGGAGCAGGGACCTGTCTATAATTGTTGATTGTAAAGTGCCAGGTACGTTGCTTGTGCTAAATAAATAAATAATAATTAATAATAATAAAAACTAAACTAGGAGGAAGAGTATGGTGTATCTTTTCTGCACGTTGCTTATGTTGTTTATAAACGTTGTTGTTTATGGTTAGAGTAGCACACATGACTCAATTAGCAATTAATAAGGATCCATTCTCCATCTACAGCACATTGCAGACGAGGATCACCAAGCCCTGTGTAGCCACTAACGGATGCAGCATGCTGGGACACAGGTTCAGTGCCATCCTCCCCATTTTACCCAAAGGGGAAAACAAGGATCAGAGAGGCAATGCAGTTATCCGGAAGCTGGGAAAAGAGTGCAAATCTCCTGAGTCCAAATCCTGTAGCGTCACCACATCCCATGACTGGCTTTGTCTCCTGATACATAGAAAAGCCCAACCCCAAAATAGCGGGTGTCCTATGCTTCAGACTTGTGTCAAATGTATCAAAGCAATGGCATTTTCTTAGGACTTAATAGATACTTCTCTTTCCTATCATAGAGATTACTGACAGTTGAGTTCAGCTGTAATTGTCTCTATATTTTTATTTTGTCTTATTTTTCACATTTTTACCCCACCCTTCTCCATAGATTTATGGCTGCTTACAACATTAAATTGTAATGGTCCGTGGTAGGCATCCTAAGGTCCACAGGCCCATCCCACCAAATCAACATTTCCAAGGGCTGCAATGCAGCTTTACCACTGGGGCATGCTAAAATGCCCCTAGGAAAGTTGCCTGCCACACAGAGTGAGTGGCACCCAGTGTTCTGACTGCACTGGGAGGGGAACAAGGAGGAGGAATATGAGGATTATATCGCCGCGCCAGGGCTTAGTTAGTGTCAGGCCTTGTCCACGGCATCTCTTCCAGACCCTGTTTTTGTTACTGTTATGGAAGACCCCACCCAAAACTGGATGCAGAAGTACCAGCTTCAGCCTGTCTCTCCCCTGACATGGATGGGACTGATCAGCATTGCCAAACAGCTGATTGGCAACAGCATTGCTAAACCCAGCCCCCATCAAGAGCTTAATTAGTTTGATGACTAAGCAAAGGCTGGCAAAGTAGGGAGGGTGGGACAGGGACTGGTGGAGTCAGGGTGAGGAGGGCTGGCTGGCTGCATATCTCCACTGGCCTCTTTGAAATTCCCCCCTGATCATGTAGCAATGTGGTTTCAGGCTTCTGGGCAGGGGTAGGACTGACTTGAGACCACACAATTACAGGACTTCTGCTGCTCCTGTCATGTGCTGTGCCCTACTGAGCTCCTTGGCTCAACATCAGTAAAAGTCACCTCCCTGCTACTACTTCTTGCTGCTCTGTAGCACCCCATGCCCCAGTGGTAGCTCAGACTGCAACTTCAAATCCTCCACACCAGGGGTGGTCAAGAGGTAGATCACGATCGATTGGTAGATCACACAGGCTAGTCTCCAGTAGGTCGCGGTGCAGGGAGGGGGACCAGCTTCTCGGAGATCTCCTCTGGGGAGGAGAGTAGGCCTGGCTCCCCCAGAGAATGTCTCCAGGGAAGAGACCGGCTAGGAGAGATCCTACGGTGCAGCGGGGGAAGGCTTTTTCTAAAAAGGGAGTGCTCCTCTCCAGTCTTCAGATCAGTTGCTGAGGTACCCTAGAGCTGGGAGCTACCAGCAAGGGTGCCTGGCCTGAAACACCAGATCCAACAAGAGGAATCCTGGTAAATCATCTGAGGCTGATGCCAGGATCAAGTGGATCACAGGTACCATAATTCTGGCCAACCCTGTGCCACCCATACTGGCAGATGGGGGCTGCGAGTTAGTAGTTGTGGGGGCTGCATGCAGGCTGTGGGCTGGGCTACCCACTTCTGCTCTAGGACAGTAAGTCTTTGGGGGGGCGGGGGGGCATTTACAGGTTACCTTTATCAATGAAACATCCCCAGGAGTCTGCTGGGAATTTTATATCCATCTGCCCTTCCATAAAGGCCCTTTTCAGACAGGCCGTGGTGCAGGGGAGGGGGGAATAGGTGTGTGCCGCAGTGGGTTGTGGTGGGGTGGCCATTACACAGACGCCCACCTATCGCCACACACGGAGCAACCACCGTTGCCGCCAGTTGCTCCATGCATGGGCGATGGGTGGAGCACAGGAACATGCACGCACCCCCATCCACCGGCTGCGGTGGTCACAAGGGTGTCCTCCCATGCCCACGCAGTGGATCTGCATGGGGGGTGGGGGTGCATCTCATGTGAAAAGGACCAAAGTCATAGGGCAGGTTAATATTAATAGAACATGAATTAATTATTCTTATTATTAGCTGTTAAGATTTCTGAAAATTACTTAAGTTAAAATCCCTACCCAAAACTGGTGTTCCAGAAACTGCTGCTGAATTGATCAAGTCCTAGTTTAGCCCCACAGCTCCCCTCTGAAGTATTATTGTCCTTATTTTACAGGGAAGGAAAGTGAGGCTGGGAGAGGTCATGCAACTTTTTTGAGGCCACTCTGCGAATCAGAACTGCTGCTGATAGAAAAATGAGAGGAAGGGAATGGTTCTAGAAGCCCGGCAAGCGTCCAGGTCGCTGGTACACTCTGCCTCTCCAAGCTGCTGCTACTTGCCATGAGTATAGCAATTTATACCTGTCTGGGCAAGTTACTCACCCTCATAGAGCAGTGATCTGCTTTCACACATTACACAATGGGCTATTATAATAACTTAATATAATACCAGGTATTATAATTCTGCAATTTTTGTAGCGTGTGAATGTACTATTCCCCTTTTATGCTGCAAGATCTCCAGTCGTTGTAAAAGCCAGAGATCTTGCAGCACTAAAGAGGAATAGTGCATTATAGTTCTGCAATTTTTGTAATAGCAGGTATTATCTCCAGTTCAGAGGCAACTTGGGGGGTGGGGGAGAAGAGAAGAGGAGAGGAGAGGAGAGGAGGAGAAAGAGCGAGAAGGGTACAATTTGCATGGTCCCACCCACCGTTATTATCCACCCCCCCTTGTCCATCTAGCCAGGCCTCAAAGCCCCAGGCTCTAGCCAAGCCTTCCCCAGGCACGAGGCTCCCTCCTGGGCACAGCCTCTCCTCAGTACCTGGTCCCACCCTGGTTCTCCAGTACCCTGGAGAGCATCAAGCAGTTAGGCTTCTAAAAGGAGATGTGGCTTCTTCAGCTCCCAAGCAGAGACTCCTTTCCATACAGCCTTGCTCTCCTTATATACAGGCAGAGTGGGCGGGGCCAGGCTGCCTTTCCTCAGCCTTAAAGGGCCAGTACCCTGCCCACTCTGTCACAGGGTCTCTCAATCTGTTTGTCTCACAGACTGATCCCCAGCTCTGGGGCTGGCTCTGCCACACCCCTGGGTGTGCTCAGCCCTCTGGCTGACCCACTCAGCCCCCTTCTTAAAAGGACAACAGCCCCACAGGACTGCTCCCTGCTACAATCCCCAAGCCACATGGCAAGCAAAGCTGGCATCCTCCCTCCTTCCCCCAAACACAGAAAGATCCCTAAGCCACAAGATCCCCAATCCCTGAAAGCACATAACTATAAGACAATATAAGGGTAAAAAGCAAGTGTTCACACACTGCTGCATTTCCCCCCTGCTGCACTCAGTCAACGAACGCACAATATATTCAATCCAAATAAATAGCCAGTATCCAAAGTACATAAAAGCATAAATAAATTTAAAATAAAATAGCAGGAGATGCAAAACATTGCAATAAACCTTCAGCAGCAAAACCTCTGCAGCCCCAGGCTACTGTTCCAAGGATCAAAGTGAGCTGGGGCTGTGGTACAGGACAAGAGTGCTCACTCCATCAGTAGAGACAGGAAGAGGGACCCTGGCCTAGTGCCCCGAGAGGCATTGCATGGGCAGCACCTGGCACCCACATCCACCGAGAGGCAACACCCATACATCCCTGGAAGGCACCACACTGAGCGCACGCCTTCCCTGGGCAGCCACAAACAAAGCAGGACTGTAGGGCAAAATTCCTGCCCAGGCTCCCAGAGACACAGAGGCAACCCCCCCATGCAGAGCTGGAAGGGCACTGGTTAGCAGTCTTCCTGCCCTTGTGCCCACAGAGGCAGAAACGCAACATACAGCCAGCCTCCAGAGACACAGAGAGAACACCACATGGGCAACATCCAGTCCTGCTGATGGGCACGCTTGGGCAACTCCACTGCCCCCTGCCTACAGTTAAAGAGGGGCACTGCTACTTAGCCACCCCTTTATCCCAGTGCCCACAGATACAGAGGGACAGTGTTGACACCCCTGTGCCCACACAAATTGAGAGGCACTGCTCTAACACCCCCCTTTGCCCCGATGCCAACAGACAAGAGAGGGACCTCATGGGCAGCCTCTTGCCCCCGTGCCCACAGACACAGAAGGCACTGCTGACGACACCCCAATGCTCACAGGACACGGAGTGGCACCCCATGGACAGCCTCCTACCCCAGTATCCACAGACACAGACACAGAAGGCGGACTGCTCAGACACCCCTGCAGGATACACCGCCCCACCCCCATGTCCCCAGCAAATGCCCCCCCCCCCTTCCAGGCCCTTCCCTCGTCTCCCTTTGCCCCACAGACCTGAGCTGTGGGCCCACTGATGTGTGAAAGCAGCCTATGGAAAAGAGAAATGGTGCCAAATACTGACAGACTACTTCTATGGCCGCTTGCCCATGAGGATCTGCTGCTGCTGCACTGCGCGAGCTAGTGCTATTCAAATCTAGTGCAACTCTCATCTCATGAGCAATGCGGAAGTATGGCTCTCACGTGGGCAAGCTAGTACAACAGACAGAGTAGTGAAATCCTACCCTGTCCATTGCACTGACTTGCCCACACGAGTGGCACTTCCACATTTCCCACGAAATGGAAGCTGCGCTAGATTTGAATAGCGCTAGATTTGAATAGTGCGAGCTCCCGCAGCGCCACAGCAGCTCGTGGGAAAGCAGCCTAAGTTACTTTAAGAGGATATGTTACCAGAAGTGACCACTGCAGAGTCCCTTGGAAAGTCCAGGGCCTGGGACAGTTGCCCCCCCAGGTTACCCTGTGGTAAGGCCAGGGTAAGGTTTATTTAGAGTCCTGCATGGACCTGAAATTTGCCTGCCCAAGCCGGATGGAGCTGGGCTCCTTGCAAGCTTCGGCCTAATGTACCCCTCCACAGAGCACCGTGACATTATGGCTTTCCAGAAGTGCCAAGGTTATATCAAAAAGGAGGTGTGGCTAGGGCATTCCAGGGCCGGCCCAAGGGTTTCAGGGGCCATGTGCCAAGCCTTGCTGCGGGGCCCCAAAGGCCTGCCGGCACTTGCTAGAATTGTGGGGTGGGGGGGATTTTCAAGGGATAGGTGGCTGGTTACTTACCTGCAACTTGACTGTGTCAGCTCAGTTCCGCAGCGTATAACTGGCCAGGGATTCCCAGGGAGTTTACGCCCCCCCCCTCCCCCCCATGAGCACTGACTCAGAGACTCCTGGTGGGGAAAAAAACAAAAACCGGTGGTGTCTGTCAGTCTCTAGCCTGCGGTGGTGTGGGGCCCCTCCCCACCACAGGGCCATGTGCCTGGGCACTGGTGGCACATGCCTCGGGCCCACCCTGGGGCATTCACAAGTACTGTGACATCACAGTCTCCATTGAGGGCGGGGCCTTCTGCACCTGAGCAACCTGACCCCAGTCTGAGGGGCTTGGGTTGGAAGTGCACCCAACCTGAGCCCAAGAGGATTTGTTGAGTTCTGTAGGCCCTGAGTCACGTTTCAGGCCTCTCACGTGGTTAAGGCACAGCACTGGGAATCAGGAGAACAGACACCTCTCCATGGCCTTCTTGTGTGACCTGGCTCAGGCCACTGAACTCCTGAGCCCATTTGCCTGTCTGTGTAACGGCGCTGAGACTTTCCCACTGCGGTGGGGTTGTGTGGCCAAGCACTCTGCGAAGGGAAGCATGATACATCCCTGTTAGCACCACAACGAACTAGCCCGTGTACATAACGAAGGAGATGCGGTTAGGTGCAGGAAACAGATGTCACTTTCAGCCTCCTAACTGTCTAGTAATTCCAAGAGTGAGATTTTTAAAAAAATACTCTTTAAAAATTAAAAACGAGATGGAGACAATATAGTTCAGGATGGGTGTTATCTTTTATTGGAGCTACTCCTGTTGATGAGAGTGTGCAAGCTTCCAGGCCTTCTAGGATCCTTCCTCAGGCATGTGAAACATCAGGACTGCAGACTGAGCAAAAAACAGGGAGTACAGATCCTGTCCTCATTGAAGTCAATGGCTCAGCTCCCATTGACTTTAGTGGGTGAGGATTGCACCCTGAGTCTGTAGTTCTGACTTCTTATATGCCTGCGGAAGAGTCCACGCCCATGTGGCCAGAAAGCTTGTTCACTCTTACTAGCAGTAGTTGCTGCAATAGAAGATATAATCTGAATTACTCTGTCTCCACCTCTTACATTTGGGACCAGGGTTGGCCTTACCACAGGGAGACCTGGGGCAACTGTCCCAGGGCCCGCCCCACACTTTCTGGGGACTCTGCAGTGGTCTCTGTTTTTCCCAGGGCAGGATGTGGGAGGGGCCTCTACTCCCTCCCAGTGGGGCCCCAAACGCAACCACCTTTAGAACCCCGCAGAGGGTGCCCCCAATTGGGAAGGGGCCACCAGGCCTTGCATTTTATCTTAACTCTGGACCCCACAAATTCTAAGGCCAGGCCTGTTTGGAACCACCATGGCAACCACACTCTGTCTAGACTATAAAGGAAGGCATAAAAACCAAGACAGTGATCCTGAAAATATCAAAAGGAGGGGTTGGTAAATTGCTATTTTCAAGCCCAGAAAAGAGACAGCTCCCGGGTGACTGAACGGAAGTTTGTGAAATGATGACTGAAGGTTCAGGAAAACAGTACAAATAAATAAATAAATAGCATGGGCGAGAAGTGCTCCCTTTGTTTTAAAAAGGATCGAAGAAGGCACCAAGTTAGTAAGAGAGTAAAGCAGCCTTTGTCCTTCATCAGCTTGCTCTCAGTGCAATTCTGTGCTTCGTTCTGTAAGGGGCAGCCTTGTGGAGCTAGCTGTCACGCACACGCCAGCTCCTTTACTCTGTCGAGAAAATACACTTCTGTGGCTGTGATCTCACATTATGCAAACACGGCCTGGCTTTCCTGGGTGTGACACGCCACACAATCGCTGTTTTTCAGCACAGCACAGAGGGGCCTCTCAGGCTGAGCTGCTCCTGCTGGATCACTTCATTTGTTTTGGTGATGTACAAATCCGCTGTGTGGGGAAGGGAAGGCGGGGACTGGAAAGACAGACAGGGACATGATAACTGAAGATGCGCAAGGGGGACAAATTTTGTTTCCGATTTCTGTTCTGGTTTCAGTGGCAGCTTTTTTTAGGGGGGGGGGGAGCTGTGTCTTAAAATTTGGGGACCTGTTCTGATTCCTGTGTACTGCCATTTTGGTGTTTTATATGGGGCAATCACAATACAGGGCAGATTGCAGGACCTAGCTAATGTGAGATTCTCTTCTATGCTGATCAACAGCTCCTACCTACCAAGCACCCAAAAACAAGGAATTTTGCAAGGTGCAATAACTATTTCTACAAACAAACTATATACACTTGGTTTTCCCTAGCTCCGCACTCCAGAGCATTAGTGGGGCAAGGGTTCTGGGTAAACGCTCGCTCACTGTACCTACAGTCAGGACCTAGGTGCTGTGAAATTCTGCTTCTATACTAATCAGCAGCTCCCACGTAGCAAGCGCCCAGCAGGAAGGAATTTATAAGGCACAATAACTATTTTAACAATTAAAAAAAAGAATATGAAGTTTCCCCTAGCTTCCCACCCCAAAGGGTGTAGCTGAGGAACAGATGTTTGTACAGTTCACTCTCATACCCACAGTTAGGTTAGATAGCAGGACCCAACTTACAATCACAAATGATCCCCCCCCACACACATCTCTGCAGCTTTTTATCCCCCCCCCCCCCCCC
>QEPC01009488.1:2305917-2334791 GCA_003113815.1 Sphenodon punctatus | reverse complement strand
CCCCCCCCCCCCCCCACAATAGGGTTGCCACCTTTTGCAGTTTGACCTTGAGACTCCCATTTTGACCTATGGGTTTTAAACCCCTCCCCCACACCTGGCTGCCACTACCACTCCCCACTGACGTGATGGGGAAACCTTTCCCCTGTGCATCAAGAGTAGGCCAGTCCCCAATGGAGGTTCGGGTAGAAATAACAACAACAAAAGACAATGATAGGTTCCTGGTTTTGTCTTTTGTTTTTTTAACCTTGAAATGGCCATTTTGAGGCGTTTAAAATTTCAGGGTGCATGCCCCCAATAATAACCTCTTCCAAATGCTTTCTGAAAAGGCCTATTAGCAACGGACAGACTTGATTCTGAGGGGGTGGGGTGGGGTCACTGTGATGGTGACTGGAAATACTGGTGAAAGGAGACAAAGAAATTCCGATGATATCTTTTATTGCACCAACTTCTGTTGGTGAGAGTAGGCAAGCTTTTGTACCATGCAGAGCCCTTCCTCAGGTGTGTAACCAGTCACCGTGGCAACCACCATCCTCTCCTGTGAAAGAAGAGCACCTGACTCTAACCCAGTCTGGCTAGGCCCACCTCTAGCTTTTGCAGGGCTTCCTAAGAATGGGGGTCTGCTTCCAGTTCCTGAACCACGTCCCTTCCGCATTAGAGTTGCCACCCCTTCAGGTTTGACCTGGAAACTGCAGATTTTGACCCAGTCTCCAGTTCCTAATTGGACCCTATTTTTCTCTGGGCCACTCCCAGGGGAAAAGGGACCTCCCAGCCCCCTTTCCAACATGGCTTCACCGCCTGCGAAGCATTGTGACTCCACAAAGGTCCAAAGGAGACGAGGTGGAGTGACAGAGACTGCTTTTAAACGAGACAAGAAACGCGGCTGATCCTTTGATCAGCCGCGTTTCTTTGCGCTCGTTTAAATTGGAAACGCAGATTTAAGCCGGCTATTCCCTGCGTCGGACCGGGCAGGCGATCCTGCCCCGTCCAACGCGGATCGCCGCTGTGCCGGCTTCACGGCACACTTCGGGATATTTTGACGAGGGCGCATGCGCAGAAGGACGCGCATGCGCACTGAGTCTCTACGCCGGGTCTGATGCTCTTCTGAGCATCAGACCCGGCGTAGAGAGAAAGGTGGGTGCCCGATCCCGCCTCTGAACGATCCCACTTGTTAGCGGGATCGTCTAAAAGCGCCCAAAGCTGGAAAGTGGTGGGAGAGTTCCTTACCCTACCTCTTTCTACGTCAGAGCATCCAGAACCCTAGGCCACACCCACATGGCACCCATAGCACTGGCCCGGCCCCACAGCTAGTGAGATGCCAGTTGAGTATGGAGGCTGCTGACTTTGCACAGGCCAGCTAGCATTCAAATAGCACCAGGCCTGGGCATAGGAATTGGCTGTCCCGTGTCATAGGGACAGGCTGGGGCTCTGAGGTACCACTCCATAAATAACAGGGCCTAGAGAGAAGGGCCATGAATTCCTGAGAGAGCCAGCAGCAGTTTCTGGAGCTGTGAGTCTCCAGGATGCTTGAGGTCGTACTCAACCACATACCAGACACAGCATATAGGTCACCATTCTCTCTGTGTTGCCACTCCTAGTCCCATGGTCTGTGATGATCATTTCCCCCTGAATGAGATAACTAACATGCCCAGAGATGGCATGCCTCCAAGAAATCTCAAAGGAGCTTTTATTGGAAACCGATTGGATTTTTCTCACTTACTTAAGACTCTGGGCACTTTCACACCTGCGGGAACGTGTCCTGAGAAGGTCGGGAGAGGGGACACACATGTAAATTGGGTGCGTCTTTGATCACGTGGGAATGCCCAGAGGCGCATGACTGACGCTTTTGTGTGCATTTACAAGGGCGATTGGTAGAGCTGGATTTCGCAGCTCAGTCAATCACCATTATAAAAGCTTCATTCATGCATCTCTGGACATTCCCATGTGCATGGCCAATTTGCATGCGTGTCCCCTCTCCTGACCTTCTCAGGACACGTTTCCACAGGTGTGAAAGCAGCCCCAGAGTAGCAGTTGAGGATATACATGGGTGTAGCAGCTAAGATGGGAGGAAATGGTGATTAGAATATAAGAAGTGCCATACTGGGTCAGACCAATGGTCCATCTAGCCCAGCATCCTGTCTCCGACAGTGGCCAATCATGGTGGCTTGGAAGAAGCAACCAACAGGTCACAATGGGGGATTCATTCACTGTTGTTTTCCCCCAGCTCCCATCATGTTCCCTGATCCTGTCTGGCATAAGAACATATTAGACATCAGTTCTATAGCTGCCAAGCAAGGACACAACAAGGGGCCCAGCTCCAGGACAAAGGACTCTCAGAACCCAGAAGCCTCACTTGTCCCAGTCCCTCCACAGGAGGGATCCCCTGTGTCATGTTAGGGCTGGGGCCAGGGGCAATCTGAACTCTTATTCCCTGGTGGGCCACTTGGGCAGGGTCAGGGCAGAATCCCCCACTTCAGGGGATGGGGGTTTCTGTAATTTCAGAGGAAGGGTCAATGCTACAGCCCCAGACATTGAGAGGCGGAGATGGGTCCCCCACCGACTTGTGCCTTACAAGTCTTAGTGTCAGGGAAATGAGCAGCCTCTCAGTACAGTGGACACAGCAATCCTTCATAATGTTAGCTCCAAAGAAACATTCCCTCAGCACATCGCGTGATCCCTGCAAGCCTGCGATGCCTTGGTTTAGCTGCTAGGCCTGACTGTGCGCCCCCGAGCGATCATGACAGCCGGCCTCATTCTGTGCGGCGCAGCTCCAAATGCAGCCAGCCCCTGGGTAGGGTGACAGCATCTGTGTTGACTGTGCCAGCCCAGCCATGCTCCTGGCGTGGCAATTAGCACAAGATTACTCATCATTCTTGGCAGCCAGGCCTGACTGAAGTGGATTTTTAAAAGATTTGCCACAGAAACCTAATTACAAACAGAAAGGGACTTCCACTACCAGTTTAGAGCATTTAATTCATTGCTACCAAACAAATGACACCACTGAATTCACTCTTTCACTCTCACTCAGTGCGGAGAGGGACCGTGGAGAATGTGTCTGGGTGCAAATGGATCCGGAGTTCTCTGCAAGGGAGTGGGAAATTAAACAATCTTGAATTTAAGCAACAAAAAGAGTCTCACAGGAACCTCTGGCAACACTTTAAAGACCTGGCTAGAACCAGGAAACCACAGATCATAAGTGATTATCAGGCCAAGGGTAACATCTTTTTACAGCTCAGTGTTGCTTTGATGGGGCCAGATACAGATTTCATTGGTGTAAGCAAAGTGGTGGGATAGATTCTCTGTTCCACCTCAGTGGGTGCAATGGAGAAGGGGAGCGCAGGGAGCCCGTCTGTCACAGCCCTCTCATTCACAGCCTCCTGAGACATGCCAATTTGCCCTGAGGCAGGCTTAGTGCATACAGGCTTGATCTGTATGGGTTTGCAATTGCTTGCATTGCAAACTCCCCACCCCCTCCAAACAGCCTGATGACAGCGTGGTGAGCCGTAACACAGAGGCTATGCTCCATGTTCCCTCCCTTGCTGCCAGTAGGTTGCATGAATAAGCCCTTAATTTACAATGACAGTGCAACTGGAGTTTATTGGAATGGAGTTACTCTGAATTTAAACAGGAGTGAGGGAGATGGTGGGGGGAGGGATGACCAGAATATTTCCTGACTCAGACATTATCCCATTATCGGCTAGGAGAATGGAGGCAGGCTGGAGGTAGCTTTCATTGTTATGTGATGCCTTCTGTAGACGGTGGTTGCTCTGTCATTCCCAAATGTAAGAGATGGAGGCAAATTAGCTCAGATGATCTCTTTTACTGGGGCAACCTCCATTGGGTGAGAGTACACTGTACACAGCTTGTCACCTGTGCGCCCAGGAAGCTTGCATATTCTCACTAACGGGCTGGCGGAATAAAGGATATCATCTAACCTACTTTGTCTCATTGTGATCAGAGTCTCTTCCCAGAGGTTTGTAAGGACACAAAACATGATCTCTGGACAGTGACCTACATCAAAACAGAAAATGCTTTTGACCTTATCAAGTAGGGATTCCTGCCACATGTACTGTCTGAAATGAGCTTCTGGGGTTATTTTAGGAGGTGGCTTTTCATACTGTACAAGGGAGCAAAAGTCAGAGTAGACACCAACTCATCAATACCTGAAACTTTCCTCTCTAGCTCCGTGAATATGGTAGCAGCATTTGCTGTCTGCTTTTCTGTCCTTGAGGCAGTGGCTTGAGTTACCTGGTAAAGGGAGAGGAACTCATTGGAGAGATCAGAAATGGTGAAGGCTGAAGGCTAGTGAGGGGGTAACAGTTTGGACAAGAGGAATGGGGCCCAGAGTGTTTGTACTTTTGGAGATACCACAGTGCATTACACCTGCTTTCTTTATCCTGGGTATCCTACCCCTCAGCATTATGCGTGCCTGGCTTTTTGCACTGGGCATCCTACTAATAGCTCTTTCAGCTACCAATGAATGGTTATTGTCAACTATTATCTGCTACTATCCTTTATGGATAGTTCTGTCCTCCCATTTTTGTGCCCACCTGCCTGATTTTGGGTGCAAATCAGGTCATTGTAGATGGGAGTGCTCAGAAAAACAATCCCAAATCATTTGGGAAGCACAGATCACGCAGGCCAAAATCATCTGCAAAAATAAGGTCTGGGGGGCTGAGCTTCGGGCAGCCTGGAAAATATGCCCCGTAAAACCAAAAGGATAAAGACACGCAAACAGATATTATCTCTGAGGGGGAGCTGTGGCCTCTAGATGAACTGCCTGGGATTAGCACACACTGCCCAAAGAATAGGCGAGCACTGATCAGATTAACAAACTCAACTATAAGGATTACACAGGCTGTCTGCTGAATAGATTGGCATTAACCAGGGTAATGCATTTGAAAATAATAACAGGAATAATAATAAGGATTTGGACACACTGCCCATGGAACAGACTGGCTGCTTCTGGCCAGATTAACAAACCAGAGGGATAAGAAACAATGTATTTATTTATTTATATTTATTTATTTAATAAATTTATATCCCGCCCCTCCTGCCATGCAGCCCGGGGCAGTTTACAACAATAAAATACAATAAAAACAATTTAAAACACTCAATACAAAAAGTATTTAAAAAACAGGGCTAGCAATATATAGATTAGGTGGGGGAGATAAAACCNGAGTGGTGTGTTAGCATGTGTGGGTGTTCTTCAAGTGAGATGACATGGCCACCCAGTAACCACTCATCCAAGTGCCCATTTGAAGGAGAAGCAGGGGGGATACACACTCGTGTGATCCATGCAGCACCCACTCACAGCGCACTGCTGAAAAATCTGGAGTGCTCCACGTGGGGCAAGACAAAAAGGTCCATGGCAATGGGCACCCACGCATCCCTGGCCTGTCTGAACTGGGGTGGCCACCCATGCCAGCAGACAGGTCCACAGCCCGGCCACCTCTCTGGTCCCAATTCCAGCCCTGCTGGGAGCTCTTAAAAGACACACACACACAAAATACAAAACTGCATTGCCTCAAAGCACAACCACCCCCTCTCGCGACACATGAGAGAAGAGCTAATGCCATGGAGGACAGCAGCTCGGACAGCAGCTTCCTGCATGTCCCACCCAGTATGCACCTCCATTGTTGCCCGGGACTGCCAGCAGCTGCAGTGGCTCCCAGTGTCATGGGCAGGAAGGGGTTACTGGCTGCTGCGGCTTCATGTTTCCATGGTGTCTGCGGCTGTGTGTCATGGCAGAAGGTGAGCAGTTGGGTGAGGGAAACGGCTGCCAGTATGAGTTGTTTGCAGGGCCAGTCCGTGGTGGTAGGAGTGCGTGGAGACTGCCTGCGTGGCCAACCGTGGTGGTCACCCTGGGAGCCACCTGTTAGAATCCCTCCCCACACACTCCACCTGAGTAGCTGCTCCGCAGCTGTGCCACTCGGCAGCCATGAACACCCGCACCCGGCCTTGCTTGTGTAAAAACACCCGGCACGAGCCTTCCTCTGCGTGTGCTGTTCATACAATATTTTAACTCAAACTTCGAATTTCCTTGACCTACCTCCTTACCTTGATCACTCACCCTCACCCTGCCGTGTTTACTATTACAAAACTCAGTGCTGCTTATACCCATTTCTAGGTGGTTGCAGGGCCCGGTTGCTGGGGTGCAGTTTGGGATCAGCAGCATAATCCTGGAGAAAGGTGAGTGTAGAATTAGAATCTCATTCGGGCCAGAGGAAACCAAAGCACTTGACCCAGAGTGGTGCTAGCTTTGCTGACAGGAGCCTGCTATCTGGCTAGGAATATTTTTCACCCTCCCAGAGCCATTCTCTGTGCCTTTTGTAGGGTCCCACTCAACAGAGAAGGCTGAATGTGGGATTGCATTTCTGCCCCCTAGGGAAGGCCAGACATTCAGGTGGGGGAGGTGGGGCCCCATGGACAAGCAATTCAAAATAGATGAAACAGTGGTTAAGCATCAACACTGATCTTTAAAAGGGGTTGAAGTGACTTCCAAGGGAGGAGCCCATTGAGATGAATGAGAGCCGTTCACACATCACAAAGGCTGCACCACCTCATTCCAATCTCTGGGGCAGGGGTGGCCAGACTTATAGTGGACGTGATCCACTTGATCCAGGAGTCAGTCTCAGGAGATCTACCAGGACCCCTCCTACCAGCTCCAGCCCTCCAGGCTGAGACCCCTTCCCCACTGGCTCCCAGCTCTAAGGCACCTCAGCATCTGGGAGCACTCCCCTTTAGAGTGAGCCTTTGTTTCACTGGAGAAGCTCTCCTAGCCCATCTCCCCCCTGGAGACCCTCCCTGGCCACTCTTCTCCCCAGAGGAGACCCTCTACCAGTAGATCACAGTCTACCTCTTGACCGCTGTGCTCTCGTGAATCCAATTTGCTCAAAGCAATGCAGGGGCAGGGCTGTCCAGCCAGGTAGGCATGGGGGAGACAGTGTGAGGAAACCCCTGACTTGAATTAAGGGACCTAAATGACAGCTCCTTCCCCCATAGCCTTGAAATAACCCAAATGTATAGGTGTCTTCATAAGAGCTAGGCCTCCAACTCCCTCCAGGCCCATTGAAATCTGAGCACTGCTTAAGTGACTTAGGCATCAGGGTCTAATTGATCAGTTGTCAACTTTAATTGAATTTTACCTTTAATTTGATAGAAGACACTGACAAACCAAAACGTTGCAAGGTCCTAAACTGGTTTGCATCACTCCTAAACTGGTTTGTTTTAGGGTGTAAACAAATGTGACACTACCCAGTCAAAAGTGGTAAGTAGTGTTTATTAAGGTGCCGGGTTTTGCAGGTGCAGAGCTGCTACAAGGCAGTTCTGCCCCGGCCACCCACAGTGTTGGCTCCAGCTCTATGTATTTTTTGTTCTTGTTGGGTTGATAATGAAGAAAATGGCAAGAAAATGTTAGCCACAAAGGGAAAACCTAGAAATAATGGGCTGAAATTATAAGGTTGATTTTGTATAAAACTTCCTAACAGTCAGAGCTGTTCGGCAATGGAACAAGTTGCCTAGGGAAGGCTGTAGGTTCTCCTTCACTGGAGGTTGATATTTTTTTTAAAAAGTACACTACATTTAGCTGCATTGGTTTTAATCTTTTTTTTTTTTCAATAGCAACTTTCTGTATCTCTGAACCGTTCATTTTTCCTTGTTGTTTTAACTTGAAGTTAACTGCTTTGTATAAATCTTTCTTTTATCTTGAAGCCGTTGTGTGTGTATCTTCTAAACTGGTTACAGGATTTCAAAGTGTTTCTCTGTTTCAATACAGGGGAAAGTGTATCCAAATATATTTCCTATGGTCAGGGAACACCCCTTCCCCACATTATGAATGGTTAAGGGGTTGCACTTATTTATTTATTCATTTATTTATACCCCACCCTTCCCCTAAGGCTCAGGGAAGCGTCTGAGTTTGGCTTTGGTGTGTTGTTTGGAGAACCCCTGTCTATAAGAAAAGTAGCCCGTAAAGATGCCAAGGGGGTGAAACCAGCACACAGCTGTATTTAGAGGGGCAGTGGGCTTTCTGTTAGAGCTGGCCCCAGCCCTAGTCACACATGGTTATATTGATTGTGCTTAATCCTGCCGATTAATGAATTATCCTAAATCAGTTTAAGAGTGAAATAAATCAAGAGATGAAAGATCTGTCAGTTCCTCACCTCCACCTCTATCTGTGCAGGAATTTGGGGTGCTATTGTGTGTAAATAACCCTAGGCAATGCTGGGGTTTCCACTACTCCCACTGGAGACCAGTCAATCTGATTTTTACTAAGTTAGCCTAATTAGCCCTCTGCTTAATTTCATTTACATTTCCACCCTCCATTGTTCTTCCCCGTGTTTGATATTTACATTCTCCTTAGTGAGTACCACGCCTTCTAGCTGCCACTTAGCTTTGTACAGAGCAGGGGTGGGCAAAGTTCTCAAGACCAAGAGCCGTATATCAAAATTTTCATATTGCAAAGAGCCAGCACAAGATACATTACTTTGCTCATGGCTTCCCCCAGTCCCAGGGATGGAGCAGCGCTGATTCCCCCCTTGATGGCTGCTCAGCTGATGATCTCATCCTAGCTTGGAATACCTTGTTGGAGGAGACCATTGATCGGGTGGCTCCCAGGCATCTGCTGCTACCGCTTCGCCACCGTAGGACCCCTTGGTTTACTGAGGAGCTGAGGTGTATGAAGCGGGAGGGGCAGCATCTAGAGCGACGCTGGGGCTGCTCTCATGCTGAATCCGATTGGCTACGGCATCGGAACCATTTGCGGTCCTATTCTGTGACCATGAGGATGGCAAAGAAGGAATTCTTTAATTCTTTACCACCCTCATAGCTGCTGTGAAGTCACGTCGAGCAGAGCTCTTCTGGGTGATGAGGGGGCTGGTCAGTCCAGCTTCTCTCCACCTGGAGGGGGAGGTTTCCCAAGCCCGTTGTGAGGAATTTGTGAACTACTTCACAGATAAGATCGCTTGGATCCAGCATGATTTCGGGGTCGGGATTGATGCAGTAGAGGGAGAACTGGGGGTTATGGATGCCCCATCTGGTTTATCTTTGTGGGATCAGTTTCAGGAAGTGGCGCCAGCTGATGCCGAGGGGGTGCTGGGGTCTGTTAGGGCCACCTTTTGTGAATTAGATCCTTGCCCGTACTGGTTGGTGAAAGCCACCAGGGAGATGTTGGGGCCAGTGCTGGCAGGAGTGATCAGTGCCTCCCTTCGGGAGGGCAGGGTGCCGGACTGCCTCAAGGAGGCGGTGGTGCGGCCCCTGCTTAAGAAACCATCTTTAGATGTTGACGCACTCACTAGCTATCAGCCTGTCTCTAGCCTCCCCTTTTTGGGGAAGGTTATTGAATGGGTGGTGACCCAGCAACTCCAGTGCCATCTGGATAGCATCGGTTTCCTGGATCCTTTACAATCAGGATTTCAACCAGGATATGGCACTGAGACTGCGTTGGTGGCCTTGGTGGACAACCTTTGCCAAGAGATGGATTTGGGACATTCAACATTACTCATTCTGTTGGATCTCTTGGCAGCATTTAATACAGTTGGCCATGGGTTGCTGCTGAGGCGGCTGCGGGCCCTGGGGGGGTGGTTGGCGAGACTGTCCTAGGATGGTTCCATTCATTCCTCTCGGGAAGAAGCCAGTGGGGGGTGCTGGGGGTAGAAACATCTAGCCCCTGGGATCTCGCTTGTGGCGTACCGCAAAGTTCCATTCTGTCTCCATTGTTGTTTAATATTTACATGCAACCCCTGGGGGAGGTTGTGAGACGGTTTGGTGTGGGTTGTAACCAGTATGCTGATGACACCCAGCTATACCTCTCTTTTTTCAGCAGACCCAGGTCCTGCAGTCTTGGTGCTTTCCCAGTGTCTGACAGCAGTGAGCAACTGGATGAGGCTGAGCAGACTGAGGCTGAACCCTGATAAGACGGAGGTGATGTTGGTGGGTAGGGCAGCTGAGGTGATGGCCCCACTTATGGAAGGGATCCGCCTCCCGCTGGCCCCGCAGGTGCAGAGTTTGGAGGTCCTGCTGGAGTCTGGCCTCCGCCTGGATTGTCAGGTGGAGGCAGTGGCAAAGGGAGCCTTTCGCCAACTACATTTTGTGTGGAGGATCCAGCCATATGTCTCAAACTCCGACCTAGCCACCCTCATCCACATGTTCATCACCTCAAGGCTAGATTACTGCAACACGCTCTACGTGGGGCTGCCCTTGGTGATGGTTCGGAGGCTGCAGCTGGTGCAGAATGCTGCAACCCACCTCCTGACAGGGACGGGCCATAGAGTGCACATTACACCAGTGCTCCAGGCTCTGCACTGGCTGCCTATAGCATTCCGGGCCCGATTCAAGGTGCTGGTGTTGACCTTTTAAGGCCCTACACAGCCTAGGCCCCTCCTACCTGAGAGACTGTCTCACTCCCCGGGCCTTGGAGCGATCTCTGCGATCCACCGGGGGCACCTTCTTGGAGGTCCCCCAGGTAAACCGTGGGGCCACGATGGAGCGGGCATTCTCGGTGGTCACACCACGGCTGTGGAACTCCCTCCCAGAGGAGGCTCGCCTGGCTCCCAGCTTGTTGGCCTTCCACTGGGCCTGTAAGACCTGGCTGTTCATCCAGGCCTTTGGGGGAGGGGGGGGTAAAGGGATAGGGGGTGGGATTTTTAGCCAGTGGGTCTTACCTCTTTTTAATGTAACCCCCCCCCCACACACACACACACACACACACTTTTTATATATTTTTATATATTTTTATTTGTTTTAACTTTTGTAATTTGCCCTGAGCTGCTGTGAGGCTGGATGGGGGCGGGGTATAAATCATTGAATAAATAATAAACAAATAAAATCCACCACCACCACCCCCCTCTCTCTCTCTCACACACACCCCCTCACATCAAAGCTGGCTTTCTCCCCATCAAAGCTGGTTCCCAGGCAGTCTGGTGGGTCTGGGCAGCAGCAATAGTGGCATCAGGGTGTGCTGCTCCCCCTGCTCTGATAGCCCCCATAAGGCTCCAGCAGCCAAAATGGCGGCTCAGCTTCTCTTGGTCCTGAGGGAGCCACATGGATATATCCCAAGGCATCCACTTCTGGTGAGAGCTGCAGTAGAGATGGGACTCCTGACCTGCCATTTTCCCCAGCTCTGATATAGACCTTTTGGGCTCTCTCTGTGCTCATCAGTGTAAATCATTCTCATCTCACTCCTCTTTTAACACCTTCCAACCTCTGTGATGAAATCTAAAGAGAAGAAACCTCATTTCCTGCCCTCCCCTTCTCCAAAATGGGCCTGGCAGGGGAACAGCCACTCAGAGTCCTAGAATTCTAGGAAAGAGTGAGGGGAAACTTTCTCTCTGAAGCGAATGGGTGGAGCAAGCCGCTGAGCACAATTTGTTTCCTGGGATTCTGTAGGAGGAATGGCTGCGGAAACAAAAAGCACCATGGAGTCAACCCAGACTCCAGCTGACAGCACAGACCCAAGGCTGATTGCTCAATGTGTACAAGATTCAATCTGATTGGGCTGTGACAGTAGCCACTGCGACATTTCCTTGGCTAGCCCAGGAGCCAGCACATGAAATGGAACGGAATGAACTAGCTCAGTTTGTATGTGTACATGCAGAGACAGGAATGACAACATTTTCAGACGTGGTCTGAGTGCCGTCATAATTGCCGAAAGGAACAGGGAGCAGCTGATAGTCAGGCTGCATTAATCTGGAGACATCCACCTCTGGATACATACACTCAGATCAGATGCCCAGGATAAAATTACTGGGAGATTTGTCTTTGAAATTCAGCTACCATGCAGTGAGAATAAGGGTGAAAACAGAGGGAAGTCCGCTGGAGTCTGTGTTCAGTCCGTACCGTCACCCCTCACTCACAGGTTAGCATATCCAGCCTAATAAATGGGCAGCCCCCTGCGTGCATTTCATCTGCTTGTGGCAGACACTACTCAGTAGCATCAGTGAGAGCAGAGAGAGGGGGAGGAAGTGGTAACTCCTTGAATGCTCTAGGCTGCTCGGGGCGGCTGGTAGGCAGGGGCGCCCTGTTTCCTGCACCCTCTGCCTCCCTCTCCCCTGTCCACCGGTCAGCCGGCTGGGTGTGCGAGTGTTCTCTCTTCTGCCTGGTCCACCTGTCAGATGGCCGGGTGTACTAGTGCTTTCCCTGACCGCCTGTCAACTGGCCAGAAGTGCTAGGCGTGACTCGGGTGCTGCTGGACCCGGATGCAGGCGAAGCTGCGGGAGAACCTAATTGACAAGACATGGACACGTGGGCATGCATTAGCCTGGATTCGCCCGCACAGTGGGCCCACGATCTCCTGGTAGACACTGTGAGTGGTGGGTGGGTGGTGGCCACGTGGTGGGTGTGGGTTAACATCTGGCAGCCACCTAATAAACAAGTAGGTGGACACGCACCTGGTGATGACTAACACGGGCTAAAGTCTCTTTGGTTTTCGCCCTTGCTGAGAACCATAGAAACATAAAATCTTAGAGTTGGAAGGGACCTCAGAGGTCACTGGACTCAAAGGACCTTGGACTCCCAGGAAGGAAAAGGGGGGATTCAGGAACCCCTTTCACATCTGGAAGCAAATCAGTGCAGCTACATGAATGTT
Source organism: Sphenodon punctatus (assembly GCA_003113815.1). NCBI lineage: Eukaryota > Metazoa > Chordata > Lepidosauria > Sphenodontia > Sphenodontidae > Sphenodon > Sphenodon punctatus. The sequence goes on along the minus strand of QEPC01009488.1, from coordinate 2,322,211 downwards.
CAGCTGCTGTGGTTCTTCAGGGGTCAGAGGAAGCTACTCAGTATCCAGGCACAATTTAAACCAGAGGTGAGCCGTATGGAAAGAGACTGCAGTGCAGGTAGGTAGGTAGTGGTGGGGCGGGGGGAGTTATGGCACAGCCATACCACCAACAGTTCCTACTTAGGCGGGACAGTCCCTCGTTGGGTGCTGAGTCCCATTGGCCATCCTTCAGGAGTCAGAGTTCCTCTTTCAGGAGAGAGAGAGAAAAAAAGACCAAAATTCAAGCCCCAGACACCTCTTTCCTTGTTGCGTCCCAGGAAAAGCCCTTGAGAGGACAATGGAGGGAATAAAAGAATGACAAGAAACTTAGCGAAATGAGAAGAAGAGCTTCTGTCCTTTCTACACTTGGAAAGTTGGAGGTGCAACGCGCACACATGTAAGTGCATGAGAGGGTGGGGCTTATTCACTGATGGGCAGAGCTTATTGGCCAAGGGGGCAGGGCGTGACCCTCTTTGGCCACTTCGAATGTCGGAAGATACAATGCAAGCTTGCGCCAAACAAGGTAACCACAGCAATGGCAGAAGAGGAGAAAAGAAACTGCGGAGATAGCCAGGAAAATATACTTAACAGACATATAAGGATTTAACCAGCAATCAGGGCCAGTAGGGGCCATCACCCTGGGCCCCATGGTCCGAGGGGGCACTTCAGGGATGTTAGTCCTGATAGCCTTAGAACCAGTGCTCCTGAGTACCTGGGATGAACTATTTCTGTGGGGACGCCCCCCTCCCCTCCCCACCCACAACTCTCAGCCCCCTATCTCATGTTCAATAAATCACCAATTCCTGAATCCTCCCTGCCAGAGGGAGGGAGGGAGGAAGGGGGGGGGAAGAGATGTGTGTGCGTGAGAGAGAGAGAGAGAGAGAGAGCTTGTGTGTGTGTGTGTGTGGGGGGGGGTTTCTTTGCTTTTGTTAAGCAAACACCATACTGCCACTTGTTAAAGGGGTGGGGCTATGGAGGGCAGGGCTGTGGAGGCCCTGCATTTTATTTTCACCTGGGGCTCCACCAATTCTAAGTCTGACCCTGGAGTTATCTCCATGTGGTACATCTCCACATAGCACAGGGGGTAGCTAAAGCATCACCCACATCTCAGCTGTGTGATGGCCACCCTCCCCACTTCACACCCTCAGCATGTGTGAGTTATCCCACTTTAAATTAGAGTGACTTCCCCTGCCATGCAATTCTAGCAAGGTGTGTGGACCCCTGGCTCCCAGCAACTCACCACATGGAGCACGGCTTAACATAAAGTCCGGCCATCCTGGGTGAAATGAGTGGTCCACCTAGTGCAGTATCCTTTCTTTGACGGGAACCTCAGGGAGAATGTACAAGAAACCATAGGGAAGGACATAAGGAGTGTCATTGGGCCAGACTAATAGCCCACAATCTAGCCCTGCTACAGTGGCCAGCTTCAGGAAAGCACACAACAGGTCATAATGGAGGGATCCATTTTCTGCTGGGAAAGAATAAAGCCTAGTTGTTTGTCTGGGGTTTCTCTCAGACTGTATGACAAGGAGTCTGAGGAGACAAGGAATGAGCAAGAAGAGAAAATGTAAAGCATGAAGTGTTTGGGCGGGAGCCCTGGAACATTTCTGAAATATTTATTTTGGGAGAAGAGTTTAAAATTGTGGATACTGCCAGCCTGCTGGAAATGAGTTTGAATTGTGGAGTCATGTCCCTACTGTCCAGTGACAGAATTGGTGACATCACTGCTCTAATCCCAAATGTCCAGCTCTCATTATAATAAATCATGAAACTCTCTGAGGAAGAGCTGGTTCCATTAATTTATCAGGCTGGTTTTTAAATGACTATACCTCTTTGGTTTAAGTGACTGTCGGTACCTGAATCGCTGTGTGGTGGGAGCAGAAAAGAACTGGTCAGGGTCTCCCCAACCCCTCTGTGTTGCCTCTAAGGCCAATGTGTGTTCGGAAGTTTACTCACTGGCAAGGCTGGACCCAGGCATGTGCCACATGTGTGGTTGCACATGGCCCCGCAGCCAGCTGGGGCACCGCGTTTGCCTGGCTGGAAGGCAGGCTGCAGCCAGCTTCTCCCCCAATAAGTTCTTCTGCCTCCCCTCCCTCACCTGCCTCTGCCTCCTAGTAGTGCTCCAGCAGCAGCAGCAGGACACAGGGACACCAATCATACTGGGAGATAAAGCTGTTTGTTTACAAACAACTCCTCCCCATGTAAGTGATCAGAAGGTTGTTACCTTGTAAAGAAGGGTCTTCGAGATGGCTCCCAACATTCTCACAATTGGGTTCTGTATGCTCACCCTATTCAAATAATAGACCACGTGATGGTCTCGAGCTCCTCTAGTATAAAAAGCACTTTCCCCCTCAGAATGACAGTTTCTTCCAACCCTTTCTAGGAATATAAGGAAAAAATTCTATGTAGGGGCTGGAAGAGAATGTTTGGAGCTAGCTCAAAGAACCTTGTTTACAAGGTAGTGACCTTCAGTTCTTCTTTGAGTGGCTCCTCACAGGCCATTTTTACATGGCTCCTCCAGGTGGGGGAGGCCGTGGGCATGCTTGTGCGTGGGCAGGATATGCACACGACCTTACACACATCCCCACTCACCCCCCACTCATCCACACCCACGGAGTAACCACCATTTCCCCTGGTTGCTCCATGCATGGGGATGAGTGGGGGATGCGTGTTAGGTGGGTGCACACGCATGCACACACACACCCCTACTCACCATGTTCACGTGCACCGCATCGTTCATATGGGGCTCCCACACCCATGAAAACACAGGAATCTGCGTGTTCATGGGTGGGAGAGGCCCGTGTAAAAAGGGCCACATTTTCACAACTGTCTTACTTATATTACCTTAGGTAGGAATTTATGATGTAAAATAATATCTATTTTATCTTGGAAAATCTGCAAATATGGTTCTGAGATTATTATGGCTGCTATTTCACTAACTCTTCTTAATGAACTTATTGCAAACAGGAATACTGTCTTTAAACCCGCACCCCATAACCAGTTTATTTGTGCCCCCCATATAATTAATTCACACTGCCTTGGGGGCACAAATGAACTGGTTATGGAGTGGGGGCAGCGTGAACTGATTACAGGGGCACAACTGAACTGGTTGGACTGGTTGCACCATGTGCGTGCACAAGGCACAGGCGGCACCGGCAGCAAGAAGCAACAGGCCCTGGAGGCCGGGCTGGCTAAGTTCACACACCCCTCCCCCAGTAAGGCAGTGGATGCAGTCAGTCTCTCTGTGCCTGTCTCGCTGCCCACCCGGCTGCCCCTGCAGTGGAACTACTCCTGGGGAGTGGTGGTAGACATTTAGCTGAGGAGGTGGGGGGGAAGCATTGGGAGACCATGCTTGTCTATGGCTGCTCAAAGGGGTGGAGAATGGGAATCCTTCCTGTCCAGAGGGAGTAAAATGTATGTACATTTACACATTTGTATAATTAGGTGGGGCCTGATTATGCAAATTAGGCCCCACACTAGGACTTCACACATGGCCTCACAAATCTTGGGGCCGGCCCTGCTCACTGGCTTGGCAGGGTCTTGGCATTCTGAAATGGCCCTGAATACAGCTTGAGCACATGCAATGGAGGCATTTTTAACACTGGCTCACCTTCTTCAAATTACTGGCCCCTTTTACCAGTTGTGGGCAAATGACCTAGCGTATCCTGGCAAATGACCTGGCTTACTCAGGGTTCTATCAGCTCTTAAGGAGGACGGGTGTGAGAGTCACCATCTTCACTACCACAACAGGAACTAAACTGGGGAACTCCAGAGTGAAAAACACAAGTCTTTTACATGATGAGCTAAAGAGTTAAGCTAGCACTGCAACAACTCCACACATCCTCTGAGATTGTGTCACACATTGTGACACTTGCCTCCGCCCACTCCCCTCTGGCATGGGGGGGTGGCGGGCAAGAGGCCCCATGCCACACCCGCCTAGACGGGGGGACAGACAGCAGGGAGTGTTTCCCGCTGCGGGGCTGTGTCAGCCCCCAAGGCAGGAAAAACGGCACAGCACTCACCTTTGGAGAACCCAGCTGGGGTTGTTGGGCAACCCTGGCGGGTAGGGATAGGCCGGCTTAGGTATGTGGGTCCCGCTCAAAAGGCGGAGAGAATTCCATGAGCAGGGAGAATTCCAGTTCCAGCTAGGGATGGGCGAACAGAACCGAGTTTGGAAATTTGGTTCAGTTCAAAAATTGAGTTCGGTTCGGAAGTTCGGTTCGGTCGACTGAACTGGTCAAGTTCGCTCCAAACTCCGAACTTCCGAACCGCATTCACCCATTCCTAGCTCCAGCCCCACTTGTGGTCTGGAGCTGCAACGGAACAGCAGCGCAGAACACGGTGGCCCGATCCTGTGGGCCTAGGCGTACCCTGTGGAAGTGAGCGGAGTTACCTGGGGCAGTAGCCCTGAGCCCTGCTCTTTCTGCGGGCCCTGCAGGACCCTCTTTGCACTCCAGCCGGTAATCCTTCCCCTGATGGGAAGAAATAAAATTTTATTTTATTTATTTTTATTTATTTTATTTTATAGATTTGTATCCCGCCCCCTCCTGCAATGCAGCTCGGGGCGGCTAACAGCAAAATGAATGCTGCCTTTGAGGGCAGCGAGGCACTTGTTGAGGACCCGGAGGGCCTGGCCCCTGTCCTCCCAGCCCCGGAGGGGCCACCAGAGGAGAGGGGTGAAATTCCCCTAGGGGTCAGAATGGCAGGCTGTGAAGCCCTGCTTAGGCAGCTTGTGGGGTGTGTGGTGGCAGACTCCCCCTTTGGCGCCCCCCCGGTCGGCCCTCTGATTTCCCCCCAGGTTGAGGCTCCCCTCGGGGGCGAGCCCAGAGCCTCCACCCCTCCGCTCCCACAAAGGGGGGGGTGCGGTTAATCCTCCCACATGATATATTGAGGAGGCCGATGGGGCTACAGTGATGCAGGCGCGTAAGGACATCAGGCATGCATGGGGTGGCCCTCCTGGGCCGGTTGCCTCTTCCATGCAGCCATCCCCCCCAGCAGCAAGGAACGGATCTGGCAAGGAGAATATCTGGACTTGTTTGCCGTCCTGTTTAGTGATCCCATAGTGGATCCCGCTGAGCAGGAGGACAAAAAAGAAAAAGAGCATTTTAAGCGCCCCAAGGCAGATCGAAACTGTTCAAATTGGACCGCCACCTTTTCTATTTATATGGGGGTCATGATCCAGGCCTACCCTGCCTGGGCCGCAGACCTGCTTAAGTACGCCAACATCATGCGGTGTGCATACGAAGCAGGGCCAGCAGGAGCGTGGCTATGGTACGATGAGGCGTTCCGCCATCGGGCGGCGTATACCCCGGGCCTTAGGTGGGACCTGCATGCACACGACCTCTGGCTTAATTGCATGAGTGGAGTGGGTAACGTGCCCAGATCAGACAGTGGTCATTTGCTGGCAAAAGGGGGGGGCTTCGTCCGCCACTGAGTCCTTTCGTGAGGAAGGAAAGAAAGGGGCAGCCTCCTCCACAGGGCAGTGTTGGGAATTTAGCCGTTTCGGGAGATGTTCCCGAGCAGCTTGTAAGTTCCGCCATGCATGCCCCACCTGTTTGGGGCACCACGCAGCCTCTGCATGCCCACGGGGAAAACCTGGCTCCAGCGGGAAACCTTTCCCTGGCGGGGCTGGGAGAGGTGGGCCCGGTGGCAGTAGCTCAGGATCTGCAGGCAAAAGCCCCAACGCCAGTTAAGTTTGCTCAGCTCGAGTGGGCACCCGGAGCAAGCGGAGGTGGGGTACATAGTAGTGTGGTTCCAGAAGGGTTTTCATATCCCCACCCTTGAGATTAAGCAGCACCGGTTGGTGCCAAATTTGAAGTCTGTAGTTGGGACGGAGAGAGTGGTCCGGGAAAAAAATCAGAGAGTGCCGAGGGGAGGGTGGCTGACCCATTCCTGCCCCCCCTTCCCCAACATGGTTATCTCCCGCCTAGGCATGGTACCCAAGAAGGCCCCTGGGGAGTTCAGACTGATCCACCATCTGTCTTACCCCTGGGGTGGCTTAGTCAACGATGCTATCCCCAAAGAGCTCTCTTCGATCAGGTATGCGTCGTTCAACTCGGCAGTGTCTCTAGTTAGGTCTTTCGGGCCCGGTGCTACCCTGGGGAAGTGTGACATTAAGTCCGCTTTTCGTTTGCTTCCGGTACACCCTGAGAGTTTTCCTTTGCTTGGTTTCCATTTCAATTATATGTGTTACTTCAATCAATCAATAGTTTAGTACGGTTAAAGACCATATAATATCCAAAGTAACAAATCATAAGGTTGCAAAATAAAACAGGATAAGGAGAGCACCAAAACAATACAAATATTAAAACCAACTAAAAACTAAAAGCAATAAAACCCTGGCCGAACCAACATACAGTCAGTTAAAGCCAAGGTTTCTGCAGGCAGCTCACCGACACAGTTGACATAAATGTCGATACATTAGCAGAATCAGCAGCCCCTCAGGAACTGCCTAAAACCAAAGAAAATAATGGGCCTACTTAAGGATCCACCAAACCTCAGAGTAGCTTCATACCGGTAAAAGTGTCACAAGCTTAAGATCAATTTAATATTGTAACAAGTCAGAAAGCCAGCTCCAAGGGAAGGGGCACCAGGCTCAAATTTGGAGGGGAACACAAGGTTTAAATTCCAAAAAGCACTGCCTATAGTGGGCTAATGTCCTGAGGGTCAGAGGAGTTAAGCAGCAAATGTAACAGGTCCGTGCCAGACCTCCCGGGAAAAGGGCTCAAACGGGTTCCCCGGAATTTGTCCCTCAGAGCATCCTACAAATGACAGCGTAAAATGATGTGGCTAACAGTTTCTACGGTGTCATTGTCAAAGGGACACAACCACTCAAGGAACGGGACTCCCTATATACGGCCCTCCAAGACTTGAGAGGGAAAAGCGTTGACTCTAGCACAGAAAATAAGATGCTTGGCTCTAGCTGAAACTGAGGCGGTAAGATATTCCGCCATACAACCCTGGTCGGGGGCCCAGGCAGGATAGTCCCTCATATGTGGTGAGGAGCGAACCTTGCTAATTTCCCCCTGGCAATAAACATCTGCCATCCTAGTTAATACCTCTTTCTTCACCGAGCCAAAAGGCTTATGTGAGAGGTATTCCTTAGAAAGGCCAATTATTCTTAGATACTCCTCCGCTGATCGAACCCAATGGCTGACAAAGGGTTCTTCCCCGACCATCTTTAGTAGGTCAGAGCATTTTTTTGTAAACATCTTAACCCAGAATTTCAATGCCATCTCCATGGTCACCTGGGACCATCCCCTCTGACCCAACTCCAGCCTTACAGCTGCATAAGGGGTACCTTGTAGCTGACCTACGAGACCCATGAGGAACCTTGCCTGAGTGGAATTGACAGCCTGAGGGGAGGAGAAAGCCCAGAGTTCGGTCCCGTAAATAATTTGTGCCCAAACCTTGCTGTTGAAAACTCTTAATGCTGAAGAAATGGCACTCCTACCCTGCCTGGTAAAAAAGGCAAATATTGCACGCGATGTACAACGGGCTTCGACAATAGCCCCAGCTATGTGCTCCTTCCAACTGCCGTTTCTATGGAAAAGGAGCCCAAGGTATCTAAATGATGGAACCTGCTGGATAGTCTGGCCCCCTATGATCCACTGATACGTCTTTTTCTTTTTAGAAAAGACCATGATTTTAGATTTATTAAAATTTATGGTAAGTTGGTTATTGTGACAGAACCTGGCAAAAGCATGTATTTGCCGGATGAGTCCTATCCTGTTTTGTGACATAAGAGCCACATCATCAGCATAACCGAGACACCCCACTGCCCTGGTAGCTAATTTTGGTGGAAAAAATTTACTGCCTGCCATTTGAAGAAATACTTCATTTATGTAAAAATTAAAGAGGGCCGGGGTCAGGACACATCCCTGTCTGACGCCCCTGGAAGTGTCTATTGGGGGCGTAAGGTGGCCCTGCCTATCCAACTTGACCATAAGAGAAGAGTCATGGTGTAATGAATAAATTAAACTAAGAAGCCGTCTGTCTGTGGACGCTTCGTGAAGTTTCTTCCAAAGAATTGATCTACTAAGTGAATCGAAAGCGGCTTTTAAATCCAGGAAGCTGACATAGTACGCCATTCCTGGCTTGGTATTTGGCAGCTAAATGATGTAGGATGAAGCACTGCTCCATAGTGGAGCGCCCTTCCTGAAATCCTGCTTGCTCTAAGGCTGGAATATTGACCTGATGCATCCAATGAAATAGTCTTTCTAGCAGGAGTTTAGCATAAATTTTTCCAACCACCGAAAGTAAACTGATGGGCCTATAGTTGCCCAGATCAGTACTAGAGCTCTTCTTATGTATTGGAACAACCACGGCCCTACTCCAGTGAGCCGGAACTCTCCCAGAGTTATTAACGGCCATGTAAAGAGAAGCCAGCAATGGAAACCACCATTGTTTATGGGACTTAATAAATTCAATGTTTACACAGTCCAAGCCTGAAGCTTTATGTGGTTTGAATGTGTCTACTATGGCTTCTACTTCCGCCTCCATCACTGATGGCTATGGAGGTGAATCCTTAAACTCGAGAAGGTACTGATTTTGGGCCTGAACTCCCCCATCACCTTGGTAGAGCCTATAAAAGTGCTCCATCCACACTTGGGGGGAAATAAGAGTCTCAACCCTACTAGGGCCTTTGGTAGACAGCCCATTAATGTGCTGCCAGAAACTCCTAGTGTCCTTTGTATCCACTGCCAAAATAAGAGCCTCCCACTGAGCCTCCGAGTATTGCCTTTTCTTAGACCTAATAAGCCCTTTATACTCGGCTCTAAGGGTCAGAAAAGAAGGAGGAAGCACAGAGGACAGCCCCTCCCTATACTCTGTATACATTCCCCTAAGCCTGGAGTGCATCTGATAACACTCTCTGTCAAACCAGATTTTACCCTTTTTCCTGTTGAAAGACCTTGGCCCCTGATTCCAGGAGCCAATAAATTCTTGTATTAGAGAACTAAGTCGACTATAAGCAGCGACTTTATCCTCGTCTACTGATAGGTCCAAAATCTCTGCTCGAAGGCACCAGGATGATTGAGTGATCTGAGCATTTAGTTCCTGGGCCAGCATACTATCCCAATGAGGAGAATTGTGAGTAGCCAGGTGGGCAACCTCCACAGACGAGACACTAGGTCCCCATAAAATGGGGACCTTAGAAGTCAGAGAAAGCAACAGGGGAAGGTGATCGCTCACCAAGACTGTACCAACAACAAAGTCCCTAACAAAAGGGAGCAGGGCCGATGAAACCAGAATGTAGTCAACTGTACTGGCACCCAAAGGTCCCAGATAGGTGAATTCACCATTCGGGTCGCCATGCCCTGCCCCATTAAGAATAAAAAGGCTACAACTGGATGCCAGCTTGGTGAGCCGGATCTCTGAGGCGTTAATACGGATATCTTTAGACCTCCTTGGATTGGACAGATGAAAAGGGCCCTCTGGCTCAATATCACAATAAGGGTTCATAGCATCATCGTTAGGGCCCAACTTGGCGTTAAAGTCACCAGTGACCACAAACTGCCCCCCTGGGTATCTATCGGCAAGGTCCTCTATAACAATTTTGAGTGCACTCCACACTGAATCCCTGAAATACGTGGCATTGGTTGGGGGAATATAAACTGACAGAGCAATAAGGACCAGAGCCCAACCTTGGCCACCAAACCTAAAGCTATCGGTGGAGAAGTAACCACCGCAAGCTCTGTGAAATCCAGGTCCCAGCTTACCAGGAGGCCCTGACCACCACAAGGGCGACCATGGGAGTTATATTTGGCAGCCGGAAGATGGTAAGAGGCAAAACCCTCTAGTTCTAGGGGATGCTGGACCCAAGTTTCCTGAAGGAATATTAACTGATGGTTCTTAAGATGGTCAGTAAAATTAGCCTCTTCCTTATGCCTGGTCCAACCCGCAATATTCCATGTGCAAAGGGATACGGCAGGATTGGCCAAAGGTAGTCACGGGGCAGGCGAGAAAGGACAAGCTGTCCCCTTGCCCATCTGACCCAGGCCCTGAGTAGAAGTCAGAGATATGTGTTACTTTGACAAGGCCATGCCAATGGGGTGTTCGATCTCTTGCTTGGCATTTGAGCAATTCAGCACCCTCGTTGAATGGATTGTCAAGCAAAGGTCTGGTAGGAGGGGAATTACGAAATATCTAGACGATTTTGTATTCATTGGCCATGCCAACATGGAGGAATGTTCAGGCTTGATGCAGACTTTCCAAGAGGTGGCAGAGGAACTGGGCATTCCCCTGGCCTGAGAAGACCGAGGGGCCAACTACCAGATTGACCTACCTAGGCATTGAGCTGGATACAGAGGCGTCCGTTTCCCGACTTCCCCAGGATAAGTTGCTCTCTCTTTGGGCCAAGGTCGAAGAGTGCCTGCGGGCGGCGAAAGTTACAGTTTGCCACTTGCAGTCGGTACTGGGGAGCCTTAATTTCGCATGCCAGGTGGTGGTGGCGGGGTGGGCCTTCCTGTCACGTCTCTATGCCAAGCTGGCCGGCGACCCGCCTCCTCACCACCATATCAGAGTCACCAAGGAGATGAAGGAAGACCTACAGATCTGGACCACCTTCTTAGCAAACTTTAATGGCACCAGCTTCTGGAGGGACCAGCTTTTGCTGGAAGTCGAGCTCCAGGTGCATTCTGATGCGACCAGGGGTGCGGGATTCAGTTTAATGTTCAAGGACTGATGGGCAGCGGCCCCCTGGTCCCTGGAACGGTCCGAACAAGGAGTTACCAGGGACCTCACTTTCCTTGAGCTCTTCCCCATAGTGCTAGCCGTCCATCTGTGGCCCAATGAGCTGGCAACTTGTTTTGTTTTGTATTGTTTTGGTGTGACAACCAAGCCATAATCCACATCATTAACACTCAGTCCTCCAGGTCTCTGAGGGTCATGAAGCTAGTGAGGGCTTTTGTGCTCACCTGTTTGGAATGCAACATCCTCTTTCAGGCCAGGCACGTGCCTGGACTGGACAACGGTGTAGCCGATGCCCTCTCTCGCTTCCAGATGGAGCACTTTCATTTGCTGGCACCCCAGGCCCAGGCAAACCCGGAGCCGCTGCCGCTGTCGGTTTGGAGCCTTGGGTCATAGAGCTGCACACCACCGTTCTGGGATCCCTGGCACCTCGTACCAGGACGGCCTACGACAGAACCTACCAGGAATTTCAGCAATACCGGTTGGTGCAGGGCTAGCCCCCGGGTTTCCCGATTCCAGAGCCCCAGCTGCTCCAATTTGCCATGCATCTGAGGCACAAGGGGGTGGCTCCGGGTACCATAGCGGGGAAGCTGTCCGCCCTGGCTTTTGCGAGCAACCTCGCTGGTCATCCTCTCCCAGACCAGGTTTTTTTTGCCAGGCGCCTGTTGGAGAGCTGGGCAGGACTCTGGACCAGCGGGCCCTTATTACCCCGCGTTTGCTGCCGGACATGTGTGATAGCCACCCACGCATCTGTTTTGACTGTTATGAAGTTTTGTTGTTTAATTCACTGTTCAAATTAGCGTTCTTTGGAGCATTTTGAGTGAGGGAACTGGTAGCCAAAGCAGCCAGGGACACCTCAGGTAGGGCCCTCCGGCTCAGTGACATCCGTATCAGCCCAACGGCCATGGCGCTGAGCATTTGTCGATCCAAATCAGATCAGAGGGGGAGGGGACAGGTCGTGAGGCTGAACAGGGCCGCTTCGCCAGAGTTGTGCCCAGTAAGGGCGGTGGAGGCATACCTCGAAGTACGGCGGGAGGCACCAGGCCCTCTTTCCAGACATGCTGGGGGTCTGCAGGTGACCAGGTATCAGTTCACAGTGGTGCTGAGAACTGTGTTGTCCCACCTTGGGATGCCGCCGACAGCATATAGTACCCACTCGTTCCGTATCAGGGCTGCGAGCTTCACAGCGGAGAGCGGGATGTCCGAGCAGGGTATGCGGGAGGTGGGCCGTTGGAGGTCGAGGGATTCCAGACTTATGTGCAGGGCGCCCTTTCCCCTTACCAGTCCTAATTTCCTTTTATTCACCCCAGCTGTCCGCTCATGGTATTGGAGGCAGGTCCGGATTGTCGGCCACAGCCTGGTGCGTTGGGCAGGCAAGATGGCCGGGCACACCAGATGGGGAACCCAGCTAGGCTTGTCGGCCCAGGTGCAGATACAGTGGAGGGGCCGCGGAGATATGAAGTGGCATCAACTCCTGCCAGTGCTGCGTGCTCCTTTCTGGGGCCACCCGCCCGACGTCCTTGCCATACATCTAGGCGAGAACGACATCCCCCTCCTGAAAGGTGTTCAGCTGATTAAGACCATTAAGTCTGATCTGTGGGAAATTAAAAAGCTTTTCCCAGTGGTTGTAATTATATGGACCCACCTGGTCGAACGGATGTCATGGGATCTGTCCATCCCTGAAAGATCGACAGGACCCGGAAGACGGTCAATAGGGACGTGGGTAGATGGATCACGGGTCTGGGAGGTGAGCGCATAAACACCAGGGCTCTGCCGCACAGATGCCTTGCACTATATAGACGGGACGGGGTTCACCTGTCGCTGGAAGGTAACGATCATTACTTGGAAGCCCTGAAGGGGACACTGGTTCGCGTGTTAGATAGATTATAGATGTGGGGTGGGGGTCGGGCTCATCCGGGTAGCCCCGGCGACCCCTTAGTGGCAGGGGTCCAGTACAGTAAGTTAGAGTAGGTTAGATTGATCATAAGTAAGAGTCATGTCCTTAAGACATGGGGAGGCCCACCCGCCAGAAAAGCAGGGCATGGCAAGTAGCGGGGCAGCCTCCCTGGGAGGGGTGTCGAGCGAGGGCGGTAAGGACAAGTATGGTCCCCCGTCTGTAGGCACCTTTATCCTTACTCGCGTTCAAAGGATTGGGTCCCTCTCACCGGTGGCTGGGGCCACTGAGAGGGGGAGACGTGATGTTCATGGTTGGGTGGTAATCGAGGGTACATTGAAACCACCCCTGGTTTGTTGGGTTACTGTTAAAATGTCAAGTTCAAGTACTGGACCCGCATCGCACTAGGCGATTTGCCCCCACCCAATGTTAATTGTAATCTGATTTGAATAAAGAGTGCGGCCGTTAAGACCCAGCACTTGTGTCCTGTCGCCTTTGGTGCGTCAGCAAAGTGTGTGTTTTGTGTCTGTGGGAAAAACAAAACACACATTGACCAGTGGGGTTTTACAGGCACAAATTTAGGTTGTGAGCCACAAACTACTTACTCTAGAGTAGTTTGCTTGAAGTCACATGGGCTTCCAAGGGGACTACTCTGGAGTAAATGGTTTATGAATCATGGCCCTAGGCCTCAATCCTGCATCCATATAAGCCCACGAGAGCTTTAGTAATAACTTCAGTGGGGACTGGGGACTCTACCATAAGAGATACAGGCCAGGAATGATTAAAGATCTTGCTCATAATTTACTTGAATTCCAAGCTTCTCAGAGATAAAGATTAACCCCTTTCTGGATGGCTTAGCATGATGCTTTCAATCCAATCAGTTATACTAACAGAGGGAAATTAAAATTAACAGGACAGGCCTTCCTTGTCCCAGTCTCAGAGAACCAGGCTAGTTACACCATGAGGAGCCTTCCTGGGGTGATAGTCTCTTGAGAGCATGCTGACCCCACAGCAGGAAGTGAGTGTGCTCACTGGCTCCTACACAGGGCTGTGCGTTCACGTTTGTGTGAAACACAAATAAACACAAAAGCGCTTGCCAGCTTCCATATTTGAAACACAAATACTGTCCTGCAATTCTGAGGTATTTGTTAGTGCACTTTGTGCCTCTCAATTTCCACTCCTAATTAGATGTTTTTAATTGTTGGTCTAGCAGTTTGAGGATCTTTCAAGTTTCATGGTATGTTGTGCTCGTCAAGGGGAAGCTTAGCCTCACCAGTGGTGATCTATAGGAACGGCCTGTGTTTGATTTAAGTTTATTTTTAGAGTGCTTTGTGGTTCACAGGCTTAGCTTGCTTGCTTCACATTGAGTGAATGACACTACTGAGTGTGATCGATCTGCTGGGATGGGATGAGAGTATGGGTTCCCCCTGCCTGGTGTTCTGGAGCTCACTGATACCATTGTTCTTGCTATTTATTGTACACACACACACACACACTGTACCTCCCTACTTGCTGGCTTCCCAACCAAACTCTATCAGCTACCATATTTTCCCTTTTAAAAAGGTCCCAACTTTTGAGAGACAAACAAAAATTGGTTCTGAAACCAGAATAGAAATCATAAATGCAAAATTTCTCCCCCTTGCACTTGTGGGGGGGTGACCACTTGGGGAGCTGCTGTGATACTCAGGTTTTTAGGAGTACTCCTTTCAGTGGCATGAAGGTGCACAGCAAGGTTACTGTAGACCGCTTTTAGACGAGCGGGTTGCCGTCACATTACACGTGACGCCCGGCGGGGATCAAGTGCATGAAAGGCGGTCGCGCATTCTTTGCCGACCTCGAATTAAATACTTCAATTGTGAGGTATTTAATTTGCGGTCGGCAAAGAATGCGTGACCGCCTTTCATAAATTGATCCCCGCCGGGCGTCTCGTGTAATCCCGTGTCGCGGGACTTTAAAATATTGTGTGAGCGGGTCGCGCGACAGCGGGCCGCTCATCTAAAAGCGGCCTGTGTCACCTGCAACAGAAAGAAAACAATGGACAGATGCTTTGTGCCATTGGAGGAGGTCACAGAAAATTAGAAATTTCCCATCCACAGGCTTACACAAAAATCTGGGGTGCATGACTGGAGACTTCTAATGAGCTGCATGAAGGAGGTAAAGTCAGCCAGACTTCCCAGGACCCATTAGGTCTCCTTTATGCTGCTCTGATAGCTAGGGTCACCACTTCTCAAGGTTTGACCTGGAGACTCCCATTTTGACTTAGAGGAGTCTATACCCTGTCTGATGAGTGAGCTTGCCGGAGGGTGGGAGAGCCACACTTCCTCCTTTCCCACGAGATGGAAGCTGCGCTAAGTTTGACTAGTGCATGCTCCCACAGCGCCAAAGGCTGCACAAGCAGCCTTGTGGAAAAGCAGCCTCAGATTCTATGATTCCCACACACACACCGGCGCTGCAAGCCACTGGGCCAGTCAGCACGATGCAAGCCCCCGGATCTCAACCCTTTGCCTGATCACAGAGGGGTGATCAGCCCCCCCCCCCCCCCCATGCAACGCCTCTCTGCCCCCTGCCTCAGAATTATGTGACCCAGGTTGCAGCGGCAACAACTAGCTCTGAGTGAATCTGGCACCCCCAGACCCCTCCCCTGAGCTGCAGGGAAACCGGCAGTTCCAACAGGGAGGCCAGGAGAGGTGCAGAGCGACCCCTGGATCTCTGACACACACCCACATCTGATCACAGTGTGGTGATCAGCCCCCTCCCATGCAGCCTCTCCCCCCCCCTCCCCAGACTTACTCATGCTGGGCGCAACAGGAGCTAGCTGTGAATCCGGCAGCACATGTGGAGTACAAGGGAGCAAATGTGCCGGGAAAAGGTCCAGCATGATGTCAGTCCCCCTGACCAATAGGGGGCCTGCACCTGGGCCCTGTGGTGAGCAAGTACCATGAGCAGGGCAGATGGTCCCCCCATGCAGGGAAGCCAGGTGGGTGGGCTGCTGTCGAACCTCCTGCCATGATGTAGGGCAGGCCAAGGTGTTGGGCAGACAAGCGGGTGCCTGTCCCTGCCCCACCTCCCTCCACTGGCCTGACCACTATCCTGCCCCTGTCTTCGACATGGCTGCACAAGACTGGAGCTAGGGCCACCGCTCAAAGCCCCACAGAGGACCTTATTGCACGGCAGGGCAGGGCAAGACAGACGGCAACTGGGCACGCAAGTTACTGCGCCTTGGGCAGCCTTACCCCATTTTGAGTAAGGCTGCTATGCACTGCATCCTTGGCCTTTTTCTGAGGATGCAGTGCATAGCAATCAGCTGTCCGCCACACAGTGAGGAGAAGTTCTGGCGGCTGCCAGGCACACAATGCACTGCATTGCACGGTACGGTTGCCCGGAGTGGGGTATGGCTTCCCAAGGCAGGGTAAATGCATCGTGTGGATGCCAGGGGCGGCTGGTGGCTTTTTAGTTTGGAGGGGCAGTAAGGCGGGCCGGCGAGCTGGTGGGCGGAGCCAGGGCAATGGTAGGCAGAGCCAGGGCAACAGTAGGCGGAGCCAGGGCAACGGTAGGCGGAGCCAGGAGTTCCCAGGGTTAACATCAGATGGAAGAAAACCCAGTCTAAAATGCACTTCAAGCTTAAAAGGGAAACAGTGGCAAAACCCTGGCACAACCCAGGAGCTCCCAGGGTTAACATTGGATGGAAGAAAA
>QEPC01009488.1:2233629-2295106 GCA_003113815.1 Sphenodon punctatus | reverse complement strand
CCCCTCCAGAGTTGCAATGGCCTGGGCAATGGGTTCCATTGGAATCCATTGCCCAGGCTGGCCACGCCCCCCACCAAACTCAATGCAAGTTGGTAGGTCGGCACTGGTGCCGACCTACGAGAACCCGCGGCTGCGCCTGCGTGCTACAGGGCAGCCGCGGGCAAACTTGCTCTGTCCCCTGCCGCTGCCGTGCGCATGCGTGGCCAGGGAACACTGCTCTGCCCTGCAGAACGCCGACGTGCTCCCCGGGCTGCAGCGCATGCGCGTGATACACTCCTCGAGTTTAAACTTGAGTGTGTGTATCGCGCGCATGCGCGCAGCCCGAGGAGCACGTTGGCAGAGGTTGAAACTGACAGACAGGAGGACCTTTAAAAGAGACTGAGCCTGAGTGTAGCAGCGCTGGGGGCTTGTAGGGCACCGCCCCCAGCGCCAAAGCAAGGAGCCGCCGCTGCACAAATTTCTGGTTTTACCTACAAGGCTCTTCGTAGTCTTGCTCCTCCCTATCTCTCAGCACTCATTTCCCGCTACACTCCTGTCCGCTCCTTCTCTGCCACCGCCCTCGCCTGCTCATGGCTCCCCTGCTCCTCTAAACGCATCCACCCCTTTCTCCTGGCAGCCCCCCCATGCCTGAAACTCCCTCTCTGAACACATTCACTCAGCTCCCTGACTTCTCGTTCCCCTCACTCCCTTGCTGACTTATCCTGAATCATCATATCTTGTGTAACATTAAATGAGTAACTACACCTTTGTAACTAAGCCAAGCACGTGCACCTGAGACCTCATGAGTTCGTGTATGTATCCTTCTCTCTTCCTCTGTTTCCCCCACCCTTTGTCTCCCCCACCCTCTTGTCTCTCTTAGATTGTAAGCCTGCTGGGGCAGGGACCATGTCTCTTTCTTACAATTGTAAAGTGCCAGGTACATTGCTGGCACTATATAAATGCTTAATAATAATAATAATAATAATAATTAAAATGAACCAAAATAAAGAAAATAAATAAATATTTGTATCTTCTGCTTTATTTTTATTTTCTCTTTACTCACAACCTTAGAACAAGACTTATTTGTACAACTTAACTTTAAAAACTTTCAAAGATGTGGCTCACCATAAATTTTGAACTTGGAAAGCAGCTTGTGACCCACAAAAAAGTTGGAGATCACTGGTCTACATGATGAGAGGTGGAAAAGAAGTTTCCTTCTGAGCCATTCACTTTGTGGAGATAAAAATGGGAAGGCTCCTTCCCATAATTTCCAAGCTGAATATGTCTATTTCCTCCAGCTGTTGCAAGTGGAACAAGCAAAACTGCAGCAGCAGGACTTTTTAAGGTCAATGCCAGCTGTCAAACTGCTACATTAGTGCCTGATTAAAAATACTGGTAGGGCTTCAATGGGGAGGAAGTGATTTGTAGATTGTGACCTAACAGTGCAACAGCAAATTATACCCACATGCACACAACAGCACATGCAGAGTAACAACACATGTAGAAAGAAATAGTGCTCACAGCAACAACACAACCACATCTTCTCTATGAGAGTGAACCAGAACACACAGGGTATTTTCAAAAGTGACGCTACCATGGGTGAAAACAAACATGACGCTAACTCCACTTTAACTCCGCTTTTAACATTTCTTATGCATTTTGCACGGTTGCTTAGGGCACCAATACAGCCCGGCAACATGCGTAAGAAATGTTTAAATGGTGTTAAAGTGGAGTTAGCATCATGTCTGTTTTCACCCCACGCTTAGCCACACTTTACCACACTTAACCCCACCCCGGGGTCACAACCACCATCACTTCTGTTCAGCAGCCACCAGATGTTCACCCCGCTTTGCCCCCAACCGTGGTAGCAGTTACCACCAGTTGTGATCTCAGAAAATCGTGGGAAACAGCCGGTGGCAAGCGCTACCACACCGTCATGTCTGTTCTGGGTACCAGCCTACCCCGGGGTGAGGTGGCGGCCATTACCCCGGATTGGGTCTAAGCAGGGTAGCGACGCATCACTTCTGAAAATACCCACAGACACCCCCACAGCACTCTACACAGAGGGCAATGACACTGCTACCCACCCACAGTGATATAGCCCCACTCAGAGCTATAGCACGCACCTAACAACAGCAGAGTGCAACAGTTCACAGACACCCTTTTGGCACAACATGACGCGTGGGCTGCTCCATCAGCCTATGGAATACAATTATTCCACCAACCAGCATTTAGCCTCCATGAAAGGTCATTGTGTATTTTCAGACGTGATGCCACCATGGGTGTGGCCACCAGTGGTGGTGTCATGCTTGATCCTGCCCGCCAGATGTTACCACGAGTGGTATCAAAGGCTTCCCCGGACCATGGCAGGATTTAGCCTGTGCTGTGATCATGTATGATGGCCCGCTCTACCTAACTCTGGCCCATGGCTGGAGCTTTTCCAGGTGGGCACAGCGGCCTCATAGGCCACCGCACCTGCCCATCAGGGAGGAGGGCAGGCCGCGCTCAGCAGTGCGGGGAGTCAGGGCCATGCAGAACCCCCGCCCTCTCTCTGCCCCCTCCCCAGCCCAGGCTGCTGGCATGTCTGTTTGGCCCTGGGCCAGATCCTGCCTGGTGGCGGCGCATAGCACTGTCACATTAGAAAACACCCATTAACAGATGCATCGTGTCCAAGCCGTGGGAGGTAACGGCGCCATTTTCCTTGGCACTGGTGAGACACACACACACCCAGTCCCTCTGGAATCTTTTGTTCAGTTCTGGGCAGGGATGTTGACCAACTGGAGAGGATCCAGAGGAGAGCAACTGAGATGACAAAGGGGTTAGAATACAAGCCATACGAGGAAAGGCTGGACAAACTTAGGATGTTGTTTACACTAGAGAAGACTAAGGGGGGAGGGGGGGGCATGGTAGCATGTTTCAGATATCTAAAAGGATGCTACAAAAAAAGATGGTGAACATTTGTTCTTAGAAAATATGATGAGATTTAAGAGGCTCCAAATGCAGCAAGGTAGATTTTGTTTAAATGTTGGGGAAACTTCCTAACTGTAAGACCCACTGAACACTGAAATTGATTGCCAAAGGGGGCTGTGGAATCTTCTTCCTTGAATGTTTTCAGCAACCATCTGGGTGCAGCACTGTAGGGACAGGTCAGTCTGCTTTGGAGCAGAAGCTCAGACTAGATGATCCTTGAGATCCCTATGATTTACCTACCTTTATCACAGCACAAAGTTGCCTGATCTATGCGCCCAGGTTTGGCATCTAGATCTAGAGCACCTGTCGCTTCTAAGCTAGCTACCACTGTCATTACAGATCGGAACATTGCCCAGTCCCTTTCAAATTCACTCAAGGGACATTGGCCAGGAGAGCCCCAGGAGACCGAAAACGGGGACCTGATTATTTACCTGCGGGTAATACCCACAATTTCTGGTACCATGACGGGTGCCTGACATGCTCTCCAAGTGCCGGTTGGGTACCTGATTACCTGAAAAAATCCGGAATTCACCATTATCAATCTACTGATCACCAATCGGTAAATCAATATGGGAAAATAGCAAAAAAACAGGACAGTAACTTGAAAAAATCAGGACAGATATTTAAAAAAATCAAGGTGGAAACATGAGAAATGGGTGCCAAACATCAGTCAGTCTGGACATCAGGTAGGCTGTCAGGCACTAGTCGGGGACCGATTAGCGGTCCCCGAAGGTGGCAGGTTGAGCTGTGTACTGACAATTCAATGGGTAGGTACAACCCTTGCTTGTTATTTCAGTTCTAAGCCCCAGTGAAATCAGGCTTTGTCGCTATGATCTCCTACAGCAGCTAATTGTCAGTGGGGTGCTGCAGTGCCCCCTATTCTGCTCCCATTCAGGACAATGGGCATCTCTTCCCATTGGCTGCAGTGGGTTTTGGATCTTGTCCTAAGTGCTTTGTAAACAGCGTGACCTTCATCCTAGAAGTCCATCTGATTTCATGAAACCCTGCCACATGCGGCTTGCTTATCCTATTAAATGGCAAATCAACTTATCCTCCAGCCTTGATTTAAAATCACAAAGCAAACACTGCTGTTTAGTGCAACGGTCAACCTCCCTTTGAAAATAAACAATATGTGTTTTAAGTCCAATGGCAGGCAGCGTGATCCTCTGGCTATTCAGCGTCAGCATTAGCCTTTTGCACTGGTTCAAGCCCCATTCACTTCAATGGGACTTGCGTTGGCACTAAGTGTTAGCACTAGTGCCAAACAGCCAGAGGCTCACACCCTAAATCAAGTCTTTGCAGTCAGCTTTAATGACTATATAAATAAAGAGAGGGAGACTTTAATGAGAGATTTCCTGTGAAATTATAGCTAGCAGTTTCTGCCAAGGATCTAAAGAAACTACAGATTTTTCCAGCTGATAAGACACAAGCTGTCTCTCTTATTGCTTGTTACTTATTTAGCCCAAAAGGAGCAAGGGGGCATGAATCTAGTAGATGCTGGCCATTGCCAGTTCCAGGGGCTTCAGCTGAAATGATGGGCACCGAGCCCTTCTGACCCACAGGCCTCTAGGAAACCTTTCCTGCCAGCCTCACCTAAGCAAAGCTTCCATTGTCGCTACACCTTGGAAGAAGAACAGGGATACCAACGTGGGTTTAAACAGGTCACACTCATTATTCAACTTTATACAAGATCCAGGGGACCGTTTCCCCTGGGAGTTTGGTCCAGTAACGACACTCCAGTCCATAGTGTCATCGAGGGCGGCCTGTTACAGCAAGGCCCACCTCTTATAACCCTTTTCTGTGTCCCCCTCCAGCCCTAGCCGTGTGGCTTGGGGTATGGGGGACTGGAACTGGGCACCCTGCGGGCCTAGGGAACAAGGCTAGGATGGGCGCTAGCCACCCGGCTCTGCATTTGACCTCGGGCAATGCATGCAATGCCACTTACCGCCTAGGGACAGGGGCTTGCATCGGGACGCACAAGACTCATATGCATAGCCCTGATCCCCATCTCTTTACAAGGCAGCCCTGATCACACCCGGTTGATCTGCCCTCTATCCCCTAGTACCATGTCAGACTCACACCTACAGAGTGTGACAAATAAAATGGAATGGCCCTAACCGAATCAGAATAGCCACCCCCAAACAAGCCAACGAGGGTGCGTTACACTGTACGGAAGGCGAAAAAACTAGGCAGCCCAATGCCTGGTGTGCCCAGCAAAGAATTGCTGCCAGGCCCCAGAGGCGATTAGTGACAGCCTAAAGTGTAACCAAGGGATGGGCGGGGGGCTAATTCGGCATCCTCTGGGTCCAGGGCTACCGCAGTGAAAAGAATAGTGACTGTGAGCCCTGGACCCAGTCTATTTATTTATTCCCGCCCCTTTCCCCCAAAGGCTTGCCCATAGCCCCACCCTACCATCTTCCAAACTGAGGGGGGGAGGGGGGCGTGACAAATGCCTCTTTCCCAGAGAGGGGGATTGTCGCTGCACCTTGGAAAAAGGACAGGGATACAAACTTGGACTTAAACAGGCCTCACTCTGTATCAAACTTTATACACGATCCAGGGGACCGTTTCTCCTGGGAGTTTGGTCCAGCAACACCACTCCATGGTGTCATCGAGGGTATTGTTACACACACTGGTATCACACTGGCATCCACCCTCTCCAGGCTAAGCTACACAGCAAGGCCCACCCCCATTTAACCCTTTTCTGTCCCTGCTATGGCCCTAGCCATGTGGCTTGGGGTAGGGGGAGCCAGAACTGCGGTGGCACGGGGACCAAGGCCCTGGACCCAGCCTATTTAACCTGGCGGCCTGCCCATAACCCCACCCTGCTTTCTTCATGACAAACGCCCCTCTCCCCCTAATCGGGTACAGAGGGGGATTAGAATCAATGGAAGTTTGGCACAAGCAGATGATGCAACATTGGGCCTGTATGCCCTGTCTCTCTTCCCACTGAAGTCAGTCTCCAAACTCCCACTCAGCTGGTGCAGGAGTAGGCCTTGATGACACAAAACCAGGGTGCAGCTAGGTTGGAAGGGTCACTGTTACAGAAGATGTGGGTCAGTAGGGGAGGAGGGTGGGAGAGAAGTGGAGGACACCAGAGGGGGGCAAGGCTTACCTGAGCTGGGGGTCAAGGCACACTGGGGGGTGGGAAGGTCCAGCGCAGTCTCACCTGAGTGCTCTGCGGTGCAGGTTGGGTAGGGGTAGGCAACCCACCCACTCAGCACTCATTTGGGCTTCCAAGCTCCATCCTCTTATGTCCTGCATCCTCCGCCCCCAGGTATGTTTTGCCTTCTGCAAACTGGGAACTTGGGGTCAGGAGGCAGTGATGGGGGCATTGCATCAGCCATATGCAGAGTGTGTGTGCATCCACGCCTTATGCATGTGGGCCCCCCAGCCTCATGGAAGCTGCTGCAGGTGAACTGCTTGCACCTCGCTACGGATCTGAATAAAATATATGTATGTTCTGTGTAAATCAATGAACTCCTCAATCCAGCCCTGCATTTGGCATTTTTAATGACTGTAGGTAAAAGAGAAAGGTGCTTCACATTCTCAGCTCACTCAAATCTCCCTGGACCGGGTGGCGGGGGGGGCGAGGTTGGGGGTCAGTTCTGCTGATCTTTCTATGGAATCCGTTCAGATGAGGAGCTGAGCAATGCCCCTGGTTTCTCGGAAGAGAGACGGTGTACCTTTCAGTTAGCAATTTCACACATTTCTCCCTACTGGTAGTCCAAGTACTTTCTCTGAATGTTGCCTCGGAGTGTGCTGTACTGGGTGGGCGAGATGCTTCCCCTGGGATGCAGGCGCAGAATGAACAGCACTGTCCTCTTTGCTGTGCTCGTGTGAGCAATCAGGCTACAGGCAGAAGGCAGGAGGTAGTGGCAGCAGGGCATGGGAAGATAGGGCATAAAAGGGCTGTTTGCCTTGACTTCTGAGGCACTGGCTCAGTGCTGAATACTTTCATGGGAACAAGGATTGGTTGGAGAGCAGGAAAAGCTTGTCAGGCAATTAATAATGAATAATTCAACCATTTCAGTTCTGGAGCCACCACTTTCCTCTCTGCAGGTTGCGTCATCCCTACTGTGCCCAGCTTGCAGTGAGCCTCCAGCAAGTAACACTGGCTTTGCAGCTTGAGCTGGCAAGCGTTTACACACACAGTTTGGGTCATTTAGACATCTGTTTTGTTTTGTTTTTTTTAATTTGCAGGGATGTAGAGAGCTTCCACTGCACTCACAGAGATGGGGGCCAAGCTGGGAAGATCTGGCCCAAAGGATATGAAATGATGGGGAAGAAAACCTGCAAAAGTTACTGATCATAAAAGAAATATTCTTTGTCTGTTAGTGATTACAGTGCCACTAGGCTATAATGCCAGATCTCATCAGAGAGAAAGAACTGTCAGACTGGAGCCTGCCATTCTCACTGGAAAGGGACATTGCCAACTTGAGCTGATCAGCTTAAAGAGAAGTGGGTCAAAGGAACATTTCAGGCTCTCTGGTAATTTTCATGGCTTTGCAAGCCCATTTTTACAGGCTCGCTCTCCCCTCTTACGCTAGGAAAGACTCGTACAAGCACGCTGGGAAATGGACAGAAGCCTCCAAAGTTGTGGCAGCCTAGCTGGTCTATTTCTGATTTGTTTTAGTCGAAACGCGCAGCCTCTTTATGTGGATGCTTTTAAAGAAGGGCTTCCATTTGCTCGTTCTCCTTTGTACAGCTTGTTTACATTGGGCCTTTGACCAGCGTTAAGGCAGGGGTGGCCAAGACATTGATCATGATAAACTGGCCAACTGTGAGTGAAGTTTGGTGTGTGACGCAATCCTCGGGCAGTTGCGGGGAGGGGAGGACCATGTCAGAAAAGGGTGAGTTGAAGGGACCATCTTGTCCCTTTTTAACTGGCCATGCCACTTTCTGGGCACCGTGACTTCACAGTCTGGGTGTTTTTAGACACACATTTCTCCTGGATGTTTGCTGTAACATCCAAAACTTTCTGTGTGTCTAAATCACTGGCCCAGATCTTAAACATCCGGATCGTTGAACTTCTGCGTGAAACTTCTCCCAGAACTTTTGTGTGTAAAAGGTTCTCCTGGTAAACTGCTTTGCTCCAGGCAGCTGTGGTTACTTGGTTTCCATGGCAGCCCCTCACGTCTACAGCTGCAGGTCAGTGTTTGTGTGAAGAATGCATCCAGGAACTGCCTCAGGGCAGTGTGTGTGAGAAAAATGAATCCGGAACTTACTTGTGGACTTGTAAACCCAGAAAACTGAAACATCTGGAACTTTAACGTGTGTCTAAAATGCCCAGTGTCTAGAAAAGGGTGGGACTAATATTATGCCAGTAAGGGGTGAGGTGAAGGAGTTCACCCAACCCTCTTTGCCGCCTGTGACCATGCCCCTTCCCCCCTGCCTCCTGAAGGAAACCACCTTAGCTTGTCTGTCAAAGGCAGGGGACGGAGGCAATTTTGCTTGGACCTCTATTGGAGTGGAAGTAACACTACTGAGGAGAGCCATGCACATTGCATAGGAACCTGGCAGCAAGGCAGCCCAAGGCCCCCCAATCAGACAATAGGGTCAGTCACCCCTTTGTATGTTAGTTCTCCCAGCCCTCTCCCTTGGCCCCAGTAGGATCCCATTTCTTCTTAGCCCCCCAGGCCTATTCAAGGGGTCCGCCCCGGTCAAAGGCCCAATGTAAACCAACTGTAAAAAGGAGAGAGAGCTGTTTTTTCTCTCGTCTCTTTCTGTTCTAGCCTGTAGTAACAGTGCTCAGGGAAACATTGCCGGAGCGGAGTGCGACTGCTAAATGGACAGAGTCCTTTATCGCCTACAATCCCTTCTCAAGAGGTCTCAGACCAGGGGGTCATCCCTGAGAGTCTGAGACCCTGAGGAGCAGGGATTTTTATCTAGGGTTGCCAGATATGTACATTTTCCCCAGTACTTATGAAAAATGAATGAAATCTTTATTGTGCTGGCCACAGGCCATGACAAAACCATATAATATGCATAGCATAAACACACATCAGATTAAAAATTAAATAATAAAACACACAAACTACACAAACATTCCATAGGATGAACAGAACAACTCTTTGGGGAGATCCCCAAATATACAATCATAAACATATCACAACTACCCAATAACCCCTGGAAAAGTCAACAAAGAAATAATAATCCCCGGGCATTATTATTATTATTATTATTATTACATCATTTCCAATTTCTTTACCCTGACTTTTTGCATAAGATATGCATAGAAGGCCATCATCTCGGTGCGCTGTTGATTTTTCCCAGCGAGAAGGAACACTATCTTTTGTGTTACCGTTAAGTTAGAGGGGACCACTATCCTCTCCCACATCCTCTTGCGTAGGGCCGCAAACATTGGGCAAATAAAAAGATAGTGGACAATATCCTCAACTTCAGATAAACAATAAGGGCACAATCTATCCATATATAGGGTACCTAAAAACCTTCCCTCCAGAACTGCTGAAGGCATAATCTGCAGCCTCAAAGCAAACAGCGCTCGTTTATGCTGAAAGGGGATATCCCAATTAATATATTTGGCCCCCTCACAATCAGGAATCAAAAACTGATACCAAGGAGATGACCCTATACCAGCAGCAATTGCTCTAGAATTTTGAGTGTCCAGATCTCTAATCCTGGTCTTCAACATTTTCTTTATTTCTTTAAATGGGAACTCCATCAAAACTGAATAGGACAATCCAATCTCATTCAAAGTATCACTTATTTTTGACCACCAAGGGGAGCTAAGATAATCCTTACACAACTTCTCTTGGAGGCAAATTTTAGCCAGCTCCATCTCATGCCCGGTACTAATTTTAAACAGATTTAGTAACATTGTCTCCAATATATGTCCAAAAATACATATTTCAGGGCCTGCATTGGCACTGAATTGGGATATGAGCCTACGGTGCCAATGCAGGCCCTGCAACATGTATTTTTATAAGTGTCCTGAAAAAACGTGCGTATCTGGCAACCCTATTTTTATCTGTGAATACTTCACTAACTAGTTGGCTAGGAAAGGATCCCAGCACAATAGCTTGCCATCAAGGAAACAAACCACAGGCAATACTAAAGGATGTTATCTCTAGCATACGGTTTTTATTTGAGGAAATATGTCTGGTTACATTAATTGACACAAATGAAACCCTGGGCTGTTGGTATCTTACAGCCAGTCAGAGTTACCTTAGCAACAGCTTAACTAATCACATGGGGGCCTGAGTCAAAACACACAGACAGAGAATAATATTTTTTTTTAAGTGCACCACCTCATCTTCACCCCACACCCAGCCAAGCCAAATAGAAATAGGGGTGTAGTTACCATGGAGTGAGGGGGTTCAGTTGAGTCCCTGGACTCTGAGGGGGTCCATTGAGAACAGCTTGAGTGCTGCTAGGAAATTTTGAGAAGTCCCCTTCGCCGCCAAAATGGTGGCAACGGACTATTTGCCACATCCCCCCCCCCTTTGGGGAGAGACGCAGAGAAGGGTCGGTGAAGGAGGCACGGTAGACCTCCTTCGTGCCAGAAGAATGGTTGCTGCAGCAACCGTCCTGCAAATGAGGCTGCGTACGCGTGTCTCGCTGGACCGTGAGGACCCGCCCCTTTTAGGAAGGGCGGTCCTCTGCATTTGCCGCGTGCAACGGCATTCCCAAAGTGGAGGGCAGAGAGTCAGCAGCAGAAATAATTTGCTGCTGCTCCTCTGCGAACCTTGAAAGCAGGCAATGGGACACCCCAACAAGAAGAGTGGCGGGGGGGGAGAAGAAAATATCGCCTACACGATGGCACGAGGAGAGAGAGGGCGCCCCGCCCGGAGCTGTCGACATCGAGGGCGGTGAGAGCGTGCCTACCCGGGCCGCCATTTTTGAGAGGCTCCGGGAGTGCGAGGCCCTGTTGAGGGCCCGGACCCCCCTTCCACCGGGGGAAACCCCCTTTAGGGATGCTGGAGCACTTGGGCCTGTAGACCCACTCCCGGGAGAAGGGACAAGCGGGGTCTCTCCCCGCAGTGGGACGGGGGGGCCCCCCTCCCACCTGGGATGAGAGAGAAGAGGGCAGTAGGCCCACCAGCCCGCTATAGGGACAGTAGTTATATAAGCAGTCCCTACCAGGGCCAACAGCACAGCAACCACGAGGGCCAGCATGAAGGTTCTGCTGGTATCCCCCAGAGGGAGGCACCCTTCAGCCGAGGGACCCAAGGAAGGGATATGGGGGAATACACAGGGGTAATGGAGCCCTCAGTAAACATGGGCCCCTTAGTACAAGTGGGGTACCCTGGTGGGGGGGCCATCAAGGGCAGCAGTAGACACTGACGGTGTCCCAGGCCTAGCCCAGTTTCAGGATCGTGGACACGAAACTGTATACCAGGACCCAGGGCCTGTACAGGGTCCCCCGAGTGGAGGTCCTGTTCCCCCTCTCTTGTCTAGGCCCGCGCAGGAGGATGGGCTGCCCCCAGCAGTCCGAAGGCAGGTCGAGGCTATGGAAGCCCGCGAGGAGGGGGGAGAAGAAGCGATATGGAGATGGATACACGCCATTGAAGAAGAGCTGCGTGGAGATGGGGGAAGACCGACGACAGGAGCAGGAGGCCTCGCCCTGGGACCAGTGATGATGCAGTTGGGGAACACTCAAGGTGAGCAGAGCATGGGTCCTGGTACAGGAAGGAGTGGGACAGTAGCCAACAGGTTCCCTATACAGCCAGGGGCACCAGCAATAGCTAACCAAGAACAGGTAAGGGACACAACTGGGGGCCTTGTAGTAGCAGGGGGGGTGCCAGGGCACGTGGGTGGGCCCCCACAATTGGTGTGCTTGAATGGGGGCTGGGTGTGGTTGTCACCAGCACCTTCCCCACCAGAAGGGGCGACGGAGCACGCACAAATGTGGACGGGTCCTGCCGAAGTGACACAGAGACCAACTAGCATAGAGGCGGCAGTACAGGTGTCAAGGCCCAATACAGAGGGGGGCCAACCAATGGGAAAAGCAGGCCAAACAGGGGTTATGCAGGGAATAGGCACCCCTCTGGTAGCTGAAACGGGCTCAGAGACGCCTGAGCCAACTGGTGCTGCAATGAGAGAACAGGAAAAAACCCGCCCACCCCCACCACCAGGAGGAGCCATCCCCATTGTGGCTGAGCCATTTGGGGCCCATTTATTGCCCGCAGTAAAGGAAAAAATATTAAAAGGGGAGCACGTCGATATTTATGCCCTTTTGTTTAGTGAGCCGATCGTGGATCACTCCGAACCTGAGGAAGGAAAGGAGAGAAAGGAATTTAAGCGCACAAAAGTCGACCAGAATTCGGCTAACTGGACTTCGGCCTTTGCGGTATACATGGGGGTCATACTTCAGGCCGACCCCAGCAGGGGGCTCAAGCTCCATAAGTACACAGACATCGTCCGGCGTGCTTATGGAACAGGGCCGGTGGGAGCATGGTTGCGCTATGATGAGGCATTCTGCCACAGGGCTGCCACCACACCCGGGCTCCGTTGGGACGTGCATGCACCTGACTTATGGTTAGAGTGCATGGTTGATGTCACGAAGGCTGCCCTGCAATTGTTTCAAGAGGTTGCGGCAGGGCTGGGTGTTCCACTGGCCCCTGAAAAAACTGAGGGGCCAGTGACTGAACTCACCTACTTAGGAATTGAATTGGACACGGAAGCCATGTCCTCCAGATTACCCGTAGACAAGCTGATGGGCATTCGGAATAAGATCAGCGAATGCCTATCAGCCCGCAAGGTCACCGTCCGGGCCCTCCAGTCCTTGATTGGGAGCCTAAATTTCGCTTGCCGAGTGGTGGCCCCAGGGAGGTCATTTCTATCCCGGTTATATGAAAAACTAAAAGGGGAATTGCCTCCCCATTTTTGCATCCGGGTTACCAGCGAAATGTGACAGGACTTGAGGGTTTGGAAGGCATTCCTTGAGGAATTTAATGGAGTTGGTTTTTGGAGGGAGCTATGGCTTCTACAAACTGACCTACAGGTTCAATCAGATGCATCAGGAAGAGCTGGCTTTGGTTTGTACTTTAGAGGACATTGGTGCGCAGCACCATGGCCCAGCGAGTGGCACCAGTCTGGGGTTACTAGGGACCTTACGTTTTTAGAATTATTCCCCATAGTAGTGGAGGTACTCCTCTGGGCCCGGCGATTTGCCAACAGAACTGTCGTTTTTTGGTGTGACAACTCCACCATTGTACACATCGTCAACTCACTCTCCTCTCAATCACCTAGGGTCATGACATTGGTCCATGCCTTAGTGCTGGCATGTCTGAAAGACGACATCCTTTTCATTGCAAGGCAAGTCCCTGGAATCGACAACGGGATAGCAGATGCCCTTTCTCGATTCCAGATGGACTGTTTTTGGGAATTGGCACCAGAGGCCTGTGCAGAACCGGACCTGTTGCCGGAGGGGATCTGGAACCTTGGGAGGTAGAAGTGCAGACCACTGTCCAAGGGGCCCTGGCCCCTCGAACACAGGCTGCGTACAGCAGGGCCTTCCGGGATTTTCAAGGATTCAGGTCAAGTAAGGGATGGGGAAACGGGTTCCCTATACGAGAATCAGAAGTTCTCCAATTTGTCTTAGCCCTACATAAGCGGGGCTTGGCTGTAGTGACCATAGCTGGAAGAATCACTGCTATCAATTTTGTCAGCATGCTGAAAGGTTTTCCACCTCCAGACAATGGTTTCTATCTAAAACATATGTTAGAGTCATGGGCATGAGAGCAGGCAACAGCATGTAGACTACGAGCTCCCATAACATCCCCGATACTTACTCGATTGGTTGCGGTCCTGGTGGATGTTTGCTATAACGCCTATGAGACACAACTGTTCCAAACAATATATGCCATCATGTATTTTGGTGGTTTTAGAGTAAGCGAAGTAGTCAGTAGTTCTGCCAGGGACTCGTCTCAGACTGCCTTTAGTTTGGAAGACCTGGTGGCAGTCCAGCCCAGAGTAATACTATGGCTCCGACAGTCAAAGACCGATCAGAGGGGCCGTGGCCATCAGGTGGAACTTTATAAAGGGGGACCACAGGGGATATGCCCAGTAACCCAGATGCAAAGATACATGGCACTCAGACCAAACGCCCCGGGTCCATTATTTGTTCACCTTACAGGCTCAGTTGCCACAGGCTATCAAGTTACAGCGATACTCCGCGCTGCCTTAATAAAGATCGGTCTACCGGCCAAGGATTACGCCTCCCATTCCTTCAGAATCGGGGCAGCAATGATGGCAGCGGCAGCCAGCTTGCCTGAATCCACTATTCAAAGTGTTGGTAGATGGCATTTGAATGCATACAAGAAATATATTTGACCGTGCCATCACTAACAATTTCCTGTTTATTTCTACCAGGACCCAGGGTCGGCAGGTTTGCTCGAGAGGAGGTGTGGATCATCAGCCACAGCCTCGTACGATGGGCAGGAGCAGCTGCTGCAACATCCAAATGGGGTTCACAGTTAGGTTTAGACATTAAAGCACACATTCGTTGGATGGGCAGGAGCAGTTTACGCTGGAAACAGCTTCTCCCAATGTTGAGAGGTTTGGGACACCTCCCACCACCAACAATATTAGTGAAACACCTGGGGGAGAATGACCTGCCTGACAGAAAGGGAGTTAGTTTAATTATAAATATAAAAGAAGATTTGTTACTAATTAGGCAGTGGTTTAAAGGGGTTCGTATAGTATGGACAGATTGGGTCCCAAGGATCAAGTGGAATAGAGCAATTAGACCTGGTAGGGTAGATAAGACTAGAAAAAACGTTAACCGAGAGGTCAGTAAATGGTTGAGGTATTTAGGGGGGACTAATATCAGGCACGTAGGAATTGTCCACAAGAGGCCGGAGTTATATAGGGACGATGGAGTTCATTTATCTGAACTTGGAAACGAGATGTACCTGGCAGCTTTGGCCGGTCACCTGGAAAATTTACTGATTGATTAGGAGGTAGGGAGCGGGATGGTTCAGGTTTGACCACCCCTTAGTGGCCGGGGTCCAATATGCCAACAAGTTTAATAGGTAGGTTAGTAAGTTAGCAAGAGTCATCTCATTAAGAGATGGGGAGATGATACACAGTGTAATGCAGGGCACAGCATGCTCGGTGATCATGTTCCCTGGAAGTGGTGTCTTAACCGGGGTCTGCAGGGACAGGCGCTGTCTTACTCAAACCCACAGTGGGTTGTCCCCCACCTTCAGCCTTGCCCTGTCGAAGGAGGGGAGGAAAATGGTGAGGAGGAGTACTGAAAGGAAGGCACATCCGGGCAGTACCTGAGTTAATAAGTTCAAATTAGTTAAATGGCATATTGGACCCAAAATTGCAAGGTGCAATTCCCCACCTGCCTACAGTTGATGATTTAATAAAGAGTGCGGCCCGTTTTTACACCAACATAAGTCTCTGTGTCTCATTGGGGTGCGTCGACAAGGGGAAGGAGTAGAAACACACCCTCCCCCACTGGCTCTGAGGCTACTTACAAAGGGTCCTGCCAAGAGGGAAGTTGTCAGAGTCGGCAGGGTTGGAGTGAAGGCCCCACATTTACCCACTCTTTCACTTCCTTCTTGTTAGGGCTGCTGCCACTCTGGGGGGAAGGCCCATTGCCTTTAGTAGGGCCATAATTGGGACATGAGCCTGGGCCCACCGCAGCCTTGCTATGCAACTGAATAACAATGGGCACCACAGACCAAAAAACAAAAGTGTTCTTCTGGGAAGTAGAAGAATCCTCAAACCACTTATTCCAGAGAAGGCCAACAGATTGAGGTCTGTAGCCTTAGGGTGTTAACAAACAAGACAATAGCCTGCTAGAGTCTGGGTTCGGTCCATGCAGCCCCCACTTACAGGGTTTTTTTTAGCATGTAAAGCCTAATACACAGACAACCCCCTCTGTGTATTTCTTGTGCATGCTGCAGGCATCCCCCACTCCACCCCCACTCACAGGTTTAGCATGATGACCCTAATAGGCAGGCAGGTGTTCTTTCCTGCCGCACTCCGTCCACCACCCATCCCCTTCCCAGTATCCCGCCCCCTGTCATGACTCACAGCCACTGCAAGCCGTGGGAAGAAGAAGAAGAAGCCACACCAGGTGTTTCTTTCTTCCAGGCTATGTATGGGCAAGTAGCAGCATACAGTTTTACTGGAGCCTCACCTGCCATGGTGTGGAAATCCTTCTCAGTTTGCATAAAACCCTCAGTCAAACATGTGCCTCTTGTACCCCCTCTCGAGCATCTTCTGCATTACGGTTGGGGAGGAAAACATCCCCGTTCGCCAGGGCACTCTGCACCTCTTGGATTATCCAAACCTCGAAGAGGGCAAGAAGCTCTCCATCAGTGGGTTCACATTCCCTGTAGGCTGAGCCACTTGTTTCCCCCAAGAGCTTCATCTTCTCCACCATTCAATCAAGGCACTCCCACTGGCCCCAAGGTATTCTTTCATTGTAGTCAGGGCAGTGATGAGGAAAAATGTCAAGGAAGGTCCAGCCTCCATTAGTGACTTCCTTACTTCTGGCAGTGCACAAACATCTGGAAAAGTGGCAGTGTCGATCTCATCCCACTCTTGCAACTCATCTGGGGATCCCAATCTTCCATGCTGCTGAACATAGAACTGCAGCAGGGTTGTGCAGTGTCTACACTCCATCATGCAAAAACCAGAACCCCATTGTGTGCAATAGCCACTTTATGAGTGCATCGGCAGCCAAATGTCAGCAAATGTCAGCAAAGCCAGGATATTCATTCATCACTCCCGAACATCTCAGTGTTGTGTACCACAGGCACCCACAGCATCCCACAGACCAAAACCAAAGCCCTTTCCCTGGCAAACAACCTGCAGCAATAGCTTTCTGTGGCGTTGCAATCCCTCATACTCATTGCAAGCAAAACCGGTTACATTTAAATGCTAACAACATATAAGAGTTACTTTAAACCAATGGGCAGCTCCCCACACCTGCCCATTTCTTAACATTCAGTAACTCCCCCCATCCCAATTTTAAAATTCCATGTTTCCATGGTGCTAACATCTGTAACATTTTTAGATGAGTTGGCATGTGCACGAATGTGCTTGTGATAGAAATGGTTACGCAGTTTAACAGCCACCAGCCGGATTAGCAGTGCCAGTGCAACAGCACACACAGACCCAGCATAGGCTTTGCAAAAACCTTTTCAATCAATAGCCAGCCTGTAACCAGTAGCAGCCAATAGCATCTCATGTTCAGTGCACAGCCAGTCCTGTAAGGACACATGACCAATATTGGCCAATAGCTGTTCACATGCCGTGTGCAGCCAATCCTAGCTAGACAGCCGCTCAGCTCAAACTTTTCAAAACATTTGGTGCATTGTCTGCAGAGTTCACAGACACTGGTACTGCAGAAATGGAAATGCAAACCGAGAACTTCATGGTGGTTGTTACCGCGCTCCAGGTCTTTGTTACCCTTTCTCAACAGAACCTGCAAATGGTTCAACAGATACATGCCTTCTGCAGCTCGATGAGATTGCAAGACACTGATGGGCTTTCACTCGATTTGTGGCCAGGTTAGTGGGGTGAGCCACAATGCAGAGGTGGCTATACTTTGGTGCCATGAACTTGTCTTCCTTCAGTGACAATGGATCGTGCTGGGGAGAATCAAAGCCCTGCAAGGGGAGCTGGTGTGTGCCAAGTGATACCTGTTAAGAGATGTGGCTCAAGTCACCAATGTCATCCGTAGGGCTGTACCCACCAAGAGGATTGTGTGGGTGAAGGAGAAAAGCACAGACTAGTGGAAGAACATGCTGTCCTCGTAGCAAGATACTGAGTGGATCTCTAACTTTAGGGTGTCCCAGCCCCATCACTTCGTCCTGCAGATAGCTGAGATCTTCAGACCGTGACTGGAGAAACAGAGCATAATGATGTGGTCGTCCATCCCCGTGGAGAGGTGCGTGGCCATCCTTGTCTGGAAGCTTGCCACTTCAGACTCCTGCTGCTCTGTCATCCAGCAATTTGGCATTGAAACCCCCACGATGGGCACTGGGCACCATCCTCACCGAGGCTTGTACAACGATAGTGGAAGTGCTGCTGGACAGGGTGAAAGAGTTGGCTGACCCTGTGGAGGTGATGGAGGATTTTGGCATGAGGGATTCCTGAACTGTATTAGGTTGATCGATGGGAGCCATATTACCATGATCTGTCCACCCAATAGCAAGGATGACTACTTGAACTGCAAGGGGTTCTTCTCTGTGTTTCTCCAGGCCATAGTAGACCACCATGCCCAGTTCATGGATGTACCGGCTGTGTGGTCAGGGAAGAACCACAACACCTGAATCTTCCCCCTTCTTTGGCTGCATGTACATTGGGGACTTTGGACCCACCACTGAAACCTGCATGAATGGAGTGCCCATGTGGCCTGATGTTCTGGGGAACCCTGCCTACCCACTGAAGCCCTGGCTTATGAAGGCCTACAGCATTGCCCACACCCAGGAGCAAAGGTACTTCAACAGGCATCTCAGCACCACCTGCTCTGTTGTGGAGAGGGCTTTTGAAGCTGTGCTGGAGAGCAATTGCGGCCAGGACCACTTTCCAGCTGGAGACCGCTCCCCTGCTAACTACTGTCACCTGTGTTCTCCATAACATCTGTGAGACTGGCGGGGCTACGCTGAAGAACCCCCCACCCGTTAGCTCCCGTTAGCCAGAGCCCCTGTTCTGGGACCAGCAGAACAGAGTAGAGATGTGCATAGCCAGAGAGATCTGGCATGCCTTGTGCTGCAGTGCTAGCCCCCACACCCAGCCTTAAGTGACAGTTTACTGACCATAAATAAAGAAATTAAAAATGTTTAATAAAGCCTTTACAATTGTTTGCTGTGTGTCACTGTTTTTCTCTGGACCATCAGGCCCTCCCCCCCCTCCCCCGGGACAGCATACTTTCCCTCCTGGGGCCCCACCCTCCAGTCCATTAGATTGTAAGTTCTCGGGCAGGGACCGTGTCTATCTTATTCTCTGTAAAGTGCCAGGTACATCGCTGGCGCTATATCAATGCTTATAATATTAATAATATTTCTTGTCCTTTCCGTTCCCTGTGCATTCCCTACTGACATTTCCAGGCTGGCCGGCTGCAGGCATGAACCTCTGCTTTTCCCTACTGACATTCACAGGCTAGCTAGGTCTGGAAATGGCAATAGGAAGCACAGAGGCACAGGTGTGCTGCCGGCGGCTACTATGGACCGACCCCCCACCCCGTCCTCAAGTGCAAATGCTTCCAATCCCCCGCACTCAAGAAGGCTTATGGCTGTGCCATACCGCTATTCTCCAAGCTCCCCCTGTGTGCCCCCCGACCATCACAAGCACGTGCATAGTCAAAGGACTCCCCCCCGCCCCCACCTCCCCCAGCCCCCAAAGTGGCTTATCTCTATGCCATACTGCCCCCACTCCCCACCTCTTCCAGAATAAGCACAGAAAGCATGGATTGTGAAAAATATAACAACTTTATTTAACAATATGAACTTTAATTTAACTTTAAGTGCTTTCATTTCTTTCCAAACGGTCTTTATTATCCTTTTCGTTTCCTCCTGCACCTTCCCCCTTTTGCTGCAGATGGGTGCACTCACTTTGGTTGGGGTAATGGCAGGGGGACATTTTCCTTCTCTTCCTCCTCGCGCGGATCCACTGGTGGAGACGTGTTCAGTGGCGGCATGTTTGCGTGACTGGTGGAAGGGGAGGTGTGCCTGGACTAGGGTGGGTTGACCTGCATGAGTGCAGGGCAGAGAGGCTTCAGGTGCTTTTCCTGGGGAGCTGATTACTGGGGAAACCAGAGCAGGTGGTCTGGATCTAGGTGTGGAACTGCTGAAGGGGGTTGGCAAATGGTGCCTGCCCATCAGCTGCAATGGTCGCAGTTGCAGCAGCTACATGCTTGAGAAAGGAGGTGTGGAGCTGGCTCGATGGGGACAAACTGTTTTGAGTCTGAGCCCACATCTCAGCCATTTCCTTGCTCCTTCCCGCCCCAGTGTTTCAGCCTCTGCCTGCCCTTCCTGCCCGATGTAATAGCCCTCTGCCTATCCAAGGGGAAAACGGAATGATTATCTGGTCTAGGTTGCTGCTGGGGTAATTGCTGCGGCAGGATCTCTGGGGCACAAGGCTCTCCTCCCACGATCACTGTAGAGGAGTGAAGAACATACAGAAATCAAGCACTGGCGTTAACGCCTTCATCCCTTTCCCCCCCACCAGCCCCTTGGTGCTGTTCCCTTGCCTCCCAGCCCACCGTCCCTCCATGGTGCCTCTCCCCAGCTACCCAGCCGTGGGCCTGCAATGGTGCCTCTCCCCCCACCCCCATCCCACCATGGTGCCTTTCCCTCCTATCCAACCTGCAGGCCCACCATGATGCCTTCCCACCCACTTCTCATACATACTGTTCTCGTCTGGTGCTGCTGTGTCCTGGGGAGTGTCCTGCTACTCCAGAGCACTCTCTTGGCCACCTGTGAAAACAGTAAACAACCCCCCCCCCCCGATAATTAAATAATAAGTGGGAGTCTTTAGCATGCAGCTGTGTAAATGCAGCCCATACCCAAGTGTATTAATTTATCATTCTCCTCCGCCTCCTCTATAAACATGGCATTAGGGTCCTCTGTACCCTTGACTAGCACCTCCAGTGGCTCCTCAAACAGAAGCTAGCTCTCCAGCTCAAGGGGATATACCGAGAGAATCATAGTGGTCATGACCTCGTCAACCTTTGTTGGTTCCAGGGCAGAGATGGGCATGGATCTCTCCGCCGGTGGTCGTGGCTTCCTTGTGGTGGGGAGTAGGAGTGGTTTGAGTGGGAGTGATTGCAGCAGGAGTGGGTAGCGGGGAAGCCATATCCAACCACTTCTGGTGAAGGTACATCCATAGAGGTGGGATGCCACAATGGCTCCATCCACACACAGGAACCAGTTGAGGAGAGCATAGTATGG
Source organism: Sphenodon punctatus (assembly GCA_003113815.1). Taxonomy (NCBI): domain Eukaryota; kingdom Metazoa; phylum Chordata; class Lepidosauria; order Sphenodontia; family Sphenodontidae; genus Sphenodon; species Sphenodon punctatus. The sequence goes on along the minus strand of QEPC01009488.1, from coordinate 2,274,275 downwards.
CGATGTTTGCCACATGTGGCTGGAGGCAAAGTTATTGTCACGGATCTCCTTACCAGCACTGGTGCATGACCCTGGAGTGCCATTTGTGCCAGATTTCTTGGAAAACTGCCTCATTCCTGTAGCACGTGACCAGTTGTTTTTGGAGCTTCTGCTCCTTCCACAGAGTGATAAAGCTATTGGTTTCTCCTCGCTCGAGGGAATACACCTTTGGCGGGTGGATCAGTAAGCAGAGAGTGTCAGCGATGGACCACCAGACATAGCAGAGGTACTGGTGCTGGTAGTTGCCTGGCTGCTGTTCTAAGCCATAGCCATGATGATAGGAAGGTTGTGGAAGTTGGTCTGGGGAAGGCAACAGCTTTGAAACAGAAAGCGTTGGGCATGTGCTTCAAACCAGGATGAACTGGGACAACACATTTAAATTTGGTGCACGTTGTGCTTTTAAGTCGGATGTTACATGCATGCCAGTAAGCGTGAGAGCAGAGAGAGGGGCAGGGAGTGGTTGCTCCTCAGAACACTCTAGGCTCTTTGTCCGCGACTCTATGGTGCTGGCAGACTTGTACACATGGAGACTCTGCACGCAGCCTAATTGATGGGATGTGGACATGTGGTCGCACATCTGGGCCAGCCTTAGACATTTTGGGGCCCAGGTTGAAGGCAAAGTGTGGGCACCCTGTGACCCTGCCCCCCACGCCCCTCTCCACGTCTGACCCAGGGCCCTGAAGCGCCCCTACCTGCACCTCTTCCTGGAGTGCCCCCTTTGCCCGACCCAGAGCCCTGCTGTTCCGCCCAGCCAAGGAGCAGAGCCCCCCTGCTTTTTAGGGTGCTGGAGCCTGGGATCGGGCCATCTTCTCTGCCACCTGCTGGCCAGGTCCCATGCTGCTCTGCTCCGCTCCTCACCTCTCATTGTGTTATGCATGGCTGCTTCTCTCTGCTGCTGGTGCTGGTCCTGCACTGCTCCTCGCCTCGCTCGCCCGCTGGGTTCTGCACCTCTCCTCACCTCTTTCTCTGGGTTGCAGAGCCGGACCGTGGTCCCACTTTATTCCAGGCCCATGTTTCAGGCCCAGCTGCCACCCCCTCCCCCCGCCAAGGTTTAAACTAGGCCCACATCTGGCAGACCTTGATCAAACGTGTGGGGAATGACACTGGCCGAGGCAGGCCCAAGTGGGCTGCCCAGGCCAGCATCATGTTTGTTATTACCCTGTGTTTTCCCCATTGGTGGCAATTGGAAAAAAGCAGTGAACACACTGGTCCCGGACTATAATTCTGCAACCTCAGATGGCAAGAAAGGCATAAAAACCTATCTAGTAGAGATATCCATAGGGATCACAACCTCGTCTGCACTCTGCAGATGATGTAACCCCAGTGATCGGGGACCCAGGCAAATGACAGAGTGGGGCCAGGATTGAGTGCAGGTGAGGTACAAAAATAGAGTCATGGGACGAGGTACAAAAGAGTCATGGGACAAGGTACAATAGAGTCATGGGACGAGGTACAATAGAGTCATGGGTGAGGTACAAAAATAGAGTCAGGGACTAAACAGGTTTAAGTCAAAGGTAACTAAGTTCCAGGCAGAGAGCAAGCAATGGGAACTTTAGCCCAGTTTCCCATAGCTGCCGGGCTCTTATCTAGGGGCAGGCAGCTAATCTAGAACTAAGGTGGCTGTGCAACAAAGCACTGGACTGGAGAGCCTACTAGGTATTCCACAACTGGAGCTCAAGCCATAGCACGGTGCTGCTGAATCAGCTGCTGTCTGGATGCCCAAGGGTGTTGGTTCAAGGCTTGCTTTTTCCAACTGCACAGTTTTGGACTCTCTGCCCTTGGTTCCCCCCTCCCGCCTCCCCCCCCGAGTCCCTGAGGTATTGCCTTCATTCTGTCTTCCTAAATGCGTGAGCTTGCCAGAACCTTTCGGACAAGCTCGGAGGGCCGCACAGAAGTTGGGGATGTTTAAGGGGTACACTTAGGAAAAAGGAGGGTCCAGATCATGGATCTGTGCCATGGATCCATCCCCTGTCTTTGGGGGCGGGGCATGCACACATTGCTGCTCCCTTAACTCCGAGTTCAGTCTTTCAGTACTTTGGAGTCGGAACTGGATTCAAGGGCCAGATTCAAGAACTGGCAAGGGGCCACATAAAAACTAGCCATTGGCCACATTTGGCCCCTGGGTGTGAGCTTCCTCAATCCTTACTTAGATGGTATGGGCCCAGCACCCCAAGCAACCCCACCCCCACCCCGGCTCTGTGTGACTGCCTCAGACTCATCGTTATTTGACCACTCTGCCAATCTGTTGTCTGCAAACTTAAGCAGCAATGATTTCCCCTTCTGCCAGATCCCCAAGGAAACTATTTAATTGTGTTGGGTCTAAATAGAAGAGCATCTTTAACCCCAATTTAAACTCACTCTGTGGGGTCTTTTTTTCTTTTTGTATTTCTCTGAGCTTGGAATATGAAAATCAATTCCATCTCTTTCAGTTCTGTCTATTTAGAGTCAGTTTCACTTTCAGGCACTTAGCGCTCTAGTGGCTGGGTCTGAAACTCTGTGGGCACAAGCTGATGCATTCCCACGCTGGTAGTCTCAGTGGAGGCATCAAGGACCTGAACTCTCTTGCCTCCCAGTTCAGGGTTGGGGCACTGGGGCAAAGATTTACTCTATGCTTCTAAAGTATCTGTCCCAGGGAGAAGCACAGAACGGTGGTCTCAAGATGCCTCTAGATTGGGGGTGGAGAACCTCAGGCTTCTGGGCAAAATCTAGCCCATGGCTGAGTTTTTATTTGGTCCCTTTCCAGGTCTGGATCTGACCTACTGATCCAGTCCCTAAGCCTCAAGCACTGGAAGAGCAAGCTCAAGGGAAGGGAGCAGAGATGAGCGCATGCATTGAAGGACAGGGGATGGATCCATGGCACAGATCCCTTCCTTCCCGCATCTTGAGCTCACCCCATAAACATCCCAGTCCTCAACTCCTATCCGGCCCACAGGGCTTAACTAGTTTCCCATGGGAGGAAAAAGTTTCCCCAGCTCTGCCCTGGATGGAGGGTGGACGACACCCTGCCGAGGATCGCAGCTTTCTGAGAGCAGCACTAGAATTCTGCCACATTACAAGCCCCTCCGGGGGAGGGGGGTGTTATAGTGGGAGGAGGGTTCAGAGCTCCTCTTCCCTGAGTAGGGGCAAACAGGAGCACCTCCCTCACTATGTTCCATCCCCCAGAGTGGAGCACTTGAGACGAAAAGTGAGCCCACCCACACCTAGGAAGTAGGCCCAGAGTAACAAAATGCCTTGTGCCAGCCTTGCTCCCAACTGGAGCTGTGCTTTTCAACCATGCAACAATATGCATACATTACCCCGACACATGCTGTAGAACCCATCTCCATGCTGGTATGCCCGAGACCCATAACTCTATTTTAAAGGCAAGGACTTGAGCATTCACATTGGCCTCAATGCCCTGCAAATCAAGTGTGCATAGCGCTGGTGGCTCTTCTGGCAACCATGTATGACTAGCAGCCCCTGCTAGACTGTCTGGCCACGCCACAGGGCACTGAAAAGTGGACTTCAACTTGGGCTCTTCTTACACAAGGACTGAATATCTGAGCTTTTCTATGGAAGGAGGGAATCTCAGCCTGAGTGACGTGCAAAATAGGTTGTAATCCTCTGCTCCAATAGCACAGTGAGGAAACGCCAGTTGAAGACAGCTAAGTGACTAACTAGGCTTAGTGACAGGAGTCTGGGAGCGGAAGTACATTTTCCAGTATAACAAAACGTCTTCTGAAAACAGTTGCTGAGTAAGAGTCTGACTTGAATTTATATTCCCAATACCATGATGATGAGACGCAAACAGAGCTAATTGTGAGGATATGTCCCTCCAGCTTCCTCCTCTGAATGGGAATCTGGCTGCTGGGAAGGACTTGTCTGCCTTGAAATCAGATAACTCACCTGAACTGGAAATGAAAGTCTAAAGTAAAAGTTGGCTTGTTTTGGAAACAATATAAAAAAAACAAGCTCATTGTGACAGGGCTGCCTTAGGTCAGATTTTGTTGGGGTCAGAGCCCTAATGTGCCAGACCACTGCAGCCACTTTCCACCACCACATGTAGGTTTATTTACAGTGCAAGAAGTCCAAACATACAAAAGTCTCAAATACTTCTCGCTAAAGCACTGCCATAAGCCAGTCTCTGGGCATTCAGTCCTTTACTCCCACAAAACATTTCACAGGCAGTACCTTTGCCAGCCTCCACCTGGAGATTCTTCTCTAGCTCCAGTCAGATGCAGACCGACCCTCTAGTAGAGCTTTCTGTGCTTTATATCCCCAGGAGGGGTGTGGCATGTTGAGGCAGCTCACTCCCTTAAAGGGACAGTCACTCCCAGGCCTCACCAGGGCTTATTCAGGCTCTAGTTCTGCAGCCATACAGGACCAACTGTCAACATTCATCATGAAGGATTTTGTATTATATTCAAAGCATCCTGTCAAGGAGAAATCCCACTCACTTTCTTATGTCATTTGCAAAGTAGAAATAAATTCTTTAAAAATCTAGTACTTTTTGGTGTCAGAAAGGCTTATTCATCAAGTTGAACATCTTCAGGGAAAGAGACACCCCAGGCCTGAAGAAGTCACTGAATTGCAGAGAAGGAATGGACGTTGCCAGAGCTAATTCCAAACAGCATTGCAGATGCTACGACTGAGGTAATTATTCTTGAAGGCTAGAGACCTGATTCTGGTCTCACATGGGGGAGTTCCCCATTACAGGGGTGTGAAAGAGACCAAATTTATTTATTTAAATTTCTACTGTTGTGGTAAAAACAGTGGGTTTTTTTTTAAAAGGACACCTTACTCAAGTTAAGGCCTAGTGCAAAAAGACAAAGATACCTTACTTAGGCTGAGGCCTAGTGCAAAAAGGGGTTAAAAGAAAGTACATGCAAAACAGTCTGAGAAACAGAGGCAGACACAGAACTCATGACTAAAGATATTTTTTTCTTCCTCTTTTCTAACAAACAGTGCTCCTTTCTAACAAACTATGTCAAGTAGTGAGCAACTATTTTCAAGGTTAGCCTGGGCAGGAGCATCTACTTTTGGGGGGCAGTAGTGATAAAAAATAACAAGTGTTAGTAACCATGGTAGCAGCAATGGAAATAGCACATATCAGCATCTTTCTTCTTTAACCAAAGAAACTTATGAAGACCACGAGTCAAGTGTATGATCAGTGTATTAAGTTTGTGCATGCTCTTTTAGAATATTTGTACATAGTTATGGACTATAAAAACTTAGATTGGAACTAACCCAATTTGGAGACAAGCTTCCAGGGCACATCTCAACACAAGTCATCTCTGTGCAGCAGACTGAAGCAAGCTACCCCAGTCGGATTATCTGGCCTGGCCAACCGGATCAATTCCTGACTATACTCTGGGTGGTGAGACAAAACCTAACAACTTTGCATGCTTTCTTTTAGAGTGTAAGTCAAGAAGGACAGGGCAATAAACTGCTTTTAGTTGAGCTAAACATTGCCTGGTGTGGCTTATTAAAAATAAAAGGTGACAATCCCCAAACACTCCCGGTGTGACAGTGACAATACCCTGCTCTTGCCCTAAGACTATATTAGTCTGGGCCATACCTCCAACAGTCCCTTGTCCCTGGTTCAAAGTCCCTCTTTTGGGAGAAAGAGACAAAAAGGCCCATATTCAAGTCTCAGGCACCTTTTTCCTGGTTGCCTTCCAGGAAAAGCGCTTGATAGGACAGTAGGGAGATGAAGGAATGACAAGAAACTAAGAGGAATGAGAAGCAGGAGTGCTTCGGCCAGGGGTGTAGCTTGGTTGGAATGGACCCAGGTGCAAGAAATGGACTTGCCCCCCTGGCTGTCACCATCTTCTCCCCTGCCCCACCCCCAGCACCTCTCCCTCTCTCTGCTTGCTGCCTGAGCCCTGGAGGCTGTGGCTACACTTCCTGCCTTGTGCAGGAAGCACCAGTGCTTGCTCCATACTCAAGGTGGATCCCACACACACCGTGTGCTGTAGGCACTTCCGCTCAGCTCAGTCTCTGCCTGGCCACGCTGTAACAGGACAGGATTAGTGCCCCCCCCCCCAACTTGGGCCCCAGGACAAATGTCCCTCCTGTCCCTAGGACAGATCTAGATCCCCGACAGTGTGTGTGTCTGCATGGGTAAGTGCATGAAGGGGTGGAGCTTATTCACTAAGGGTTTGGAGTTCATTGGCCAAAGGGGTGGGACTTGTTCTTCTGGACACTTGAAATGTGTCGTTCGCTGCCCCGAGCTGCCAGTGTGCAGGAGGGTGTGGGATATAAATGTTTGTAATAAATAAATAATAAATAAATATACCTGACTGGTCTGGTCAAAAACTTTCCATTAAGTTCAGTGAGTTCTGGAATAAGCCCAATATTCATGACCTATAGTAGCCAGCTTCTCTCGCTGTGAACTGTGCAATTGTAGATTCTTAATGTCTGCCAAGACCATGCTATTTCCATCAGTGTACCAAGACCGTGGGACAATATTACTTCCAGCTCTTTGACTATCTCGGGTGCCCTTGAGAAATGATTCTGTGGAGGACTTGGCGAAGGCTGACTAAGGGCATGCTGCATAGGATCTGGTTAGTAAGCTTCAGATGGTCAGCAATCAAGGGCCATTTTCAAAACAGAGCAAGGGCACTGTCTAGACCTGCCAGACAGGCCTCACCATCCAGTGAAATAGAAAGGTGTGCTTTTTTTCAAAGATAACTGGAGAGTGGCTAGACCACTAGGATATGGGGCTGGGAATGTGTGGCAAGAGAGGGAAGACAGGTATGAGGAGACAATATGGAGTCAAAGTGGTCCAGGGGCTGAGAGTACATAGCAGGAAATGGTCTGGATCCCACTATTATGACCGGTGACACGCTTTTCTGAAGTGACCAAAGATGCCACTGTTGGAGACAGGATGTTGGGCTAGATGACCATTGGTCTGACCCAGTATGACACTACTTATGTTTTCAAACTGCCTCTACTAGGGTAAAAACAAACATGACACTGGCCTGCTGTGGGCCACCAGATATTGACCTGGGAGTGCCCAGACGGGGGTAGGTAGTTGGCCTGGGATGTGCCTTGGGCCCGATCCTGGGTGTCCATTCTGGGCCAAGGGCTGTCCATGTAGGCCAACAGGGACCAAAGCATCTGTTCGGTCCCACCATCTCTGCAGCAAGGCAGAAGCTGCCATAGCTGCCCATCATGGCGGGGCGCAGGGCACTGGAAGTAGCTGCCCATCTGTTGCGGCCCCACCGCTACCCAAATCATGCAGACACATTTGTTCAGTGCCGCCCAGAGAGTGGCCACTGCGGTTTGTCGGGAAGCCACTCCACTGCCTGTACATTTGTTTTCCCCCATAGTGTCTCAGGATACCAAGGTCTAGGCAAGTGCTGGACCCTGTTTGCAGTTACACTGACAATAACTCAGTACGGAACGGCTCAGTGGAGTCGCATCAGTATAAAACGACTAACTGAAGGGCAGGGGAGGGAGGTGTAATTAGCCTCAAACTAGAATTTTCTTCCTACAGGAATGATTTGTCTGATTCTCCATTGTGGCCTTGACAACAAGAGGCTGTCGTGGGAAGCCCCACGTACATTCTGGCTGCCTGCAGCTCTCTCTTCCTTAATGACATACCTGCAGCCACATTCGGGTTGTGGCTAATCTCCCACAACTCGCACTGTGTGCGGGAGATGGCGGGCGGGATTTGGGCTCTGAAAACCTGTTTCTACCTGCCCTCTTGACTGCCACGCGCACTAATGAGAGTTTTGCAGGTGGTTTGAGGGCAAATTATAAGTGATGATGCTTATTTATGCCAATGGACTTTCTACGCTGTGTATCCAAACTGGCTTTTGGTGCTAAATGCCATGTCAGTCAGTGAGCTCTGCTGCGTAATAACAAGAGACAGCCCCAGAACCAGTGATCTCAGCAAGGCTGACAAGCGGGGGAGCCATGTGACAGGGTGCTGGGGGAGTGAGGGAGGAGGGTTACCACTCTGTTAAAGCCTCGGTTGTTCTGCTGCCAAGAAGCCACATTCCAGCTGCCAACACCTACTTAGTGTTACGTCAGCCTGGAAGTCAACAGTTACGAAGGCAGCCCTGGTTGCCAAGGGGGATGAGCTTGACTGTAAGGGATCTGAAGGTGTGGGAGGAATTGTTGTAGCTTGCTAAGTGTATTTACTCTAAGTACTTCCAAAAATGGCCCTTTCATGTGTATCAGGACCTGGGCCAAGCAGCCTGCTGGTCAGGAGAAGGCATGGTCTGGGGTGAGCAGGGTGATCAGTCAGAGAGGGCCATCAAGCCAAGTGCTGAGTCAGGAATAGGCAGGGTCAAACCAGGTGATCGGAAGCTAAAGGACTGAGCCAAATTGGAAAGCAGAGATCAATGGCCAGGAGCCAAAACTAGGTGAGGCGACTGCCCAGTTGTTCTGGATGAAGGCCTGTAGCTGACCTATAAAGTTATATAGGGGGTCAGAGGAGTCTTGGGCCCATCAGAGGGTAGGACCAGTTCCCCAATTAGGGACCCTGCTGGTTGGCAAAAGGCTGGATGTGCTGTAGTTTCCCTAGCCTACCAGAGAGCAGATATAGCAATATGTAACCACCTCAAAGCCTAGGAATGCTGTAGGTGCTGGTTTGAGACCCGCTGGGCTCATAGGCTGCAGGTTCTGACAATGGACCCCTTCTGTTTCTCTGCATTATATTGTGAGAGAGGAGGTGGGCTAAGCTAAAGGGCTCCAGATATAAGATCAGTGGCGCAACGCACAGAACTGTCATGAAGGGCATTTGCCCTTGAATCTTTAGCTGCTTGGGCTGCTGCTTCCTCAGGCAGCTCTGCCATTAAAGCAGTAGCAAATTGGCAGTGTATGGCTGGAGATGCATCAGTTTGAGTGGCAGACCCCTCCCACACCACTGTTGGGGGAAGGGATCCCACGCCAGGCTGTCATCAACTAGGTATCAGCGATAGGGTGTTCATACATTACCCTGACACAGAATGGATTTTCATAAGACTCCTCCCCTGCTGCAGGATCTTGGCCCAGCGGCCCCTCGGGAAGGAATTTGGAAACCATGTAGTGTGCTGTGGAGAGCAAGCCTGTAGGGTTTATTTTAATTCCTTCACTTCCTTCATCACCAATTCTATTAGAAAAGGTTATTTGCCAGAAACAAACACAAACTTGCCAGGCCAAGGTCTAACAGGTTCCATCTTCCTAGTGGGCTCACTGAAGACTCTTCAGTACTAAGGCCGCAAATGAAGGAAAAGGGATTTAATTTGTGTAGACTTCTGGGACAGAAGTTGTGGCTGGGGTCCATTATACCCATCACCAGAGTTGGTGCTATTATCCTCTGTTCTAATTACTGCTCTGGTGCATACACGCCTGCCCAATTCGTTACAGCTCCATTGAACTTCCTCTCTGAACTAGGCCACACCAGAAAATGGATCAGGACTGTTAACAACATCCAGAGGCATGTGCATGATTCCCACCTTCCTCTTATGAATCTACCGGACATATTCTTTAGCTATGGGGAATGTTCAAGTTGTAAGAAAGTCCAGGCCAAGAGAGGAAACCGACACAACAAAACACAGTGTGTTTGAGCCAATCCCCATGCTAACAATCTGACTCCAAACACCCTCCCTACACAAGCGTTTACAAAGCAGCAACTTTCACCTGCGTCTCCTCCCTTTGTTACCCCAATATTATTTTCCCCAACAACTCTGTCCTTGATGACTTTAGTGGATCACTCTATGTAGCTCAGCATTAAGGCTTGTAAAATCTTCAAGTCCAAATACTAAGGCAATTAATATTTCTGCCGTAATTTGCCTTAAGTCTTCCAAAGCCACTTAATGTATTGGTATGTACTTGGCAACCAATCACGATCAATGGAGATGAGCTCTGTGTCTCAGACTGCAAGTACACTAGGAAAATTCATTTGAGACACTCTCAGCTGGTGGCACTGTTGTAGCCCCAGAAAACCCCCCAGCAACAGCTATAAAGTTAAATTCAACCTGATTCAGGAGGATTCTCATGTACTGAAGCAGCAAGTTGGTTTTCTTATTATTTATTTATGTACCAAGTCAACAATAAAATATTTACATAATTCCAGCATGAATAAGTACATAATTAACAATGTTTAACAGTATTAGTATTAGTAACTAATATACATATGATTCTATTTTTAAACATTTTTTCTGCTTTCTTTGTTACAAATTGTTACACACAACAGTAGCTCAACATAAACACCTTAATCATACAAACCATATTTGCACAGGGCCCTTGCAGCATGAAATCACGCAGCGTGTAAAAATCCCGCAGGTGGGGTTTAGACGAGACTTCTTGCACATTATAGCCACTCGCGCATTCTTTTAAAACCACGGACCTCAATATCGAGGTATTAAGTCTGCGATTTTAAAAGAATGTGCGAGCGGCTATAATGCGTGAGAAGTCTCATCGAAACCCCGCCCACGGGATTTTTACATGCCACATGATTTCATGCCGTGAGTGCATCTCACGCACATCTAAAAGCGGTGAACGCTAAAATATTTTTGTGGGGAGCAGGGAAGAAAGGGAGTCCCAGCAAGTTGTGAATATGGAACAGCAGGAAGGTTCCATTATTTTATATGCTCTTCTTACCCATCGGTTATTCTTATGGAGTACTAGACCACTGTGTTCATATCAAAGAATTTTAATGTTTCTTGAAGCAGTAAGATGTCTGCCTTCTGAATCAAGGGGTGAGAGGATTCGTTTATTCAGAAGTTCTAGGATCCCTGCTGCTGGATACCCTTAAAAAGGTTTGCGGCTCTCAAAAGCCTAGGGATCAGCAGTCTGAAAAGACATACCAGCCTGAAAAGATCACACCATTCTCCTATTTTGAACACGTCATTTGTCTAGCAAAAGCAGAAAGTTAGCAATGCCACAGGATTGCAGTCAACAAGCATGGTCTAGGAGGTGTTGGACTTGGGGCACTTACCCACGTTACCGAGATACGGCGTGGAAACTCCCGGCAGACTCTCAGCGGCCAAACTCTCAAGTAGCTCTGGGCGTGAAACCGTCATCAGGCAGGTCCCACGGTGATTTCACTCAGGGATCACAGGGCTGGATTTTGAGCCCTGTCATCCATGAGAGAAATCGCCACGGGACACACCTGATGACATGTAATCCCCCATACCCACATTCAGAGCTACTCAAGAGTTTGGCCGCCAGACGTCCACCAGGAGTTTCCCCACTGGGTCTTGGTAACGTGGGCAAGTGCCCTTAGACATTGGAGACAGAGGTTCAAATCCCATCTTGGCCATGAACTAACTGAGTGACTTTGGATGAGTCTCTCTCCCAGCCTCATTGCCACATCTGTAAACTGGGAATAATAATGACCTACCTCGTAGGGTTGTTGTGAGGGTAAACTAGATAAGGATTGTAAAGTAGTTTGGACACTGAAAGTGCTGTATAAATGATTAATGCAGAGAGAACAATTAGCAAAGAACCTAAGCTAGCAGTTGGCAAAGAACGTTTAGGCTGAAAATCTGCTTGGAAAAGGTTTGTGTATAATGGATACATCCATAGGAAACTGGGATCAACATATGAACAAGTCACTAGCTGAGGACTTCAGTGTAATCTGATATTGCTTTTCACGAACAGCTGAAGGCCAGTGGCACAGCTGCCTAGTAGCAGACACTTGAAGGTCAGCTCAGCAGGGACTAGGTTTTCTTCTCTTTTAATTTTCTGTACCTCTGTTTCTACTGAGCTAATGCAGAGACAGCTGCAATGACAACAGAGGCATTTTGCTGCAGTGATTCTCAGAATTGTTGCCTTCCTGACTCCACTTTGAGACTTCAGTATAATCCTGGGGCCTCAGACAGCAAAGACATACAAAGTGTATTGAATATCAATCGGATCGTGGCCCCATCTGCAAACGGCATAAAGCTACTTGGAGGCACGACCCCCCACCACCACCACCACCAAATTTGGGAACCTCTGCTTTATTGAAGGTGTGCATTATCTCTGCCTCAGTTTCCGGTTCTCAGCTTGCTCAGCAAGTGCTAGTCCCTTTCACTTCAGTGGGATTTGGGCCAGCAGAGTGCTTTGAAGATCTGGCTGTTAGTTCCTGATAAATAAGAGCAGTATTGCAACAGAAGCTTCAGTTCAGGTCCTTTCCCCTCCCAAAGAGCTCTGTGGGCTGGATACGGCTGTTGGGGACGGGATGCTTAAGGGATGTGCACAGAATACCAGAGGAAGGGGAAGGTCCAGATCATTGATCTATCCCCTATTCTTGAGTGCACATCCTCATCTCCATTCCCTTCCGTGTTTGAAGGTAGGGACTGAAACACAGGCCAGAAGCAGGAACTGGAAGAGGGCCAAATTAAAAATAGCCCTGGGCCAGATTTGGGCCATGGGCTAGAGGGTCCCCACCCCTGCTTTTACTTCTTTTTTTAAATGTCTGACTTTGACCCACACACAGATGTGTGCAGATGCCTGCACACATACAGATTTAACAGTTTTTTCAGCTTGAGTGCTTTGTTCCGAGACGGTACTTCAAGCAGAAGGACAATGTACCCATTGTAAAGTGGGGGCACCAAGGAAACAGCTGTCGCAGCAGCAGTCCTGTGAGGTCCTTTAGAACATCACCTTTGGACTATGCAATGTTTAGCTTGTGATCATATTAAAATGCAGTCGGTATCTCTGTGTGAGTAATTCTTCTATGCAATTCCTCTGACATTCAATACGGTAATTTTTGTTTTTAAAACTCTCAGATCAAAAGACAAAGCAGCAGAACAGTGTGAATATCTTAACACAGTAGCAGATTGTTGCTTTCATTACTTCTGCACAGTAAATAGTGCCCCAAAAGTAGACTTGGATCCCTGTGTGAACAAAATTGCGTGTCTTTAAACCTGATATTCTTGATTTATAATCTAAGTTCCCTGTGGCAGGGACCGTTTCTTTGTCATGAGTATGTGCAATGCCTAGCGCAGGGAGATTAAGATATTAATCTGAAGCACAAACAAATAATCATCATCATAACATCTAAAATCGATTTATGATTTCACAAGATAGTCTTGTTTCTCATGAGCAAGAAACTAGCACATGCTTTGTAGCAGATTTACCAAACTAATGACACTCTCATTCTATTTCTAGTTACTGATTATACTACTCCCTATAGAGGAAGTAGAGTTATTTTTAGATGTATGTACAAAAACAAAAACAGTGAAAAAACCAAGCTCAAGTTGGCAACTGGCACTATATGAAAACAGCCAGGCATTAAGCTACACCCAAGTCATCAGTAAATCGCTTTTGACATCTGACCTTTTTCTGGAAATCATTTAGCCCTTTTTTGGCTGCAGTCCACAAATCATTTACTCCAGAGTAGTCCCACTGACTTCAATGCAAAGACTCTAGAGTAAGTGACTTCAGACCTGTGTGTGGATCCTTCCACAAAAACACATGTGGTTCTTTGTTCAAGACTTTGGGATGAGGAAAGCAGCCTAAGCAGGCTTGGTAACTTACAAAAAAAAACACGGCCGCTAATACAATGATCCACATACACAGGAAACAGCTGGATAATAAACCATTTTAAAATGGGTTTCCATAAAAGCCAATGATTCATGTAAACTAGGATTCATATAAGGAAGGTTAGCCATAAAGTTCTCTTAGGGCTTTGAATGTCTCACACCAAACTTCATTATTTTCAAAACAAAAAACCTCACAGTTTCATAAAACCATTAAAGGCAGAAGAGTTTCAAAAACAAAAAACTCTCCTCTGCAAAAACATTGCAAAAAAAGAATTTTGACCTAACAAACTCCCTAAAACATGAAAATTACAATAGCTATTCAGAAAAGATTTCATAACATACATTACAACAAAAATTAAACGCCAAAAAGCATGGAAATTATTTCAAGATTTTCTGTCTATCTTTCAGAATTTAACATCACCATGAATGTGACATATATACATATAAATTCCTTATGATACTCATTAATATTTAACAGTCACTAACTAAAGTATCACATTTTTCTTTTGTGAGCATTAATTTATTATCCTAAGTTGGCTATTCGCCATAATCTCCATATCTTAAATGGCTCTGGATTTGGTGATCCTGCTGGGGAATTTACTTACATTGGGACGTGGGGTTCCAGTGTGGTGGATTACGTATTGGTATCTGCATCAGTCCTCCCTCACATAACAGACTTTCTCATTGGGACTCCTCTGGTAGGTGACCATCTTCCCCTGACACTTAATCTGTTCCCTAATCGCTCTAATCAAAGAAGTGATTCCCCTATGGGTTCTGAAGTATCCCAGTTGGCTGTTTATAAGTCACCAAGGTGGGAAGGGGCCCTCTCTAGCACCCTTGTGGAATGGACACTCCAGCCTCCCTGTAGTGAGCTCCGAGATAAGATTCTCTCATCCATGGCCAACTTAGCTCAGCTTTGAGTAATTATATCCAGTCGCTGAATAAGGCCCCTGCAGCTAACCATTCCTACTAAGGGAAACCTTGGTTCAACCAAGAATGTCGCTGGATGAAAACTAGAATTAAGAATATGTACAGAGAGCACAGAGCAGGTCATTTTCCCAGGTTCCATCCCAATTTTCTGGCCCTAAGGGTGGACTACAAAACGTTATTAAAATCAAGGAAACGAGTACATTCAGAGAAGCAATGGGGAAATCTGCTACAGGCCGTAGATCAGAAGGACACCAGAAGTTTCTGGCAGCTTGTGAATGGTGAAAATATAAGGGAGCTGCGTTTTGCAGCCCCCTTGGTTGACCCCCATATTTGGGTCAGCCATTTTCACGAGCTATTTGCTGCAGACTGCAAGGTGGGCTTGCAGGCTCCTACTTTTGATTTGACAGATACCCAGCCCTGGCCATCAGTTATGTGTGATGAGGTAGATGCTCTGGTTGAGTCCTTCTGAAATCGTAAAGCTCCGGGCCCTGACCTTATCCACATAGAGTTTACCAAAACCCACAAAGAATGGTGGATTCCTCTTTTGGCAGCTTTGTTTACGGCAATTAATAATTCAGGTATGATTCCAGCTCAGTGGGGGAAAGCGGTGGTCATACCGATATAAAAAAAGGGAGTTAGAAGTAATCCAGCGAACTATAGACCCATCAGTTTGTTATGAGTGATAGGGAAAAATTATGCAAAGCTCCTGCTGGTAAGGCTTACAGACTGGATGCTGCAAGAGGAAGTTATAGCCCTCAAACAGGCCGGTTTTCAGAAAGGTCGATTGACCACTGAGCAGTGCTTTGTCTTATTTCACCTTGCCAGCAAGTATCGACCCCGGAATGGTAAATTCTATGTGGCATTTCTAGATCTTAAAGCCGCATTCGATTCTGTTGATAGGGGGATTCTCTGGGAGAAGCTCCGAGGATCCTCTATCAACAGAAGATTGCTTGGCCTTATCCATGCGCTTTATGAAAACTCCTCGCTGGTGGTTAGGATGGATCCCCAGGGCCATGTTACCTCTCCAGTAAACACTACACTCGGCGTCCGACAGGGTTGTGTACTTGCTCCTGCCCTTTTCAACTTTTATATTAATGAAATAATTTTGACCATGGCCGATCCAAAATATTGTCCCCCGAGATTGGCCTCTAGGGCAATTGGATGCCTCTGCTACGCCGATGATGTAGCACTGATGTCTCAAACACGTATGGGTTTGATCAGGCAATTGAATGCTTTCGTGGCTTTTTGTAGAGACAACAAACTGACTCTTAACTACAGCAAGTCCAAGGTTATGGTTTTTACCAGTCAAAAGTACTTCTATCAGTGAAACATTGAAGGCCATGCCCTCCAGCAGGTTGCTTTTTTTTCGGTACCTAGGATTATTGTTCCACAAGAGTGGTCATGGAGGGAGCATATTTCAGGAGCAGCTGTAATCGCAAAGTGATCCTCCAGTTCCATATTCGGCTTCTTCACCTGACAAGGAAGAAGCGCGATAGGGTCAGCAATCCAGGCCCATAACAGCAAGGTGAGAGCTCAAATGCTGTATGGGGCAGAGCTCTGGGCCCCCTTTTCTTCGCAAAATATAAACCTAATTCAGAACAGGTTTCTAATGGGACTCCTGGGTAACCCGAAGGGTACCCCCTGTGTTGCGGCAAGACTGGAACTTGGCCAAAAGAGCTGGTTCCAGGTTGCCCTGGAGCACGCCCTAAAGCTCTGGTGTGCCATCTTTTTTTTACCATTCTACGGGCTTATTGGCGGNACAATTACTACCCTACTACAGTAGCACCCGGTGTCCATCTCATACTCCAACCCTGTGAAATCCGAGGGCTGAACTCGTCGGGCAGAGAGGAGATACGAATGGTTGAAAATCCTTCCCTCTGAGTGAATGGACAAAAGACATGTAGGCTTTCAGGAACATGACTTTCAATAAGCTTATTTTTCTATCACAAATGGTGGTCAGTGGCTGCTCGACTGCACATGTGCCAGTCAGCAGAACTGATTTTTTAATGTTCAATAACTCATTTTTGGCTGCACCAATCATTATCACAGTACACCAGGACTTGATCTAGATTCACACTCGAAGGCTATGAAATCTGGGGGCTCACGTCATCGAGGGGGGCGGGGAGAAGAAGGTATTGATGATTCAGAATAGTCGGGACACTGAGTATTTTGACCACAACTGATTAACTTTTAAACAGTTATAACTTTTGATTTTCTGGGTGGATCTTCTTCAAATTTTGCATGTATTACACACAAATATAAGCGGTAGATAATTTTTTAGAACTGTAGCTCAAGGGGTTTCCTCAATATCTGGGCTTCAATAGTCCCTTGTTTATAATGGAGAGTGGTTCTGCCTTTAACTAATAACACTATTCTATGTGTGGTCAGGCCTGAGCCTGGGTCCCCAAGGAATCCTCTTCTAGCCCAGCACTCGGTAAAGTCAGCCACCTCTTCAGCGTACCCTGCATCTGACACGCAGCTAGAGCAAAGGCATGCTGCCTTTCCAGAGAAGCAGGGAGGCCTACATTTCATCTGCCTTTTCTGCTGTCAATTAAATGCTTCTTAGCTGACCTGGATATGGAACAATAGTGATCTCATATTTCAAGAAAGGCTAATCCTCATTTTTTAATGATTTTCCTTGTTTTAGCTCTTGGGTGTGTTTTTTTCCCCCAAGAAGATGCAGAAAATGGCCCAGGCAGGCCCACTGGAGCACAACAGAAAATATAACCCCAAACCAAATACGCACACATGGAAAATCTGCTCGATTCTCACCAGAGGAACAAGAAGATTCTAGTCACGGTCCCTCGGGCGTAATAAACACTCCCTCTTCAAGGGATCTCTGTCCGGTGAGCATTCAAGTTTGCAAGTGTAGAATCAGTGACTGGCTATTTTTCATTTTATTACAAAAAATAGAAACAAATCATGTCACATGTCATAGCAACTGTGAGTTGGAAAAACCCTACTCGGTCATCCAGTTCCACCCTGGCTAATGTACAAAGGTCCCACACAGTACATGTTCCATGGATTTTTTCCTATCCAGTTTCAAATCACTCAAGCAATGGGGCTTCCTACTCCTGGAAGAATATTCCACAATATTACAGAGCTCTCCGTGAGGACATTTCCCCCCAATCTTCTGCCTAAAATTCCCTTGCTAAATGTCGTCCCATTACATCTAATTATTCCTTGCATCATCCTATCGTTCTCCTCCTCTCAGGTGTTTATCTAGATTTTTATAAGTGCCAAAGTGTCAGAGTTCTTGTGTCCTTCGTTTATTTACCACCAGGGATAAAAAAGGAGCAGACTTTCCTAGCGCAGGAGTCAGAGTGGGGAACCTCAGGCCCAGGAGCCAAATGCAGCCCACAGCTAGTTTTTCATTTATTATTATTATTATTACTTATATATCACCAGCGATTCACCTGGCACTGTATAATCCATAGTTATGGACAGGTCCCTACCCCTAAGGGTTTACAATCCAAAAGACAAAGAAGGGGGAGACGAGGGAGCAGTGAACATCGGGAGAGACAAGAGTACATGCATGAGGTTGAGAAGTTGCAGGCATACGTGCTTCACCCCTTTCCAGTTCCTAGCTTTGGCCACTGGATCCAGTCCCTACCTTCAAGCACCGAAGAGTGAGCTCGATAAGGGAGCAGAGATGAGGGCACACAAGGCTAGGGGACAGATCAATGGGAAAGATCCATGAACTCTCCACTTCCTGAGCACACCCTCCCCTAACTTCTATGTGGCTCTCATACCTTGTACTAATTTTCAAACTGGTCTCTGGGTGGGAAAAAGTTTGCCATCCCTGGCTTAGTGGCTGTAGAAGTGGGCAGGACCCATCCTCCCCAAGCTGACCCATCATGCCTCACTGAGGCCAGGGTAACTTGAACAGGCTGTCCTGCCTGGATAAGGCCAGGGGAAACAGGTTTGTTCTGCGAGAGCACTCACATCTTGATCTACAGTCACTAGGCTACCAAATCTTCCTGGGGCAAAACTAGGTTGCAATGGACCCAGGTGCAAGAAATGGACTGGAGGTGGTGGTGGTGGTGGTGGTGTGTCTCCTGATCACCATCTTCTCCCCTATCCCATCTCCTTCCCCCAGCACCTCTCCCTCACTCCGCTTACTGCACCTGAGCCCTGGAGTAGTAATCCCACGGGATCTTGTATGGCCCAATAACTCCTGTATGGAAGGAGACCAGATCATCACAAGGAAGGGTGACCAACAGTACTGAGCTCCAGGCTCTCGCACCCTGCTCCACAAGCACCACAATAGTGGTACATATGCACCCACACTAACACATTGGGGGGAGAAAGGTGGTGTGATGGGTGAGGATGGGGGGAAGTAGCTCTGGGGAAAAGGGAGCAGGCAGGTAATAGGGCACAATCAGGCTAGGGAAGTTGATGCAGGAGGGGGCCCAGGTCTCAGAAGGGAAGGAGGGAAGGCTACACCAATTACTCCACACAGTCACACACACAAAACACCAGGTTACACAAACACACAATCTATCACTCACCAGTCACATGCAGTCTCAGTCTTGAAGCTAAGGAAATTCCAACACACACTTGCTAGGGCTAGTTCATGCAGAAAAGCTGATCACCGGCACTGTTACAAACTGCCGGCCTCCCTCTTATTTTTTATTTATTTATTTATTTCAAACTTTTACTACCCTGCCCCTCCTGCTACAGGCAACTCGGGGCGGCTTACAATTTGTAAAACAACATTAAAACATTAAAATAACAATTAAAACAACTAAAAGGAGGAAAAGAAAACAACCCCATACCCAAAAAAAACCTCCACCCCCTCACTCATCTCCCCCATCAAATGTCTGGCAGAACAGCCAGATCTTACAACTTCTCCAAAAAGAGGGGAGATCTGGGGCCAACCGGGCTCCACTGGAAGGGAGTTCTACAGCCGTGGTGTGGCCACTGAGAACGCCCTCCCCTGCGTGGTCCCCTGGAAGACTCTGGGGACCTCGAGCAGGGCGCCCCCAGATGACTGCAGGGGTCGGCTGAGCACCCGGGTAGTGAGGCAGCCCCGCAGATAGGTAGGGCCTAGGCTGTTTAGGGCTTTATAGACCAAAACCAACACCTTGAATTGGGCCCGGAAAACCACCGGCAGCCAGTGCAGAGAGCGGAGCGTAACATGCTCCCGACGGCCCAGTCCTAACAGAAGATGGGTCACTGCATTCTGCACCAGTTTCAGTTTCCGAGCAGTCATCATGGGTAGCCCCACGTAGAGCGTGTTACAATAGTCCAATCTGGAGGTGATGAAAGTATGGATGATGGTGGCCAGGTCAGAGCCCGAGACAAACGGCCGAAGCCGTTACACCAGATGTAATTGGCGAAAGGTACTCCTTGCCACAGCCTCCACCTGGGCATCCAGGCAGAGCTGTGCATCAAGGAGCACCCCCAGACTCCATACCTGGGGTACCAATGGAGGGCAGACCCCGCCAATAACGGGGCCACCATCTCCATCACCTTACCCACCAACATCACCTCCATCTTGTCGGGATTCAGCCTCAGTCGATTAGCCCTCATCCAGTCCCCCACAGCCGTCAAACACCGAGTAAGCACCAAGACTGCAGGGCCTGGGTCTGTTGAAAAAGAGAGATACAGCTGGGTGTCATCAGCATATTGATGACACTGCATGCCGGACCTCCTGATCACATCACCAAGTGGCTGCATGTATACGTTGAACAGGAGAGGGGACAAAAACGAACCCTGCGGGACTCCACACGAGAGGTCTCGGTATGATGAAAAAGAACCACTTGCTGCGCTCTACCAGTCAGGAAAGAGCGGAACCATTCAAGAACAGTCCCGCCCACCCCTGCACAGTCCTGCTGTCACGTCACCAACATCCCATGATCAACTGTATCAAATGCAGCCGAACGTTCTAATAGAACCAACAGGGTAGAACGGCCTCAGTCCATTTCCCGGCGCAGATCATCCACCAAAGCCACAAGCACAGTCTCGGTGCCATACCCAGGACGAAATCCCGACTGAAAGGGGTCCAGAATGTGGTTAAGATGTCCCTGCAGCTGCTGAGCCACTACCCATTCAATAACCTTCCCTAAAAAGGGAAGGTTAGAGACAGGCCAATATCTGGCAAGGGAGTTAATGTCAAGCGATGGTTTCTTGAGCAGAGGCTGAACCACTGCCTCTTTGAGACATCCCGGCACTCTGTCCTCCCAAAGGGAGGCGTTGACCACCCCAGCCAGCAACAGCCCTATTGTCTCCCAGCAAGATTTAATCAGCCAGGACGGGCAAGGATCTAATTCACAAAATGTGACTCTAACAGCCCCAAGAACACCAACCGCATCGGCAGGTGTCACCAACTGAAATTGATTCCACAAAACCAGATAAGACCTCCAGTTCCCCATATGTATTAATTGCAGCATCGAAGTCGTGGTGAATCCGAGCGATTTTATCCACAAAATAATCCACAAACATGTCACAGCGAGCAGTAGATGACTCCACTCCAAGGCAGAGGGAGGCTGGACTGACCAGCCCCCGCACCACCCGGAAAAGCTCAGCTGGACAGGATTTAGCTGATGCTATGAGGGTAGCAAAAAACTCCTTTTTTGCTGCCCACATAGCTATGGCATAGGCTCGTAAACTGGCTCCATGACGCAATCTGTCAATTTCAGCACGTGAATGACGCCACCATTGCTCCAACCACCGCCCTTCTCGCTTCAGCTCCCGTAGTTCCTCGAAGAACCAAGTAAGCCTGCGAAGCGGTCGCCTAGGCAGCGGACGCCTAGGAGCTGTCCGATCAATGGCCTCTGTCAGCAAGGTATTCCATAACAAGACAAGGTCATCAATGGAACAGTCATCAAGGTCAGAGGGAAACTCACCCAGAGCTTTCCGGAACTGATCTGGTTCCATCAGCCTCTGAGGGCTAACCATTTGAATTGGTTCTGCACCTTTCCGGGGGCAGACATGTGAGGCCTGCAGGGGGTAATGGTCCGTCCATGACAAGGGTACAGCTGATAACTCCCCCACTAACGGAACACCCGCCTCAAGGCTGGTGCAAAACACAAGGTCTAAGGTATGTCCCCCCTGGTGTGTCGGGCCGATAACTTTCTGGGACAGGTCCATTGTTGCCATGGCGGCCATGAACACATGCTCTGCTCCAATAAGGTCAGTGTCAGCGTGAATGTTGAAGTCCCCCAAGACTAATGACTTTGGAGACTGCAACACCACCCCCGACACCACCTCCGCTAAAGCATGTAGGGAGGATGCTGCACAGGTAGGTGTACGGTATACAAGCAGCATTCCCAAACTGTCACCTGCCAAATCAAACACAAGGTGAAGACCCTCAATACCGGATATGGATTGCACCAGATACCTCCTCACGGTCCAACCCTCCTTAAAAATCATGGCTACACTGGCCTCCCGAGCGCGGCTGATGCTGCACGGAATACCCAGCCAGAACAAGGTCAGCCAAAATGGGCCCCGACTCGTTGTCCAGCCAGGTTTCCGTGATACATAAGAGATCAGCAGCATGGTCCAGGATTATCTCCTGGACAGTTGTTGCCTTATTCGCCACCAATCTCGCATTTAACAGCAACAACACAGGGTTGGGGCCCCCCTGATCAAGAACCACCTGCTCATCTGCCTGCGGGGTAGTAAGCGGGACCTGTATTAAACACCTGTCCCATCTCACTGATCTCACCTTGCCCCAATTGGAACCATATCTCCCCCGGCCCATCATGACCCTAATGGCTGCTCCCTTCCCCCCGGCTGGCCCCCCACCTGAAGTCCTACCCAGCCGCGCACGCAGGCGGGCTGAGCACTGCGGCACTTCTGGTGGCTCCGCCCTGTTGTTCCCAGCCTCAGTGTCTCGGGGCCCCTGCCCCATGCCGTCAGTTGAGCATGGGAAGGGGTCTGTCTGTCCCACCCCTGCTGCGTCAGCCCCAGGCTCTCCACGGCTGCCACAAGCCTGACGGAGGCGCCAGGGTGGCCCCGCCCCCACAGTCAACCACGGAGAGACCTGACACCCACCAGCTGGGTCCCACGCACGCCGTATACCACCCATGCGTCCGATTCTGCTGAGCTTGGTCTCCACCTGGCCACGCTGCCCACAACAGGATAGGATTGGTTTTCCCTCCGCTCCAGCTTGGGCCCTGGGACAAATGTTCTCCTCCTCCTTAGGATAGCTACATCCCTGCTTCCTAGCAACACGTAAGGATTTAGGGCACTTCCAGGGAATTGCTTCCCAGACAGTGCCCAGGCGTAGTCTGAATGCCCACATCCAGTTTTTCTGGGCAGTTGTTTCAAAGGCCTCCATTTCCTGATAGGTAAATTGGAGAGAGCCCTCACCCACCTTTGTAAAGTGCTTCAAGATCCTAGTACATCAGAAGTCAAATAAGTGCAAAGTACTACTAAGCCATTATTATTAAACAAGAGTAATTTAATTATTGTTTCGTTTCTATCCCACCCTTTCCCTTATGCTCAGGGTGGCTCACATTTCAACTTATTCACTTTTAACCATTAACACTGAACTAAGCGACTTATTCAGTTTAACAATTAACATCTAACCCTTAAAATTAAACCAACTCACTCAACTAGTAATCCTCCCGACAACCCTGTGAGATAGGTTACATGCCCCCACAAGCTCCTTTCTCTCTGGGATCAGTGTATGACCCTTCCCTTGAAAGCATTTGAAAGTGTAACCCTGAAAATCTCCATGGAGTCTTCCTCACTGAGCCACAGATAAAAGCTCTTCATTAACTTGGGCCTGCTCTGGAGAGAGACCCCTGTTCAGGTTGCCTGAGGGAGGGGCTCCAGGTTGTGCTCCCTTCTGGCTTTCTAAACCTTCTCCTTTCTGATAATCTCTGCATTCAGAGGGAAACCAGCTCTGTGCCCCTATCAAAGACCCCCTGCCTAGACAGTATCAGCCCCTTTCGTGAACAACCCCCGCCGCCAACAGAGCTGTATTATAAAGCAGCTTAGCCTCACTCCCCCCCTGCAGCCGCCACTTGCGTTCCCTTTGTCGCTGCACCCCACCCCCTGCACTCTCGCCACTCGGCCTACAAATCCTGTTGAAGCCAGTCTCGTTCAACCCACTCTTCACAGGAACAAAAGCCTTGTTGGCTGCTGCAAACATGAGGGAAGGCTGGTGTCTGAGGCAGCAGTAACCCACACAAGCATTTAGCAGTGTGAGGAAGCTGGGGCTCTTACAGCACAAGGAGCCTGCAGAGCTGCCAATATGACTGGCTGACAAGCTGCCCAGTGGTGAGAGGGCCAGAGCGCAAGGGTCAGCATCTCTCGGAGGCCTGGAAGGACCATTGAATCTAGGGATTGGGAAGCACTGGCCCACAGACCAAATACAACTGCAGTTGGCTTTTCAGTTTCTGGATCTGGCCTCCAGAGATCCAGCTCCTTCGCTCAAGTGCTAATGGAGCATGCCCAAGGGGAAGACAGCAGGGACGAGGGGGTGTGCTGCTTGGGGGAAAGAGTCTTGGGAGCAGAAACAAGCACTTCCCTTTTCGAGAGAGCCTTCCCTGCTACACTGGAGGGAGTCTTCTCTAGACTGTCTGCACCGCAGAGACACTCCCTGGGGTGCCAGTCCAGGGGTGATCTCTCAGAGGCTGGTCCCCCCTCCCACACTGTGACTTACTGGAGAGAGACCAGCTTGTGATTCACCAATAGATCGCTACCTACCACATGGCCACCTTGGACTGAACCCTCTCCTCCCTTTCTCTAGCTTTAGCATCCACCCAACCGTGCATTTTCAGCATACCTTCCCCACATCTCTTTACCACGCTCAAAGGCTGAACCACGGCATCCTGCCCCTTACCCAGGCCCTGCAAATTGTTCGTTGCTGTCCCAGGTAATGCTTCTCATTTGACACAGCCTTTAAACACAAATGTGAGGAGAAATGGGGGACAGACATCATCTCTCTCGGTGTGACCCACTGGCCATTGTTAAATTGCCAACATGTCCCCCAGAAGGAAATGGTTCCTAACTCGTCTGATCCAACCACATAGACGTGATGGGACTCATTAGGGATGGGACTAATCCATCCCTAATTTGGGGTTTGCCCCACATAAAATGTCCTGTGTCCATTTGTGTTTAATCCGAGACTCAAAGCCAGACCCCCCCCCCGACTCTCCAGACTTTAAAGCATAGAACTTCCTTGTCCACAATTGCATGAGAGAGAAAGCAATAAAATCCCCAGTCCTCACCCACTTCCCACACTCTCCCAGCTCCTCACAAGAACCAATGCCAATCGGACTCAGCAAAGCAAGAATCCCACCCCGTGGGAGAGAGAGGTGGCTTGGGGGGGCCTGGCCTGCTGTCTGGGAATGGTGCAGTAAGAGAGGCTCGAATTGCTAGCTAGAAAGCTGGAATTCCACACCCACCTACAGCCAGAAACAAATCCCAGCGCTCGTGCTATGGTGGGATGTGGTGTAGGGAGGAAGCCCCTGGGCCACAACACATCCTTTCTGTACTTGATTTCCCATGAATCCTATTTACAACACGAACGCTGCCATGCGACGGGCCGGCAGTGTATGGGTGGGTGGCTGGGTCACTACAGTTTAGGAAAGCTGAAGGAGGAAAAGAAACCTCTCCCATGAAACGCAAGCAGGCCTTTGCCATGTGGGTTAAATCCAGGAGCTTTTAAATCAGCGGGCATTTGAGGGGTTCAGCTTGGCCAGGGAGAGACAGGTTGGCCTGGTCTCCCTCTCTGCTGCCCACAGATGGCCAAGGAGCTGCCTCAGGAGCCTTGGCAACGCTCTGCCCGAGGGGAGCTGAAAGCTTGGGAAGGGGCCCAACAGGGAAGGCAAAAGAATAGGGACAAAGCTAGGGGGATTTAGGAGAGCACCCTGCAAGTGGCACAAAGGGCTGCACAGCAGAGCAGAATGGCAGTGGCTCAGGAGGAAACCTGCTGAATAGGCTGCCAATGCAGGCCCTGCAACATGTATTTTTCATAAGTGTTCCCTTGGAAATTTGCCTAGGTGGCAGCCCTACTGCTGAGAGACTGGAGGGAACCCACAGGAAGCGCCAGGTCAGAAATAGGGCCCAGGAGACTAGGATTGCCAGACACCCCTTATTTTAAGGGAACCGCCCTTGTTTCAGAGTCCTCCCCCCTCCCCCAGCTCCATTGCGCCCCTTATTTTTGCCATTTTCATTAGGAAGTGCTATGATTAGGGTGACCGTGCATCCTGGTTTGGCCAGGACAATCCAGGATTCCATAGGTCGTCCCAGCGTCCTGGCCGGAGAGTCTGCCCAGGAAGCGCAGGCCCGCGCCCGGAGCAGCAGCCGGTCAGAGGAGCTGCTGAACAGATGGACGATTCAGTCTGGGGGCAGGAGATCTGTGCTCACGGCTGATTCACCTGCCTGGCTACCCCTCCCTGGCCGCTGGTCAGGCCGGCTTCCCACTCGGCTTTTCTGAGGGAGGGAGAAGGGAGGAGGCCTCTCCCAGATCACAAAGTAGAGCAAACAGTCCCTCCACACCACCACCTGCTAGACCATGTCCCGCAGCAAAATTCCCCTGCACAGCTGCCATCTACAGGGGCTTCCCAGAAGCCTATTACCGTGCCTGGGGTACAGCATCACAAACTCACCCCATAGGGTGTGAGTGTCAAACAACCTTCTCCAACTGAGGGACTGGGGGCTGGATGCAGAGTCCAAAGGAAGTTCTGTGGGTCTGTGAGGGATCCTTGATTATAGCCCAGTGACAGACACCTCAAGGGCATGGGAGGTGTCCCTGATTGCATGCACCCTGTGATGGGGGGATGGGTCATGGGATACACGTACAACACATGTAACATATATGTAAAGGAAATGGTCAATGCAACATGTATGCAGTGTAATTCGAGAACTGAAAACTCATTGCAAGTATGCAGTGTGAACTGAGAAGTCATTGCATGAATGAAATTGTATAATCAGGAAGCCCTGTCTGTTTATCACCTTCCTAAGGCACTGGAAAACAGCCATTGATTTGCAAATTCACACAACCAAGGCTTATGTGTCAAAACACATACACTCTACCTGAAGAGACAATGTAGGAAAACCGACAAAGAGCCATCACAAGGTATTTAAGGAAGGAGAGAAAAGAAAAGGGACATTGGCATTCTGCCATCTTCAACTGTGAAGAGGAGCTGACAGCCAGAAAGGTCTGGGATCTGACAGCATGGAGTAAGGAACTTGATTCTTTGAAACTTCCAAGACTTGTGCCCAGCTTTACCATCACTTCTGAGAATGGACTGAGATATTCTTTGGACTCTGGTTAGGGTAAGAGAATAGTTTGGAACTCATAGTTCAGTAAATCAAATAAACATTATTATTATTATTATTAACAAACATTTATATAGCGCCAGCAGTGTACCTGGCACTTTACAAAGTAATAAAATAGACAAGGTCCCTGCCCCTAGGGCTTACAATCTGAGAGACAGGAGCTGGGGGAGAGACTTAGGAAGGGGAACAGAGGGAGAGACAAGGGGTCTAACATTCATGAAGATGCGAGGTCTCAAGTGCACGTACTTGGCTTGGTTACGATGAGAATGACAGCAGGCAGGTCCATGTGGCAAGGATAAGGGTAGACCGATCGTAGGTATAGGACTAGTGGCTCAGCAGGATAAAGAGTCAGACAGAGCAGAGCGAAAGAGGTGAGTTTTAAGGAGAGATTTGAAGGTATGAAGGGAGGGGGCAAGGCGGATGTGGACAGGGAGGGAGTTCCAGGCATGGGGGGCAGCAAGTGAGAAGGGACGAAGGCGCTTAGGGGAGCAGGGAAGGCGTGGAAGCGCGAGAGAGGGGACAGAGGAGGAGCGAAGTGCATGGGCTGGAGTATGGAGGGCGATAAGTGCAGAGAGGTAGGGGGGAGCAAGGTTGTGAAGAGCTTTATAGGTGAAGACTAGGAGCTTGTGCAGGATTCGTTCAGGAAGGGGAAGCCAGTGAAGCGAAGAGAGGAGGGGCTGCACATGGTCGAAGCGACTGGCGAGGTAGATGACCCTGGCAGCAGAGTTTTGGACAGAGATGAGGGGAGAAAGGTGAGACCGGGGAAGGCCAGTGAGAAGGAGGTTACAGTAATCAAGGCGAGAGATGACCAGAGCATGAACAAGAGTTTTGGCAGATGAGACAGAGAGAAAAGGGCGAATCTTAGCAATGTTATGGAGGTTAAACATAACCATTAACGTACATTTACCAGCACTCTGAGTATCTAGCACATATTCAATTCCTTTTAACTGAGCCTAGTGCGTTTAAGTGGATTCCTAACATTGGCCTGACACCGTTTGGGGAAATTCTGGGTTTTAAAATTCAGATGAACCAGATGTAGTGATTTCTGCACTTGGGAAAATCTAAGGCTAAAGGTGACCCAAAAGGGTCACCCCAGTTGTGCGCTGAATCAGATCTGCAGGGAGCTGATCCAATGAGTGCTTCAAGTGGGGGAAACCAAGTCACAGAAAGCCTAGAGTGGGGTAGAGTGACTTCAATCCCATGAGACACCCCCAGAGGCTCTGTGGGACGGGAAAGGGTTTCTGACTGCCTCCCCCAAAGACTTTCTGGAGCTGGGAGGGGTCTGCAGCACCCCCAGCAATAGAAGCTCTGTGGTGTAGGAGGGGTCTCTGATTCACCCCTCACAGATAGATGCCATGTGGGGCTTGAGGGAGCTCTGAGTGCAGCTCCCCGTAGCTGCTGCATGGGGTAGGGATGGGAAGAGTTTGTTTGCTGGCTGTTCCCATCTGCCCGATGCTCTGAGCCAAGTCTCCTCCTCTCCCGGGCCATGCTCAAGGATGGATGCTCTGCTTGCTCCGTACTCCCCTGCCATGAACAACACTTTGCTTTTTACAATAACCTTGTCCCCACCTAGAAACACAGTAAAAAAACACAGTCCCCAGCCCCCCTTGAAACATGGTGGGTACTTTCACATGGACGCAGGGGTGCACAACCCCGGAGTAATTTCAGGGGTGTACTCCTGTGTCTGCCCGGCAAGGTACATTTTAAACAGATCTGGGCCCCGTGGCCCACCCATGTGGTGCTTCTCCCCCACACCATAGCATTGCAGGTGGATTGCCAACAACGCTATGTTATTGTCAGGGTAAGCCCTGGTTGAGAGTGGGGCTGCAGCGGTTATCCAGACGGCAGCCCATCTCTCACCGCTGTCCTGGGGTTGGACTGCTTGCTCTGCTGAAGGTGCTCCGGCAGGGCAGCCCCGGAGCAGGGACCGCCTTCCCCACCTCTGACCTGCCTCCACATCTGGTGGGCCACCTTTAAACAGACAGCCCCACCTGGGGGTGAGGCAGGTCATGTGTCTGTGAGAAGACACCCAAAGTCTCAGATTTCCTTAAAAACAACATGATCACCCTAGCTATGGGGGACCGGCAGGTGCAAGGTTGAGTTCAGAAACTGGTGGTGTGTTTTGGAGGTGTTTGGAGAAAAGGTGGCTGAAGCCAGGGAACCTGTTGTAACACAGCCATCTTGGGTGGCTACTTTATTGTTTTGCAAACAGGAACTAAAGCTCTCCTTGAGATGAGTGCAGAGCTCCCAAACTTTAATTAAAGGAACACTACATTCCAAGTTTAGCTACAACGATGCAAGAGGCATGGGGGTGGGGCACGGCACTCTGTGGTAAATGCTTCCACTGCACAGGAACTTTCCATACCCAGGTGAACCTTCCACAGTTGATACAAGGGTGCCATCCTAGACCAACACACAGCAGCCGTATCCTCCTGCCAAGAAATATCCTCCAACCTCTGAGAAACCAGGGCTCTCTTTCTCTCTGTGACCAATCTTTTGTTGTTATCCACTGCACAGGAATGATCCCCAAAGTAACTTCATTATTTGATGAGAACATGGCCTGAGAGCTTGTTTGTAGGAGCCTTCCCTTTGCCCTTGGGAAATCCCAAAGAGGACACATGCCATTTTGGTTACCATGAGGTAGTTTGTCAGTTATCCCAGGGTAAAGTACCCTGCTTTGTTGCTAGGTGACATGCGTCCAAGGCTGCTACCTTCTTGGGCCCGACACTTAATCCTGAGCTATGTAGCAAAGGGTATTATCCCCCCGTAAAACACAACAGAGTAAAAGCACCCTGTGTTATTCTGCTGGTGTGACAGAGCTTTAAATGACTCTCCCAAGGCTGCACACTTGCTCGTAGCAGAATAAGGAACTAAGCGTAGGTCTCCCATGTAGCTCTCCCACCTAGGAGCCAGCCTTCTCTGTACAGCTCTTCAGCCGTTATGCGCCCTCTTTGCCTGTCAACAGCTCTGAAAGACCGTGGTCAGCCCCTGCCAGGTCTCTGGTGGTTTTCCCAAGGCTCCAGAGACTGGGCTATTCATGGACATCCCTGACATACCCCATCATGGGAGAGTCCATAGCAGGGTACAAGGCTTGGGGTTTCTTTTGGGTTGTGTGCGTGTGTGGTTTTCTGAAGTCTGCTCTTAAGGGCAAACAACAAGTAGGCCCATATTCATTATTATTATTATTGAATTTCAGTTGTTTAATCAGATCCTTGCTTTTTGGTTACATGTTTAAGTATAGGAGCACCCCACTGAAGACAGCCTGGGACATTTCCACCTCTGGTGGTGCCCAAAATGAAGCAAGTGGCCCTAGGCACTCGGCAGACAACAAGCAATCCCCTAATATTCATGAGGGGTCACCATGCTCAGAAGAGGGGGGTACAGTCACCTGGAAAAACCGTTCTAGACAATGCAAAAGAGCGTTAGGAGAGCCAAAGAGGAAACCTGGTGGATGTGCTATTCAGGGAAAGCAAAAATGAGATAGAGCAGAAAGAAAATCAAAACTGGGTTGTAGTGATTTGAGAGTCCAAGGCCATGGTCATTCTCTGCAGTAACAGTTCCCTCAAAAGGCACCACTGCTGAACAGGGTTAACTTATTACCTCTCTTGGGGATGAAATCCTGGCAATTGACATGAATTTGCATGTATCTGGGTCCGTCTGGATCGGCAGGTGGAGGCGGTGGCTAAAGCCGCCTTTCGCCAGCTGTATCTGGTACGGGGGCTTCGACCTTACCTCTCCGGGCCCAATCTGGCCACTCTCGTCCATGCCTTCATCACCTCGAGGCTAGACTACTGCAATGCGCTCTACGTGGGGCTTCCCTTGTTTCTGGTTCGGAGGCTGCAGCTAGTGCAGAATGTGGCAGCCCGTCTCCTGACGGGGACGGGGAGGCGAGAGCACATAACACTGGTGCTCCACGCTCTGCACTGGCTGCTATAGCGTACCAAGCCAGATTCAAGGTGTTATTATTGATTTACAAAGCCCTGCACCGTCTGGGCCCCTCATATCTCGGGGACCGCCTCGCCCTCCGCGCCTCAGAGCAATCCCTTCGGTCCACCAGGGGCGCCTTTCTGGAGGTCCCCCGTGTAAGACGGGGGGCCACAATGGAGAGGGCGTTCTCGGTGGCCGGGCCGTGGTTGTGGAACTCCCTCCCAGAGGAGGCTCGCCTGGCTCCAGGCCTGTTGGCCTTGTGACATATCTATAAGTCTTGGCTGTTCGCCCAGGCCTTCGGAGGAGAGGGGGGGTGTTAATTTTTGTGGGGGGTGTTTTAAATTTGTTTTTAATTATGATATTGTAGATTTTTTATGTTTAAAAATTATTTTATATTGTTCTGGAAGCCGCCCCGAGATGCCGTAGGTATGGGGGGTGGCATATAAATACAATGAAATAAATAAAATAAATAAATAAATGTAAATTTCTGCAAACTTAAAAGAATATTTCTGTATGGCTAATAACGAAAGATAGGGGCAGGAAGTAGGGGAAGAAAGGACAGAGGGGCTGGGTGCAAAGGCATGGGTGTACCAGGGTAGATAGGTAACCCCATAGAGTAGACCATGCACAGAGGGGCTCCCAGGGCAAGGGTCCCCCTCTCACTACAACCAAATCAGGAACTTCCCCATGGCAGCCAGCTCTGGATAACGCTGCATGGCTCCTTCTCCCTCCTCGAGTACATGCAAAAGCAAGTAAAATATATGGGTATACTTGACTGACTCCAACAATTATCGACTCATTTTGAGAATTATCGACTTAACCTTGAGCCTGGAGAGGATGCTTAAAAACCCTGAGACTCAGGGTCAATTCTGCAAGGTGGTAACCCTACGGTGCTGAGAGACCAAACAGTGTTCTTCCTCCCCCCCCCCGCCGCTCAGAATGACACACACCCCCAATGTGCCAGAGACAGCACCCCACAACCTAATCCCCCAATTACTGGCTTCCTTCATGCTGCTATCTTTACAACAGGCCCATCCAAACCCCAGCTTCTGGGCATAGCAGTAGTCGCTGGTGGACTTTTAAGTTGGCGGGGCCAGCATTAAAATTTAATATTTACATGATCAATGGAATAGAACACACAATGAATGAAAACCCCCGCAGCATATGCAGAACAGAAAGGTAAACAATGCTGGTGGCGTGCATTAATAAGCAAAATGCAAAGCTCTGGGTGAAGAAATCAAAAAGGGAAAACCAGCATTTGCTTCTGTAGATCAGGTGCTAGAAAGAAAAGGGGGGGGAAAAGTTTGTTAAAAAAAACACCAGGATTTCTCTCCCAAACAATTTAGTCAGTTTTAAAAGGGGCAAAGTCACAAAAAACAAAGCAGGAAGACACACACACCCCTCACCCCATGCTCAGGGTTAAAAATCAAGCTAGGCTTGCTACCTGAAACAATTTTTTAGTCAGCTTTAAAAGGGGCAAAGCCATGAAAAATCAAGCAGGCATACTTCCCCCTCTCCCCACCCCTGCTGGGAAGAGGCACCAAAAGAGAAATCATGAAGGAATAGCCACTCCCTGAAATAAATAAAAAGTAATAAAGTGTAGCTCTTTATCCTACCTGATCTCATGAAACGGTTCAACCAGAAAGGGAGAGGGGGGGGGACATGCTGCTTCAATGCTTTTAAATAAGCAGACTGGCTCTCCCCCCATGCCCTCCCCTTGCCCTGATTGGCTAGGGCAATGGCTCTATCGCCCCCACAACGGTCTAATTCACTGGATTCCTGCATTGGAATCCATGGACAAGCACCCCAGCCCCTCCTCTTTCCCTGGCTCTAGACGCAATTGAGCATTCGCGAGAGGGGTAACATATGGGCAAAATTGCTGCCACTCTTCCTCTTACAGATGATCTGTGCCTAAGTCACTCCCCAGCCCCCCTCCCCTGGCCAGCACAGCCTCTGGAGCCCCCAAATAATTGACCTGACCCGACACAGCCTTGTCATTGCCCTGTTATGCATGTGCAGCAACAAACAGCGAGAAAACATTGTGTGCACATGCACGAAGGAAGCGAGACAATCTCGGTGGACTCAGCAGCCCTGCACATGCACAGACAGCGTTTTCTCACTGTTTGCTGCTGCTGCATGCCTGGTGGAGGGTAATGGCAGTGCTGTGGTGATCATCAGTGTAGTAAGCGCTAAGCGGCCTGGCCCCGGGGTGCTTTGTAGGGCTCTGCCCCAGAGCCCTGAATGTAGAACCACACAAACTTACTTCGGGGACTTCAGTCCAAGATTCACATTTCCCAACGTGCCCCTTCACCCCATGCTTTCTCCAGTTCTTCTGCCACCTCACCTCGCTCCCTGCTTTACTTCTCTCCTGCAGATACCACCCTAAGCCCTCTCAATGACCTTTCTAACCCGTCTCTGTGGCTTGACATAAACACATGCAGCTCCTGCTAGTTCGTGCACTTCCCTGCCGCTTTTTAAAATGTGTCAAGCCTTAGTGCAGATGCACACCGTTAGGGTGAGAAAAATGCCTTTAGCTACTCTTGATTTACCTAACTGCCACAGGCTGCAGAGAGGATATGAAACTGCCAGGCCCCTCAGTTCAAAAGAACCTGGCATTTTCCTCCTGAAATGCCCATGCTGGTTAATGCATGTCCCCTCTGCTTCATGTATACGTAGAGCTTGAAATGAGCAAAATCAAAAGAGCCCTCCTTGCCAGAGAGCTGCTATATAAAGTGTTGCGCTGCAGTAATGAAAGGAAACAGGAACAGCTGTAGATCAAGGTATCTACAAGGGCTTTCTGAAACATTCCCACATACATCTGTGTGCCTCTCGCTAGTACAGCCCAGACAGCACGCTCTCCCCAAGGACCTACGTGCCCTTCCGCGCCTGAAACCAACTGGCCTCTCCCTCCCGAGCTATGTTTCTAATTAAAGTGGGATTTGGTTTTATTGTGTAATAAAAGCAATGATGCCTATAAACATGAGAATGATTTAATATCAATATGCTGCTTTACAAACCTCAGTTCAAAAGATTTATACACATCACCCCATAGCCAACTGGGAGGAGAGAAGGGGGCGTTTATTCATTGTAACCAGTTCTCTCCCTGCCCTTCCCCGCCCTCCTGCTTCAGGCTGGACTAGGCTGCTTGCCAGCAGCAGTAGGGTTGCCACCTAGGCACATTTTTAAAGAACACTTATGAAAAATGCATGTTGCCAGGCAGCACCGGTTATTTAAAACTAGATTCGGAATGGCCTCTGGTTAAGGCTTTGTCCAGATTTAGAACTGAGCAAATGCCATCAACAATGACTAGGGGGAGGAGGGAGGAAGTGTCCAGAGGCTTTGCCCATGTGGTTGGAATGTAGCGGAGGATACTGTACATTATGTTCTTGAGTGTCCCCTGACACAGAAGTAGAGGGACCAATACATCGCCTGCGAGAAGGACTTCCATTGCTATTATTCCTCTAAGGCTGTTCCAACAGCATGATCTGATAATAGTACGGAGACTGGTCATCTCCGCCTTTAAATTAGAGGCAGATAGGCGCTCTAGGAACTGAGATAGGTGAATTGTATTGGCATGAGTTATGAAGCCTCTAGGGACTGATTGTTATAGGTTGAATCCTTATAGTAATGTTATCCCTTGTTGGAGCTCTATTTTATTTATAGTAAAACCTATAAATGTTAACAACATTATTGTTACATGATTGTATTAGATGTTTTGTCTAGTGGTCTGTACTATTTGTATGTTCTTACAATGGGCATATGGCTATGCAATAAATTAAATTGTTTGTTGAAATTCTGCAAACTCCCTAGTTGGCTAGGAGTTGGGGGTGCTTAGCGAGTATGCTCAGGATGAGGGAAGGTGGGGAACTAGGGTCCAGTTAAGGGATTTATGTGATGTCACAGATCCGTCCTCTAGCCTTCATCTCTCCACTCCTTTCCTCGGACTCAGGGCATTTTCAGAGAGACATTTATTCTGGAAGCTCGTCTGGCCCCAAGCCTATTGCCATTCCGGCGGTGTTGTAAAACCTGGCTGTTCGCCCAGGCCTTTGGGGGTGGGGGGTGGGTTAGGGTTATGGTTTCTTCGCCCCTATCCTGTTTGACTGTTTTAATTTCCGGGGCCCTGTTTTAAACATTTTTATTGTTGATTATCTTAAATTGTTTTATATTGTTTTTATGTATTTATATTGTTGGAAGCCACCCTGAGCTGTTTACAGGAGGGGCGGGGTACAAATGACAGTAATAAATAAATAATAAATAAATAAATTGGAGCCTTAAATTCCAGGATGAGATGTCTGTCTAAATGCTGTCAACAGTGATTGCTATCACGTGATAACAAAAACATTCAGATGTTACAAAAGCTTATTTTTGAGGTTTTGTAATATCCTCGTGTTAAACTATTTTGTGGTTAGATCCATCGAAACTACTATCGAAACTATTCCTGGATTAAGCCCACAGAGTCCTACATTATGACCTGACATCCTCTCTAGGCATTTCTGCCTCTATTGTATCTAGGGGCACATGACTGTGGCGCGATCGTATTACCTCCATCATCCTTCAACAATGCGTTGCGGAGCGCCAAGTTTAAATACTCACAGAAGAAAGGGATGAGTTTCTATTTTCTTCAACTCAGAAATCAGAAAAATGAATAAAATCAGATTTTCTTCAATCCCAGAAATCAGTGCACTGAGCATGGACAAATAGCACCATGGGATTGAAATTAATCCCAGAGACTCTAATTCTGGAATAACAGCAAATTCTGTTCAGATGGACTATCCTAGAATGACGTTATCCAGGGATAGAAATGTCCATCTAAAAGGTACCACTTTGTAAGATAACAATCACGGAATAGTTTTCTTCTAATCACGTGATAGTTTGTCTGTCTGAAAACACCCTCAGCTCACTCCTTCAGCAATGGAGGGGAAGGGACTGGATCCACAGGTCAAATCCAGGAAATGGAGTGGGGGCAAATAAAAAAATACCCAGCCACAGCAGGTTAGACTTGGCCCATGGACCCTGATGTAAAAGGATAAATATAAACCTTTACATTTGGTAAATAAGGAACTCAGAATATGTGAGTGCATGAGTCAAAGAGGCACAAACAATACAGACACCCATGCGGGCTAATTTGTCCCTCATTTGAGAATTTATAAGCAAGTCCCTGTTTCCAGTCAGACTTTAAGACTAGCTTCTGCTTCCCAGCTGTCCTGCGTTAGGCAAGACCACCCCGCTTTTGTGGGGAAATCCCATAATGCTGCCTTTGCAGGGCAATGCCGAGCTTTTGGAAGCACTTGCTGCCAGAACCCCTGTGCCCAGTTGTTGCTAGGATACCAGATGACTTGTCCCCTACCAGAGCCTATCTGCCACTACTATCACCACCACCGGCGCAGCACGATGTGCGTCTAAGTGCGTGCATGTGACGAGGCAGGGTGTATTGGGGGAGGGGCCAGGGCTTATATCTAGGTAGGGTGGCCAGATATGCAAATTGTAGAGGACACTGATGAGAAGGTTGCAGGGCTGTATTGGAGCCAATGCAGCCCTGCAACCTGTATTTCTCATAAGTGTCCTCTAAAATTTGTATATCTGGCCACCCTACCCATGCCTAATAAACT
Organism: Sphenodon punctatus; assembly: GCA_003113815.1. Lineage (NCBI taxonomy): Eukaryota > Metazoa > Chordata > Lepidosauria > Sphenodontia > Sphenodontidae > Sphenodon > Sphenodon punctatus. Next base: position 2,238,082 of record QEPC01009488.1, on the reverse strand, counting down.
AAAGAGTCACTGAAGAGCTGCTGACATGATAAAATTCAAGTGCTTAAAAAAAAAACCTCTGTGGGAACAAAATAAAATCCAAAATGTTAACAGAAGAGCTCTTGCTACCTCTCAAGAAACTGCACTGCTTACAGAGAAGTGCCCAAGTGGGTCTTGACAAAATGGAGGCTCTGAAGGAGCGGTTATAAATATCTAGTTCCCCAGCTGAGACTGTAGAGGATTAATCTCAGTGACAAAGTCTGCGCTCTGGCCAGGCCTACACTCAGATGTTCTCAAGCAAACCGAACATGGCCTTGCTCTTGGAGAGCACAGCTGCTAATATGTACGCCGTTGACCCGAATCCGACAGGCAGTAATGGGTCCTTCAGAGCTATTGTGTGAAGGCAGCGGGGCTAGACAGTCAGACTCTTGACTCCTTGAGTCAGGGTGATGGTCTCCTCCTCCCCCTCTACCTCCTCGGAGTCCACTGGGGCGTGTGTGGCCTCGCCGGAGGTAGGGCTGGGGGTGTGTCGGGTGCGTGTGCTCGAGGTCCCTGGCATCTCCTCAGTGGTTTCTGTGCCCGGTGCCGGGGCTTGCTCGGTGCGCTCCGGCTGCAAGGGGGGGGGGTGTTTCCTCATCTGCGGGTCACTCCTCCCGGGCACCCCCGCCTACCGGGCCACTATTGAGCCCTTGCGGTGCAGCACCCTGGCATCTCCTCAGTGGTTTCTGTGCCCGGTGCCGGGGCTTGCTCGGTGCGCTCTGGCTGCAAGGGGGGGGGGTGTTTCCTCATCTGCGGGTCACTCCTCCCGGGTACCCCCGCCTACCGGGCCACTATTGAGCCCTTGCGATGCAGCACCCGGCTCAGCACGTCCAGGTAGGTGGAGGCACGTGTCGCCTGCCCACAGTGCCGGTTGTTGTCAGTTATGTCCTTGTACCCCATTTTCAGCTCCTTTATTATTATTATTATTATTATAAACATTTATATAGCGCCAGTCATGTGACCTGGTGCTGTACAGAAATTAGAATTAGACGCGGTCCCTGCCGGTGGCTTACAATCTAAAAGACAAGGAGGGGGAGACAGGGAGAGGGGACAGTGGGAGAGATGGGAGAAGACAAACAATCATTCAAGCGGATGCGAAATCTCAGGTGCGTGTGCTTGGCTTGGTTACAAAGAGGTTGGTAGCAGCAGTCAGCAGAAGAGGGCAGACAGTAAGTGTACGGGGAACGACTAGCAGGCATTGGGAAAGGCAGCAAGGAAAAGGTGGGTCTTGAGGAGGGATTTTATCTTAGTCCGGCACTGTGTGGGCATTCGGTCGTATCCAGCCTCCCCCATCTCCGTGGCTATCTGGGCGAACACCTGCTCATTCCTGGCATTGACTGCCAGCTTGGCCTGCATTTCGGGTGTCACCCAGATAGCGATGAGGTCATGGGTCTCCTGGAGCCCCCACTGAGCCCCCCCCATGGTACCGGCATTGGGGTGCCGGCCCCTGTGCTGCCTCCTCCTCCTCTGTGGTCGCCTGTCCCTGGCTCCCTCTGGCCTCAGCCTCCTCCAGGGCCTGTGCCCTCTTGCTGGTCTGTATGGGGGTACATTGGGGGCTTCTGGGTTAGGCTCCCGTCGGCTGTGGTCCCTCCCTCCCTTGCCCCTCCTCTCCCCGGCTCCGACCCACCCACTCCCAGCTGCACCCCCTACCTTCTTCTGGGGTGGCCCCGTGCGCTGCTTTGTGTCCCCCTCTAGGCTGGGTTCCCCCTCTTGCTGCTGCTGCTGCTGCACCTCCTCGCCCTCTCGCTCCATCCTCTGCTCCATTTCCTCCAACCTCCTCTCCAACTGCTCCGCCATGTTCCCCTACTGCTGCCTGCCCTTTAAATCTCCCTCCATGTGCCACTTGTTGTCGGTTACCTAGCAGCGACGCTGCGCGCCGTCACCACGGCCTGTGGTCATTTCCTTTCACCGCGGCCGGGGTTTTCCCTTCAGATGTTACTTTTCATTTACCCCTGCCATGGTGAGCATTCACCACACTTCTGGACCTCCTCCCGCCCCGACCTCACGAAGCGTGGTTAGGTTCACCCCGTCCGTGTTTGACTGTGATGAACATCTGGATGCGGGCCAACAGACGTGCACGGCTCTTTCACCACCGCCCGCGTTTGACTGTGGTGAATGCTGAAAACCTAACATCTGAAATCACCCTAAGATCAGAGAGAAAGGAATCCACACTTGAGAAAATATTGGCATTATGCCAGACACTGATGTCTGACCTAAGAGACTGATACTGACTGGAAGAACCAATACTTTTTTGGCGTTTATTTGTGTTGAGAACTTTCTTCTCCTATTGCTGAGAGTCCAGGGCACTCAGCAACTTGCAGATGATGATCAAAGCCCTAAAGATTTTGTGAAAACTGAAAATCTCCTCTAATTGCCCAACAGTTATCTGTAGGGCTTTTAAACCAATATTTGAATGGAAAGGTGAATCAATAGTCTATAGAAACCATACCAGGCCTCTAATTGGTTGTCATTGTTTCAGACTTCAGCATTGCTGATCTCTGCAGAAGTAAATTTCCCCCTGCTTCCAAACATGCTGGCATAAAACTCTCCAGCCAATCGCTATTCATTATGCTCTTGTTTCAGCAATTTGTGTTAGGAACACAGTATGTTGTGCTCTTCTGACGGAGGCAGTACAGAACCGACTGTCTTTTGGACAAGATGCATCACTAAACTTTGCGTTCATGAGCTTTGTTGCCTACAAAAAAACACCTTTCTGTCTCATAATAGGTACAATACTTACCTTAGTAATGCAGGGTTTTCATTCCAGGACATGTTTCACAGCAAGACTTTTCTCTCCAGAGAAAAAATTTAAAAGATCCCAAGGAATTATTTTTAGCTCCTCATCTCGATTGTTCTACATTAAATACCAAATGAATCATTAATGATTGCCCACTTACCTTAATGTGCAATGGTAATACAGCCAAAAGGCTGCTGCCAAATGTTGCCAGTGTTATCTTCAGATGCACACGTGTGCGCCTTTTCAGTCCAATAATCAGGAAGATTTTGTGTTAGCTGTAGCGTTGCAGAGTAATGAACTCATGGTGATGCATAACAGAGACCGTTTTTGCATGGACCCGGCTGGGTGTGTGGGCGGGTGTGCAGTGGGGGGATGGACAGACACCCATTCCTCCACTCACCGCCACAGCATTTCCACAAACGGGCCCCCTCACCGTACACCTGCCTGCACAGGGCGGCGTCCGTGCAAATGCCATGGGGGTGGATGGGGGATGGGTGTCCACCCATGGCAACACCACGGGCAGTGAGTGGAGGTGGTTGTGTGCTCCTGGCACACACCCATCTCCACCCATCACCCACCCACGGAGCCATAAAAAAAACAGAGGAGCCTCCGTGGGTGGAGGTGGGTGTGTGCCCGTGGGAAAGGAAGCACGCCCACCTCCACCCAGCGGCGACACACACCCATCCCTCCACCCACCGCGTCCGTGCAAAAAGGGCCAGAATCTTTGCCACCTGGGCAGTACCTAGAGATCCTCTTTTCTCCTCACTCAGAAGCAATAGTCAGTTAGAACCTGACACTGACCTTAATTCACCAAAATACGGGGTTCCGGATGGAAAACTCCCATGATGGAATCTCTGCCCCTTACTCACATTCAGCAGACAGAAGGGCCTCTTTTGACAGCCACGGAAAAATAACATGCACAGAGTGTCCAAGCTTGCTTGGAAGATTCCCCTCCCCTCTTCCCCCAATTATCTGGGAACAGCTCACAATACAATGGCAGAGGCTCAGATTTTCCACCATACAAATTATATTTCCAGTGCTAAAATCTCATACACAAAAAGCCTCTTGTGGAGTTCCTTTTAAAACAGTCTTAAAACACTTTCATATTAATCTTGCACAGTGTCGGGAGGATGACAAATGGCACAGAAATAACTAACAGTACTGTGATATGACACAGGGCCAGTATAGTTGTTGTGGAATCAATTGTGGTGAATTGAACTTCCTGGATTAGAATGTTACTAAAGACAGGAAATCTCTCTGATTTCAGCCTTATCTAAATCTGTTCCCATCTCCCATATTACACACGTACAGTATATTATCACATCATGACAGGACTTTAAAGGAACATGCACCAAAAGTACCAGATTGACAGTTTAGGCAAGACTGTCCCACAGAGCAGAGCTGTCTTATTAAGTGAAAGAGAGACATCTTAGCATTTCTTCTAAATACTAAATGCTGGCGTCGGACTCGATCTGACTCCGACCATCTTCTCCATAGGGCCCATCTGCGGTCCTATGTTGAGGCTGTGAGGACGGCGAGGAAGGAGTTCCTTGCCGTCCTCATAGCGTCTGCGAAGTCACGCCCGGCGGAGCTGTTTCGGGTGGTGCGGGGGCTGGTTAGTCCGGCCTCCCTCCACCTTGAGGGGGACGTGTCCCAGGCCCACTGTGAGGAGTTTGTCAACTACTTCGCAGACAAGAT
>QEPC01009488.1:2198071-2232384 GCA_003113815.1 Sphenodon punctatus | reverse complement strand
GGGAGCATATTACACCGGTGCTCCGAGCTCTGCACTGGCTGCCGATAGCGTGCCGAGCCAAGTTCAAGGTGCTGGTGATGGTCTATAAAGCCCTACACGGTCTCGGCCCCTCATACCTTAGGGACCGCCTCGCCCTCCGCGCCCCAGAGCGGCTCCTGCGGTCTGCCGGGGGTGCCTTCCTGGAGGTCCCCCGTGTTAAGTGGGGGGCCACGATGGAGAGGGCATTCTCGGTAGTGGGACCGTGGCTGTGGAACTCCCTTCCGGAGGAAGCTCGCCTGGCCCCTAGCCTGTTAACATTCCAGCGAAACTGTAAGACCTGGCTGTTCGCCCAGGCCTTTGGGAGGGAGGGTGAGTAGGGTGGGGTTTTAATTTCCCCACCTATTCTTAGTGTTTTGTCTGCCCTGTATATTGATTATTTTATAATATTTATGGTTGTTTTAAATTGTTTTATTGTTTTAAAGATTGTTGGAAGCCGCCCCGAGCTGCGTGCAGGAGGGGCGGGGTAAAAGTTTTATAAATAAATAAATAAATAAATAAATAAATAATACCTTTAAAAGGCATCCCAGTGACCCTGGCTCCAGTCTCTATTTCTATGATCCTTTTTACACGGGTGGCACCCATGCATGAACACCCAGAAATCTGGGCATTCATGTGTGGGTGAGTCTTATGTAAATCCCGTGGCAGGGGTGTGTGCGTGTGTGTGTGTGTGTGTGCGTGTGTGTGTGCTCCCATGCACACCCACCTCCACTCATCCCCCATTCACGGAGCAACTGGCAAAAAAGGTGGTTGCTCTGTGCATGTAGATGGGTGGAGGTGGGTGTAGATGGGTGTGTGCCCATCTACACCTGCCGCACACAGACTGCGGCGCACACTGACAACAACCCCCCCGCACGCCATGGTCCATGTAAAAAGGGCTCTTTTTTTTTTTAATGCTGCTAAGATACAGTACCTATTTCCTGAAGCCCCCTTTATAGGGAACCCCCGCCCCTACAACTGCCAGACATTGGCTTTGATCCAATGTCATATAGATTAACTCACTGAAAGGGGCATTTTACATCTCCGATACATGATGCAAATTGCTATTTATCTTCAAATAGATTCTAAGGCCCTAAAAGGTTTGGAGCTTTGGGTCTTTTACCAATTAAATGGATGCTTAGGGCCTGATTCAACTCTGGCAAGATTTCCACTGATTTTAATAATAGATGGATTTGGGGTGTAAGACCAGTGTAAGACCACTGGCCTCCATGGAATTACTTCAGATTTATCCCATTGTCTGATCATTAAGTATGATACAGCATACCAATGGCAGACATGGAATATTGCTTTCATTTCAGATTACTGTGATGGCATCCTGGCTTGGAAAGTCAAGAGAAGGTCTAGTTTTGATTTTAAAAGGATCTCATGTCTAGCTCTTGGCTGGAAGTGTCTTAGGAAGACACAACAGCAGGACCAGGGGAACAGGATACCTAGTTCTCAAAGTTCAATCAGTCTTCAGAGGCTCCTCTTCCCATCCTTCCTCCTATGAGGTTTTAGTCTACATCACAGCCACCTATTTGATTATGAACAGAACTGAACCCTTTGGAGCCACAAAGGCTTCCTTTTGTCCTCACACTTGGGAGTGAAATCTTGGACTGTTACATGGCAAAGCATTCCTCCAAGGACATTATACTCGCAAACACAGCATTCTGTCCCCCCCCCCCGAATGTGCCCCTAGGGCATATTCTAGAGTAAAGCATGTCTCTTCTGTTGTACAATTCTGATGTGTAACAAACCACTCTCTGCATGCTGCTATGGGCAGAAATATTGATTATTCCAACCTGAAAAGATGATGCTTAATATAATAATGATTTGGTGATGCAAAATGAAAGGCCACATGCTCAACAGGGGTTAAAATGCAGCAACTTCACTAATTTTGATAGGGTGTATGTCCATTAATGCCTGCTGAGAAGTTAGCATGATGAAGTTAGCATGAAAAAATCAATACTTCCTGAATTTTATATGCTATCCTGCTTTATTAGAGTGTATAGGGAACTTTACACAAGTGCCTGAGATTTTGTTGCCCTAACAGCAATTTTCCATTTTGTAGGGTAACATCCTGCCACTCTCCTTCATGCTGAACAATACATTTCTCCACTACTTGCAGATAAACGACCACTCAGTGAGACAACCAGGCCCCACATTTGTGCAACAGTAACTAGACATATTACAATATGAGCAATAGGGCGGAGTGGCAGTTTCTAAAGCTATTTCTGGAACCTTTGTAAGTACTTTAGTTTCAGTTGTGGTAGATGTGCTGGAAATACTACTTTGAGGGTAAAATATTTTGTTTTCACTCTCTTCAAATACGTATTGCATATACTTCACTAACATTTATTGAGCAAAATGCAAATAATCATGATTCCCTTGTGAAAATGTAACCATGGAACTGTTCAACAAGATAGGAAATTATGTTTTTAGCTTAATTTCAAGCTGCTTGGTTTTATAAAAAGTCCAAAAGTGAGAACTATGCTCATTGTTAGAAGACTTGGTTTCTCTGGAATTACTTGTCCCTGCGGTCCGACGGCTAAGGGACCATCGGATGCACTGCAATGGTATTTGGATGTCACTCCACCATCCTGGAAATGCTTCTGTATCACAGCTGAATCAGCTGCCTTCTTATAACTGCTGTTATTCTTTTCCGAGATTCATTTACAGAAGACGCTCTCCCCCATGGCAGATGTGGAGGACCCAGAAGTGGCAAGCCCACATTGGCACTGGGTTTGTGTTTATTGGAGGTTGGGGCATTAGCAGCTCTTGAAATGCCACCCAGCCCTGCAAGTTTGATTTCCTTCCCAGAGTTTGGTCTTTTCTGTTCATGATTATTGACCAATGCAGCAGAAGAGGTTAGGCTGCCCTGACTGAGAGAACACTGTGACAAAGGGAAGTTTCCACTGAGCCTCTTCAGCTCCAATACTTGTTCTCGAGCTTGAGTCAACGCTTCAGTCAGCTCATAGCGTTCCTCACACTCTCTGCGCACTGTTTCCTGGAGAAGGGTGTTCTGCAAACAGAAAGAAACATGCACTTCATTAAGCACCATCAATGAGAAGGAATAAACACACTGCTTTAACTCCTCAAGGAGCAGCGACCATATGCTGAACCACTATGTGAGCTAAAAAAAACTCCACAAACACCATGCCAGGTACCTGTCTTTCTCATTTTTCAGCTGTGCGTTTCTGTTCCTTTTCACAATTAAATGTGTTATCATTATCCTGCAGGGCGTGAATAGTGGCCCCTTAGATGGTCTGTCTGATGAGAAGTGCAACTTTGTTTTGCACTGCCCAAATAAATCAAATACACATAACAGGCTAAAAGGTTTGTGGGCAACATTTTGTGGGGCTAAATTGGAAGACCAGTTGGATAGACATTTGGCAGATTTCCTACATTCTGAGTGGCTGAAACACAACTTTGATAAGCTTGTGAGAAATGCTTTCTATAGTCATAGCTTAGTCATTCTATTGGCTCATTTGTTTGATTTGCAGTCTTTGCATAAGAGTTGTTTCTAAAAGGTCACAAGTTCATTTCCACTTGAAATTGTCAGGTACCAATTTACTGAAATTTATTGCAGAGTATAGTGTGAAACATCCAACCTACTAAAGCAAAAATATGCCACTGCAAATTATCATAAAATGCATTATTTTCTAACCCTACCTGAGCTTTCTTTTTAAAGATGGGGTTACTTTTTCACCTTTCCTCTGAGATGTTTGGTTTAATTTTTTTATAAGAGGCCATGTAATTTTCCTATTTTCTTATCTGTTAGTTAATTTTGTTTTACATTGCTGTGTTATTCCAGTCACCTGAAGCTTTGGATTAAGAGAAGCAATCACAGCTGGTAATCTCCTTGAAAGTTATTCAAGGGATGACACATTTGATAACACAGGGAGTTACTATAGGAGATGATTTCATTATTTTTCATTTCAACTTTTATTTGTATCCCACTCTCTCTTGTCTATGGCGACTCGAGGCGGCTAACAACAAAAGTAGAAACATACAAAAACATAACAATTATAGATTCAATACAAAACAACACAACTAAGAGTGCTGCTGACAATGGAGAAAGACTTGCTCTGAAGTCCCCTGGATCAGAGAGGACCTGATATGAATACTGACCAATGAGCATTGGAATTGCTCGGAATTTCTGATCACAGGGAAATGGATTACAAATCCCACCCAACGGGGAAAGACTCGATTTGGATTCCCGCCAATCACATCAGGAACAGTTAAATTCCAATCAATCAGAAAAGACTTGGTTCACTTTGGCACCAATTGGAACAGACTTTGGGGTTTGCCCTTGCCAATAAGAGCAGCTCTTTGGGCAGCATCACAAGACACTTGCCTTTAAAGGTGTCAGATTTCACCAGCTGCTGGATACCATGGTGAGAGGCTTTTCCCATAATGCTTTACTGTATGTTATCCTGCACCCTGGCAGTGGATTTTTCTCTGGTCTAAGGAGGTCACTGGTCTGCAGAGAACATCCAGTGGAAACTATGGGGTCTGCTTGCTGTCACTTATGGGAAGGGGGGTGGGGTTTGAGCCCCTTTTTGCATACTTCCTGCTGTATTTATTGCATGTGTTGGGGTTTTGTATATCTGGGATTCAGTGTGAAGGGAAACCTGTATAGACATAAACTATTTATTGCATAAACCTTGAAGGAGAAATGGATCCAGGAATGACTTGAAGTCCAGTCCTGGACACTCCCCACCCCACCCCAATCCTGACCCGTGGCTGTTCTGCTTTCCCACCCTGGGCTTGTCTCAGCAATGCTGACCCCTCTCAATCATAGAATTAAAGAATTGTATGGTTGGAAGTGACCTTAAGGGTCATCTAGAGCAACCTTACATTGACTCTTTGGCCAAATCCCCGCTTCGCCCTCCGTAACATTGCTCGGATCCGCCCCTTTCTCTCTACCTCCTCGGCCAAAACCCTTGTTCATGCCATGGTTATCTCTCGTCTCGATTACTGCAACCTCCTCCTTGCTGGCCTCCCTCGCTCTCACCTCTCCCCCCTTATCGCAATCCAAAACTCTGCTGCCAAGGTCATTCACTCTGCCCGTCACTTCGACCATGTGCAGCCTCTCCTCTTCTCTCTCCACTGGCTCCCCATTCCTGAACGTATCCTATTTAAACTCCTGGTTTTCACATTCAAAACACTCCACAACCAAGCTCCTCCCTACCTCTTGGACCTAATCTCCCTACGCACTCCTGAACGCGCTCTCCGCTCTTCCTCTGTCCCCTCCCTCACTCTCCCTCGTTTCTCCTGCTCACCTAACCGCCTTCGACCCTTCTCCCTCGCTGCCCCCCATGCCTGGAACTCCCTCCCTACCCACATCCGCCTTGCCCCCTCCCTCCGCTCCTTCAAATCCCTCCTCAAGACCCACTTTTTCCTCGCCGCCTTTCCCAATGCCTGCTAGTCGTTCCCCATATACTTACTGTCTGCCCTCCTCTGCAGACTGCTGCAACCAACCTGATTGTAACCAAGCCAAGCACACGCACCTGAGACTTCGCATCCGCCTGAATGTTTGTTTGTCTTCTCCCCTGTCTCTCCCACTGTCCCCTCTCCCTGTCTCCCCCTCCTTGTCTTTTAGATTGTAAGCCACAGGCAGGGACCGCGTCTATTTCTATGTTCTGTACAGCGCCAGGTACATGGCTGGCGCTATATAAATGTTTATAATAATAATAATAATAATAACAACCTAAATAACTCCTCCATTTTTACAATAACATAACATTATAACATAATCTCTCATCATTAACCATACCCTCTCCTGCCCTCACATAATCCAATATAACAACAATAAGTCAATAATATTACAATATATCACAGTTCATCCATATCAACCCCTCCATATGCTCCATTCCTGCTGCCACCAGGGAAGGAGTCCATAAATTCCCCCCTTACCCTCCTGCTCTCACCAGGAGGGGGGACCTATCATCCACAACTTTACAATAATCTTAATATTGAATCAAATACAATCTAAATATCGAATACACATTTCTAAATCAACAAAATACAACCCCTCCATCTCTAACCAATCCCAGAATCACACACACACCCCCCCCATGCTAACCCCACCACCCCCAGGTGGTGAACCGGTTCACTCAGCTCTGGCCTACGTGAGCCAGTGCTGAACCTGCACTCTGTTCTGGGTTCGCCAGATGTGGGCCCAGTTCAGACCCTGGTGGAGTTGGTGGCTGGGCTGGAAACGTGGGCCCGGAACCAACTGGCGCCACCACCGCCAAAGTGGTCCAGAGCTGGGCGAACTGGGCAGGCACGGCGCGCCCACTGCTGGCCCAGCGTGTGGAGTTGCCATGGCAGCCAGCCATGGCTGACTGAATCAGCAGCCACAGCTGCCCGTAATGGTGCGGGACAGGGTGCTGGCCCCTGGGTGGGGGTGGAGCCAACTGGCCACATGTCGCTCCCTGCTCTCCTCCTCGGCCGGGTCAAGCCAGGGGAACGTTTGATTCTGTCCACCAATCTGACCCAGTCTGTGGTGGCAGGGGCAGCCATCCCACCCCAAGACACATGTTTTTATCCACAAACTCATTCCTGCCCCCACTTCCCTGTTCTGTTGGAAGAAGGGAGCTGTGAGCTATCTCTGAAGTTATGAGAAGAGGAAAGGGTTGACACATGATTGTTTTATTTTTGTTGTCACACTTCAAGAGTTAGCTGTTCATTCTGAAAGGCAGCAGAGGGAAGTAAGGAAAGGCAGGGGGGCGGGAAAGGAAAGGAGAAAAGTGCAGGAGAAAGGACACAAGAGATGAATTAGGGATACAGAAAGAAAGGACAGTGATACCTTGGATGTGAGCATTCCATCACTTAGCGATCTGTTAATATTACATCAGCATAGAGAGAGAAGAAGAGCAATGAGAATTAAAGGGAAGCAACATGCACAGACTTTTGTAATGGAAGAGGGGAACGTCTGGCTTTATTTGGGTTGTGTAATCTGCTGTGTAATCTAAAACTGTTTCATTCTGCAAACCACTGGTGATCCATGGACTACTATGGGAGCTGCTATCTCAAAGTCTAAGAAAGTTCCTTGCATAGTACTTTGTATATCTGAAAAATAGCCCCAGTTCAGTATGTTTTAAACACAACCTTCCCAAACTGGGGACTCAATGGGTGCTTTTAGATGGACAGCAGTCTAGCTTCACCCAGATCGGTCCGTGTAGAGGCGGCCACGCCGGCATCATTTCAGAACATCCTGGAGCACGGTGTGCGGAATGGGCTGGCCAAACCCAGGACAATGGCCAAAAGTGGCGCTACTCTCCGTCCGTCTGTTGGGTGGACCCATGCTTCAGCTCCATGACCGGCCAGCCACTGCTCTGATCAGCACAATGGAGTTGTGGCTGCCAGCCTAGAGCATTGGGTGAGCGCTCACAACTCAATGGGCCTGAGGATGGATCCCTGCTGGTCCATCAAAAGTGGACTGAAGTGGAGATGCAAGCGGGTGAACACGGGGGCGCACCCCTGGAGCAGTTTCAGGGGCAGGCAGCCTCTGTGTCTGTCTGTTTACACCCAATGAAGACTTTTTGAGGATGAACCAGACAGTGGGTGGAGGAGGAACACACTAGAGCTGAAAGAGTGCAAGGAAGATTTTCCTTACTCTAATAAAGTCCCTTGTTCAGTGTTAGAAGAAACAACTCTTTTTGAATTCTTTTAGCAATGCCACATGACAGGCTACCAGCTAGCATTCCTCCTAATTTCAGTAACCCAGCAAACCCAGCTGTTTGCACACAAGTCACACGTTACACCTGAGTATTTTCAGAAATGTTGTAAGCCAAAGCATGGACTGAAGGTGAGTTTGCTTTAAAGAGAAGTATCTTTCAATAAACTTGCTCTAAAGGTGTTCCATACTGCTTGAAACTAGTAGAATTCATAAAAGTTAATAGTTTTAAAAGCTAATCCATTTTAAGATTTTAAAAATAAATACACTACAGACTTTGGAATTCTAAAATTCACATGCTTCAGCTCTTTCTGCAGAACAAATGGAACTAGACAATATAAAAAACAGATGTGTCAGATCAGAAAAACTTTAAAAAACAAACAAACAGGATTTCCGCCGCTCCTATTACCTCCTATATGAGAATGGTTTAAAAACTGATCTTCAAAACTGCAAATATGAAAACACAAAAACTATCAAGATGCACCCCTTCTGAATAGGACATTTTGAAAATATACTACTCAACATTCATACTCTGTATCAGTGCTAGATTGCCATAATGAATTAAACCATCTCCAATTTCTTCGTTTTATTCTGTAGGTTTCTAGGGGGAAATTTAAAAATAGTTACAGTTAATGCATGTTTGAAGAACAATAAGTGTCTGTTGCTATGAGCACAAGTCTCCTTCCATTAGAGTCAACTGCTCAGCTCCCACTGACCTTTATGGCAGAGGGCTCCAGTAAAAAAAACAGGCTGTCCCTTTAAGAGAAGGGCCACGGTGGCCCATTAAAAGTGAGAGCCGCCAGAAGATCGGGCGGCCAGGTGTGATTGGGGATGTAGCTGCAGGGTGATTTGGAGGGCGCTGGGATGCCAGGGAGCCGGTGAGAGTGGTATGGCCAGTGACAAAGCAGAGAGTGAGACCCGGGAGGGGAGCGGTGACAGGGGTGCAGGAGGCTTACCCTGGAGGGCTGGAGCTGAGTGTGCTGCGGAAGAGCACTGGCTCTATCCCCACCAATGCAAAAGAGAAGAAGGAGCAGGGCTAAAGCCAGGGAGGCTCGTCTGTAGAGACAGAACAGGACTTCAGTCAGACTGAGACAGACTAAAGGTACTTGGGAACAACCCTGTGGCAGGGAGGGATTGTGCCTGTCCAGGACCCAGGCCAGGGACCTGAGAATAGAGCAAGAGTCAGACGGAGCCGGCGTGACCATGAGGGCCAGGGTGCTTCCCTTATTACAGGTTGCATCCTAAATATAGGAAAGGCATGACCAGTCAAGTTCCTACCTCCTCTTGCGCCTGATTCAAATCCCGAAACAGCTGTGTTCGCTCCTGGATCAATTCTTCCAGGTCATGTGACTTCTGTTTGATTTCTTTCCTCATCCCCTCTGAAAGTGAATCACTGAGATTCTGTTCCTTCTTCAGCTGAAACTCAAGCTCAGTTACCAGCTTTTTAAGGTTTTGCACTTCTTTTTCCTTATCCTCATTTTTATCTGTAAGTTTGATCTGGACTTCTTGGAGCTTCTTTTCCAGGATGCCCACTTCCATTTTTAAGCTATTGTTGGCCTTGGATATTAATTCAGGTATCTGTAAGATCAAGTTGACATTAGTTTGTGTTTGTATAGATTTAAATAGGTTACATGGTATCAGACAAAAGGGGGTGTGCCGGAGAGAGTAAACTGCCATAAAATATTTTGGGCTCACACAAAACCCTTGAAACATCTCAAAGTGCGTTACAAATGGAAAAAAATTGAATCAGTGGCAGAAATGCCTCACCCTCCGAATCCTGTATCGGCCTCTGCGGTCGGCCAGGGGAGCCCTCATTGAGGTCCCCCGGGTTTCTCAGGTGTCAACCTTGTGGAGGGCGTTCTCTGTGGCTGCACCATGGCTGTGGAACTCCCTCCTGCCGGAGGTCTGCCTGACCACCGACCTCCCCTCTTTCCGTAGACAATGTAAGAACTGGCTGTTCCGCCAGGCCTTTCCCGAGGGAGATGGGCTGGGTGGGTTGGGTTAGGGTGGGGGTAACTTGTTTTTATTGTGGGATTTTTTATTGTATTACTATTGTTTTTAAATCTGTTTTAATATGTTGTTAGCTACCCCGAGATGCTTTTAGCAGGATGGGGCAGCATACAAATTTTATAATAAAAATAAAATAAATAAATAAATGGAAATACGTGTCTTCTTGACTATTAATCCCATGGGAGGGACTGTCTGAACATGATTCTGTACTGACAACTACTTAGCTTAGACCTGTCTCAGGGCTTTACAAATATAATTGCTTTTAGTGAAATCAATTATGTAACAAATATAATCTTTCATTTATAAAACTTAAATGAATTCTATGCAGGACACTATCGGGTAAGACATTATGTCAAAAAACTGCAAAAACAATTAGGTTGTTGAACTTGTTGCAAGAGGACATTGTTAAGGCCAACAGCATAGCTGGGTTTAAACAGGGATTGGATAGATTCTTGGAGGATAGATCCATAAATGGATACTAGTCAAGTTGGTCAGGAGACATAACCTCTGAGTGCTGGGAGTAAACAGCAGGGAATGGATCACGCCATTATGACCCATCATGTATGTCTGCAAAACAACCAGAGGTGGCTGCTGTTGGAGGTGGGATTTTGGGCTCAATGAACTACTGGTCTGATCCACTACAGCACTTCTTATGTTCTTGAAAGACATTTGAAAAGAAGAAATACAAAAAACATCTATAGTGTAATACCTGTGATTGCAACTACTGTATGCAAAATGTGTTTGCTGGGTACCATTTTAAATAACTGAAATATATGTCATATCTCCCAAATAGGGGGAAAGGTGTGAAGGTTACTAGAATGTCATTACATGGCTTATATGGAGGAAACATGATCTAGAAGAAGTAGGGGTTTTTGCTGTACACTTTGCTTTGACTGGTGCTACACCTGCTTCCTCTAGGTGGCTACAAACCTTCATCTGTAGTTCCTGCTGATCTTTCTGATACTTTGCAATTAATTCTTGGTGTTTTTCTCTTTCAATCGCTAGGTCCATTTTAGCTTCTTCCTTCAGCTTGAGGACCTCTTCCTTGTGTTGTGCTTGGTCTGTAGCTAGATCAGATTCAATCTAGAAAGCAAAATGATTTGTCATATGAACCAATTCAATTTAGAGTATTTTTACGCTAAAAATAGTCATGTCCATGGAACGTTAGCAGTGGACTCCGGTGGCTTGAAGTTCAGGTTTCACTTGGCTAACCCTCCATGTACTACAGTCTCAAAGCTGGGATCAGATCAAGTAAAGGGATGAGAGCTCTGTTCCCACTTGCATACTAACAAATTGAAGACATTCATCTCCCCGCTGGAGGTGTACAGCTCTTACAGGATGAAGCCCTCAGATTGGGAATTTCATGAAAGATGAATTTTGTCATGGTTTCTGCTAGCACTAAATGGAAATCAGAATTGCATTAGCTTGTCCATCCCCGATAAGTAGAGCTGAAATGGGCATTTGAATATACCAGCTCAATATGCAGTAACCAATACAACTCAGAAATGTACAGGTTCTTTTTGGCACCCGGCATATTGGTTACCCGATATATCAAAATATTGACATACTGAAATACCATTTTCATCCTGATTTTTCAACATCTAGTCCTGGACTCTGGAAATTTGGGGGGTATTTTTTCAGCATTTTGGATAATTTTGGTACCCAAAACCAGAATTTTGGTTTTCCGGAGACTCAAATGGTATTTGGGTACTACTGATACAAATACCTGAATTGGTACACGAAAATGTGTACCAAATTAGCTACCCGTTTCGGCTCTAGCGGTTTAAAAAAATAAATCAACTTCTTCCTTTTCTAAGGGGCTTATCAGAACTAGAAAGTGGCAATGCCTCTGGAGCTACATATACTCTCTTAAAGGAATCCCCTTTTCAAGACACTGAATTATGTTCTGAAGGTCATTTAATCAAAGGGGACAACTTCTCATAGAAATCCTATTGCTACACCAACCCTCTTGAGGTTTGGGGAGAACAGACGTAGGGAAATAAATAAATAAATAAATAAAATTATTAATTAATTAATTAATTAATTTTCACTTTTACCCCGCTCCTCTCGCCAAACGACTTGGGGCAGTTTACAGTATCAAAAAAACATAAAACTATAAATATAAACACAAATCTTATAATAAAAACATTATAAAATTATACTAAAACTCTAGCTGTGCATAAAATACCCTATACCTAAAAATACCCTCCCCAACCCATCAACCCATCCCACCCAGCCCTTTCCCCTGCCAAACGCCTGGTGGAAGAGTCAGGTCTTACAATTTCGTCAGAAGGCAAGGAGCTCGGGCTAAGGCGAACCTCCACTAGGAGGTAATTCCAGAGTGACGGCGCACCTGCAGAGAACACCCTCCTGTCCATCCGAACTCGCAGATAGCGTGGACTTCCAGGAGGGACAACCCTGGACAACCGCTGTGTCTGGGGATGAGGCGATCACTCAGATAAGCAGGGCCTAGGCCGTGAAGGGCTTTAAAGCTCAACACCAGCACTTTGAATTGGGTCCAGAAGACAATGGGCAGCTTGGAGCACAGGTGTTATGTGCTCCCTGCAGCCCATCTCAGTGAGGAGATGGCCGTCACATTCTACACTAGCTGCAGCTTCTGAACCATCATCATGGGAAGCCCCACGTAAAGCGCGTTGCAATAATCTAGTCTCAAGGTAACGAATACATGGATGATAGTGGCGAGATCGGAGTCCAAGACATAAAGGTGGAGCCTCTTCACCAGATGTAATTGGTGAAAGGCACCTCTGGCCAAAGCCAACACTTGGGAATCCAGGCATACTGGTCCCACCAACTAACATCACCTCTGTCTTATGGGATTGAGTTTCAATTGGCTCGACCTCATCCAATCCCCCACAGTGGTCAGGACCTGGGTTGGATGAAAATGACAAATACAGCTGGAACTGATGGCAACGAACCCCCCCAGCTGCGCACAACCTCCCCAAGTGGTTTCATATACACATTAAACAAGAAAGGGGACAGAATAGAAAGCTGCAAGACCCCACACGGGAGGCCACCAGGGGACAAATTATAGTTCCCTAGCACCACTCGCTGAGATCTATCTGCGAGGTAGGAACGGAACCATTGTAATACAGTTAAATCCACCCCCACTAGGTCCCACCATCGTTTTACCAACAACAGTATGATTAACAGTATCAAAAGCCACTGACAGATCTAATAGGACCAATAGGGTCATATGACCCATGTCCAATTCCACGAGGAGGTCATCAACCAAGGCCACAAGTGCCATAACCCGGGCGAAAGCCAGACTGCATGGGATCAAGAAAACCAATGCCATCCAAATGCACCTGGAGCTGGGGAGCCACTACCCATTCAACAACCTTTCCTAAAAACGGAAGGTTAGAAACAGGCCAGTAACTAGCTGGGGCATCCACATCAAGGGATGGCTTTTTGAGGAGAGGCCGGACCACAGCCTCCTTAAGGCAAACCAGCACCCTCACCCCTCCTGAAGGGAGGCAATGACAGGGGCAGCTGGTGAGTTTTGAGGCTGGTGGAGCAGTAAGGCTGGCTGCTGCCGCCGGGCCGGCAAATCTAGGGGCGGAGCCAGGGCAACGGTAGGCAGAGCCAGGGCAATGGTAGGCGGAGCCAGGAGGGAAAGGAGGAGAAGTAGGAAAGGAAAGGAGGAGAAGTTGGAGGGAAAGGGTTTGGTTTTGGAGCACGAGAAGAGGAAGGGGGAAGAGATGGATTCAGTGGGGGACAGGGGAAAGGGGTCTCCTTGTTGTCTGCAGTCTGCTCTTCTGTCATGCTCCTACCTACTTTCTCCTCTGTTCACAACTTTCTCCTACACTATACAGAGTACCTACACTGTATCCCCAGGAGCCAAATGCCTGTCCAAACAAACAGGCCTTTTTAAAAAGTTTGGCCTGTTTGTGGGCCTACACTGCAAGCAAACCAGCATCCCTAGTACCTACTTACGCTGTATCCCACGCAGCCAAATGCCTGTCCAAACAAACAGGCCTGTTTGAAATGCACAATCTTCATAGGTCACACCTATAATGCACAGAAAATTCTGCAAAGGCCAACATGATTATGTGGAATCCTAAATGGCACACCATAAGTGCTGCATAGAGTTTTACAAAGGGAGAAGAGGCATGCACAGTTGAGGAGAGAGCAGGAAGCACTCACCATGTGGCACTCAACGAAAGACACACCAAAATGCAGAAAAAGCACTTTTAACCAAAGAATATTAACCTAGGCCTGAAGATAATGGATAAGAAATTTTAGCCTAAAAGGGTATCTTTGCAATCATTAACACAACACAAAACTAATAAAAACTTAGGAGTGCTTTCAGACACCATGATTATCACTACTCATGGACTCCAGCAGAAGCACAAACAAAGTTTTGGGATATCTAAAAACACTCTTAACTGATCCCTAAAATTAATGGGCCAGATTCCCTGTAAGCATAAAGCATTTACACCAGCTGAATAGCTAGTTCACAGTGGCTTTATGAATTTCATCACAGGCTCAAAACATGGGGAAATAAAGGAAGAAATTTCAATAAGAAATTCATAGTTAATATACCAATGCAATACAGAGTATATCACCACAGTGTTCAGCATTAATGGGGGGTTTAAACAAATATAGTTTAAAAAAACTCTTACTCACTACACAGTTGAAAGCTTACACCAGCATGATAGATTTGTTAAGGAACTTTATCCTCGTTATAAAACACAACACACATGTAAGTTACCCAAAAAGTTTCATATAGCCTTTGGTTTTGAACCAATACAATGCACTTATTTTAAACTGTATACCTAGCAATTCACTACTTCATCCAGAAGATAACAAGCCTAGTAATTCACTATTTCATCCATAAGATATAAAGCAATCACGATATCTTCTTGCATCAGCTTGAACATTGCTTACTTGGTGTCAGTGACTGAAAAGCAAAGCTCCATACTTATTCTATGGGCCCTTGTCTGCAGCAATTTTAAAACACTAAACAAAAGATGAACTCTTGGCATATGATTGTATCTAACATCTGAAGTGCAAATAAGCTAAGCACAGAAGTCAGTCAATGAAGAAGTAATGGGCTGCATTCTTTGTAAAGACCACCAGTTTAAATCTACTATATTAAAAACTTCATTGCTTTGGGGTTCTGGAAAAAAATCTTAGCTTTTAACATGGTTTGAATGTTCACGTGATGTACAGTACATAAACGTATTTTTGCATTTACATTCTATACAATGTAGTGTTCCAGTATTCCAATGCTCTCCACTTGCCCCTTCAATTGTACAGTGTCCCTCCAATCCTTCCCACCACCACCCAAGCCCCCATTCAGTGCACAAATCCCGCTCCAAGAGTCCCCATTCTACCCACACCCACCCAATTCCACCCCCAAGCCTCCATTCTCCCCCCCCCCCCCCCAATCCNATTTGCACCCCCGGCCCTCCACTCAATCCCATGATCCCAATCACCCCCATTCTGCTCCCACTCATCACCTCTTTTGCTCCTGGGGTTCTTGGGGCCGGGGGGGGACATCCCCCCAGGCTCCAAGAACCCCAGGAGCAAAAGAGGTCCCAAGAAAAGAAGATTCAAGACAGGTCACTTACCAGCTTCGCAGGCAGAAGGCAGGATCGGAGGATAAAAGGAGGGAGGCAGCCAGCTGAGGACTCACCAGCAGGTAGGATTCCCAGCTCAAGCAGGCCCTGTCCGTGACTCTGGCAGGGCTGGAAGGCAGCACTGAAGGCAGCTCCTAGGCTCCCCCTCCCTCTGGGTCTGGGAGGGAAGGGGAGCCTAAGAGTCCCACGCTGGGACTCTGCTGCGCAGCTCTTAGGCTCCCCTTCCCTCTCTCTCCCAGACCCAGAGGGAGGGGGAGCCTAGGAGCTGCCTTCAGCGCTGCCTCCCTCCCCCTCCCCCGCACAGCCAGTCCGGAGCGAGGGAAGTCCTGTGGCCTGGGTGCCTATGTGTGGCGCCCAGGTATGGACTTAGTGCTGCACATGCACTACCCTCTCTGTAATGAAATAGTGCCCCAAGAGGCACTGTTTTATTGCTGGTTTCCCTCTATGCGATATGAACGGCGCTTCTAAGCGCCCATATCGCATATAGGGAGAACACCTCACTTTTGTCCCTGAAGGCTTCCTTAGGTCAGGTGTGTCCTAAGGAAGTCTTCGGGGTGGTGGGGTGGGGTGGTTGGTTCCTCCTGTGGCTGCTTGCCTGTGGTTCTTGAGAGGCTTTGACTCATTCTCACAACTTATGCACCACTCGCACACACCCAACTGGTGAGAATGTTCAGTGCCATCTCGAAGAACCTTGTTTACAAGGCAGTAACCTTCTTGGGTTCAGCAGTCGGCAATTTCTTTTTAAAAAAACCCCAAAAACCCAACAGAATGCAGCACGGTCGGGGGTGTCCTGGGGCCAGGAGGGGCATTGCCACTGATGTCCTAGGGGGCAGACCGCACCTGGGCAATGATAACCCCAGCCAGCACCGGCCCCAATGTCTCCCTGGCAGCCCTTACTAACCAGGACGGGCACGGATCTAATTCACAAGTTGTGGCTTGAACTGACCCCGGCACATCAACTGCATCGCCAGGTAATCACCAATTGAAATTAATCCCATAGAACCTGACCAGACACGGCATTCATGACCTCTGGCTCCGCTACTGCCTCTGAAATGGCAGACTTGTAGTTGCACTCAATGCGAGCGATTTTGTTCGCAAAGTACTTCAAAAACATGTCACAAAGGGCCGTGGATGAATCCGGTTCCAAGCAGAGACAGACTGGACTGACCAGACCTCTAACCACCCAGAACATCTCTGCTGGATGACGGCAAGGGTGAACACAACACACACACCCCATCATCAGATCCCCCCATCTCAAGGGTGATGCAAAAAACCAAGTCGAGTATACCATTGCTCATGAGTCAGGCCCCTCACCACCTGGGACAGGCCCAGGTATAAACATGTATATCTAGTTTATACATGTTGTGACCTGCCCTGAGTCATAAGGGTAGAGCGGGATATAAATTTAAATAAATAAATAAATATTCTGTCCTTGGACCAAATGTTCAGCTGTTTTAAGATGCACTTTAGCTTTCAATCTTCGAAACACCTACAATTAATATAACTATTTCCCCAATAATGACTAAAGTGGACGTTGTTTTACAGGGGTCTTGTTCAGTTGCATAGAAACTCCAAATATTCTTTTAAAAACATTTTTATATCCCACAGCAATTAAATGTCAAAACAACAACCTCAACAACATTTTTCAAAGCTTTTTTTTATTTGTAAAATGATTGGATTATTTTATTTTTTTTAAAAGAGGGCACTTTATGCCTACACAATGGCAGAGTGACCCAAGAAAAAGATGACAATGTCGTATTAGTGATTCTTTAGTCTGAGAGCATTTTCAGAGCACTTGACATTCCTCACATTTTTAATAGTTATGTTAGCAAATACATAATTGCTCTTGATTCTATTCCTCTTTTATCCAGCTTTAATGTCAAGCTGCACAACAGATTTTGATTATACAAACAGTGTGACCTCATGCTAAAATTATATCCTGTATCATGGACGCAAAATAGCTGAAAAGAAGTTCAGCTGATCTTTACTATTAAAAGCCAAAAAAAAATGTAAAGATGGAATAAAGTTTACAAAATAGAATTCACATACTAAACAAGCAAACAAAAAACCTTAAAGAACTGAAATTAGAAAATTCAAAGCTGAGGGTTAGATTAACTCTAAAACAAACATGTAAACTAAGTAAAGAAGCTGTCTTTAATGGAAGTCTGCAAGATATTATTCACCCAATGTGTTTCCTGTGAAGGTACGTAAAAATGTTGTCAAGCTTGGGCATTCTTTAACTTTAGCTGTATGTCAGGGGAAATTCTAGTGCCGTTTTCTGTGTTACATTTTCAAAGTTTGATGCTGGTGTGGTTGGTTTTCACCACATGTTATTTTTTCAGGTTCTCTGATGGATGGAGCCTACCCAACGTACTGAAGAGGGTCACCCAAAGTCATTGTTATTTCTTTTCCTATGTGTTTGGGAGGGAAGGAGAAGTTATCCTTTTCTTGTATTAAAGGCCTGTGTCAGGGATCTAGTAGTCAAATCCTTCCCAAGTCTGGGACCAGGCCTATATCAAAAGCAAGGAAGTCAGAGACGAGTCAAGGTCAGGGAAATACAATGAATACACAGGAAACAGGTAGAGCTGAGCCAGGAAGTCAGAGATGAATCAGAAGGCAAGTTTAAGTGGTGAAGACTAAAGCAGGATCAAGAAAACTGGAACATGCAGCAGAGTCTAGGTTTTGCAGTCAAACTGTGTTACCATCACATTGCGCAAACAACTTCGTGCCTTTTCTTAGGTTCAAGGACCACCAATGGCCAAAGGCAGCCAATAAGAAGGCAGGAGGAGGAGACTGTGGAATGTAGCCTGGTCACCTGGAAAAACCTAGGCTTCTCAGGAACAGAACCAGGCATCAGGACCTGTGTAGTCAACTGGTCAAGACTGGAATTCAACCAAAGTCCTCGGGTCCTAGGTTCTGCCACATTCTTATCATGACCTGTTCTTAGCTCTGTGCCTATTGCTACAGGATAACTCATTTCTTAAAGCCAACACTTAAACAGAAAACCGTGGCTGCTGCCAGTATGGATTATATATAAGACATAACTAATTTGGGGGGTCTGTTCTCTCCATGTCTGTGCATAACTTGCATCGACATTAATTGGAACAGTGTGCTCATAACAAGAGCACAACAGACTCTATATTTAGTGAACAACATTCAAAAACAGAATGTAAAGTTTTCAACTGCCATCACCACTTCTCCACTCTTCTGTTGCCCTAAGCAATGGGCAAGATATTAAAATCTATCTTGCCTTCTTCTGTTATATAAGAACTTAGTTTAGTGTCTTTGTTTTGCTGGCTTATTTTACTGATTTGTTGTGACGAAATGTGACCACGGCAAGGTTTTGATTATTTGACAGCTCTAGAGTGAACACCTCATAAATCACAGTATATACTACTAGCCTATGGACCCAATCCTAAAAACACTTGCATATGAAAAAGTCTCATTGGAATCAATGGGATTTGCTCATACACAAGTGTATTTATGATTATTTATTTATTTATTTATATAGCGCCAGCAATGTATCTGGGACTTTACAACTGTTGAAAATAGACAGGGTCCCTGCCCCAGTGGGCTTACAATCTAAGAAAGACCAGGAAGGGGAGACAAGGGATGGGGGCGAGAGCAGGAGAGATTGGGGCCAAGGTGTTTAGCTCAGGGATGGCCAGACAGATGCTGCACACACAACTTGCTTGATCTAGACCTCAACCACAAGTGATCTACCAGGACCCCTCCTGTTGGCTCCAGGCTTGGACTCCCTCACACTGGCTCCCAGTTTGAGGGCACCTCAGGAACTGGTCTCAGAAGTGGAGAGGAGCACTCCCCTTTAGAGAGAGCATTCCTTGCCTCACTAGAAGTGCTCTCTCCAGAGACAAGTATCCCGCTCTCCTCCTCAAATGCATTTTCTAAGAGGTGGGTCCCCCTCCCCACACTGTGATCTACTGGAGATTAACTTGTGATCTTGGTCTTCCCTGGCTTAGCTATTATATGGCTTACAGCTGGATGAGTTGATAAGAAGAAATTTTGTTGGACTGGTTATTATTTCTTATTGTACAAACTTCTTTTGGTGCATTTACCAGTACAATGTAGCAAAAATAACAAGAGTTTTTACATTTAGCCTTAACCTTTCTGAGGGATTATTTCTTTCTGAGATAAATTCAAAGACGTTGTAGAACGAATAGGCGTGCTTGGTCTGGAAGAGGTAGGGAATGTGGTGTAGCACACATTCTCTTGACAACTCTAGAGCTAAAGAAAACAAATCCAAACAGTATCAAATAGGAATAAGGTTACCTTTCCCCTCCAATTATTTTCATTCAGCATCTTTTGTCTTAATGTTTCCTGTAGCTGCTCTATTCTGTTCTGATGAGAAATCAGCATAAACTCCCTAAAAACCACAAACACCCATAATTAAAAGATATAATCTACTGAACAAAACGCTGCTTCTGAAACCAGTTGTGTATTCTTTGATTTTTATTTCCTCATTATTAGACTGCACATTGCTTTCTTTTCTTTTTTTTGCACTTTGGGGCACAGGTTTTTAGGGTGCAGTGCAGACTGTCTTTTACTCTGTGTTTGTTTAGTCTCATTCCTGACCAGGGTCTATAAGACACTATGGTAGCACAAATAATAAACAGCACTGAAACTGCTGCCATGAAGTTTTTTTCTATTATTATTTTAAAAACCACATTATTGTGTAAAAGTATGAATTATGTACATATTTTGTCAAGCAGATTTTTGGGTACGTGCAAAGGATTATTACCGACACAACATTCAAAATAGAAATAGTTAAAGATAGCCAGCTCAAAACATTACTATGAAAATTATAAATCTGTAACCAGTTTTGAATCACAAGCACCAATGTGTTCACAGCTCACTTACATAAGTTAACTAAAAGGAATTCTTAAAAGATACCAGAAACAAACCTTTCATTTTCTAAGTAGCAGTTCTGTAGCAGTCATTTTTGATAAAGAAAATCTAAACCCCTCTTTTCTGAAACAGGTGATCTGCTGCTGGCAGGAACAACTGTTATTAAAAATCCATTTATCTGAATAAATTCTCCCCTTTCCATTTCATTCAGTTAAATAGGTTCATGTAAATTGCTATGCCTTTAGTTTTGGAACATTTAAAAATAACTGTAAATGATTTTAAATCAAAGAAATACATGTCAGTGAATCCTATTCTTCATTGACTTCAGTGGGTTTATCTATTGTTTAATAATACTATTTATCATTTATTTAACACTTTCAGTGTTCAGAGTGCTTTAAAATCCTTATGTAGTTCACTTGTACAATAATTCTGTGAGGTGGGTCATTATTATTTCTATTTTACAGATGGGGAACTTAGGCTGACAAACAGTGACTTGTTCAAGGACACCCAGTGAGTTCATGGCCAAGACGGGATTTCAACGCTGGTATCCCACATGCAAGTCTAACACCTTGTCCATTAGGCTCAGGCAAACTGGATGCTATCTCTGTGCTATTACTAGGCAAACTATTACAGACACATTTTTCAAAAGCAGCTTTTAATGTTGTATGCCTGCATTTCTGGACACCCAACTTTAGGCGGTTTGGGGCTGATTTTTCAAGTTACTCAGCAATGATGGATCAAGGGCATCAATTCCAGAAAGTATAAATTCATAAATTCCATAAATTAAGCATACACTTAAGTTAATGGGACATAAGCACTGTCCAGATTAGTAGTGCTGAAATTAATTTTTAAAGAGAGATTAGACTGATTTTTTTTTCCCAGATCCATGTTTGCAAATTTGAAATTGACATCCCATTTGGGAATTTTTCTAACCAAGACCACAATCCAAAAAGCACTCACTCTTTAGCCCTAGGAAGCCTACTCTGGAGTGAGTACTTTTTGGAGAGTGGCTAAGGTTTGCAAGGGGCACTGCTGAATTGTTTTGAAATGATGTGACATTCACTCATTTGTAAGCTGTGATGTGGTGGATGTCATGTGGCGCAGGGTATGGATGAGCGATTCTGAACAAATTTGAATTTCACACTCAAACTAACCAAATTGGAGAAAACAAAGCTTAGAAGAAAACAAGGTTCCAATTTCATACAGGTGTGCAAAAACTAAAGAAGCTGGAGTATTAATCTACTAGAACGTAAAACTTTTTAAAATGCTGTTTCCCAGGTGCTCGTGCTTTGTAAGTGCCTATAATGAGGAAGGTGCTTGCACCTTTAAGAGGGCCTTGTCTGTGCCATGGCCCCACCCCCTTCTGGTGCTATAAGAGAGGCAGAGTCTGGTGCTCAGGCAGTCTGGCTTGGCCATGGAGCTACAAGGGTCTGAGGTTGGTCTCTGCTCAGAGCTGGTCAGGGTGCTAAAGCTTGGGGAGGAGGTGGAGACAATGGGCATTTTTACATACACCTTAAAACGCCGGATGCATTCTTCACACACACACACTGCCCTGAGGCAGCCTAAAGTAGCCACAGCTGTAGGCGTGAGGGGATGCCATGGAAACCAAGTGAGCACAGCTGCCTGGAGCAAAGCAGTTTACTAGGAGAACTTTTTACACACAAAAGTTCTGGGAGAAGTTCTATGCAGAAGTTCAAAGAGTCAGATGTTTAAGATCTGGGTGAATGATTTAGACACACAGAAAGTTCAGGCTGTAACAGCAAACATTCAGGAGAAATGTGTATGTAAAAACACCCAATGACAACAGTGAGATGCAGCAGGCCAGGGAAGGATGTGGCTGGGAGCACAGGGAAAGGCTCACCAAACTAGGCAGACTGTGAGCTAGGGTGACCATACCTCCCCTTTAAAAGAGGACACTTACAAAAAATACATGTTGTAGGGCTGCACTGGTTCCAGTATTTTTCATAAGTGCCCTCTTTTAAAGGGGAGGCATGGCCAACCTACTGGGAGCCTAGTGAGGGACACCTCTCCAAGAAAGACTGGTTGCAACTGTATAGAGACAGAGACACTTGAGTGTTTTTAGATAGACGTGGAAGCAGCCCGTCCCCGGAGCTGCTCTGGGGGTGCACCCCCACATTTGCGAATTCCGGCCCCACCTGGGTCTGCTTTAAATGGACCCAGAAGCTTCCCCTGGCTGTGGTCTGCTCGCGTGGCACCCTGCCCTACACTACAGAGTAGCAGGCGACTGCCCGATGCTCTAGGTTGGTGTCTGCAACTCTATAGTCTTGCTGGGGCAACAGTCAGGCGGGAGTGGAGGTGCAGTGTGCGTCCACCGAGCAGGCAGACAGCAGCTCCATTCGGGGCCAGTGCCCTGGGTTTGGTAAGCCCCTCCTGCTGGCGATGCTCTGGGGAGTTCCGGAGCACCGCCAGGAATGCTACCCCACCACTTCAGCCAGACAGAGGGGTGAAACGGGCTGGCACAGCCACCCCTGGGATTGCCGTCCATCTGTTTGCACTCACTGTAAATAAATAAGCCTTGGAACAGAGTTTGCTGCGCTGGGTGACTGTTTTGGAGTGTGGATTCGGCAAAAAGCTGCCAGGTGACCACTCCCAACATCAGACATTATCATTACTGTGTCAGCAAATTGGATGAAGCAGTGACATTTCTTCACAAAATAGGACTTTCTGAAGACACTCTGTATCAGTTAACGATAAAAAAATAATAAAAAAAGAAAAGTCACCTCTTTTGGTGTTGGAAAGTTCATAGCAGGCTTGTCCGAGAGGGCATGTTTGGGGAAATAATTAAACAATTAAAAAAAAAACACCATTTAACTTTCTTATGTTTTAATACTAATGTCAAATAGGAAGAGTACACCTTAATTCTCACTTACCATAGCCCTGTTAGTAATGTACATGTGTGAACTACAATTTTTTTCTATTTAGTTTTCCTTCATTATTTCTTATATAGCATGCTTTAAGTGTGTGTAATTGGCCATATGCCACGCACAGTGTTTATCATATTTTTTTCTTTATTTTGGATAAAAGTCAGGAAGGCTGAAGAACCAGGTTTTAGGGGCCTTCTTATTTCAAAGATACTCTGAGAAAGGAAATCTAGACAGAACATCTCATCATGCAACACCATATTTGGTACCTTTCTTCTTTTAGCATTGCCATTTCTTCCTCTCTCTGCCGAAGAAGAGTCTTAACTGTTTTCACTTCACTCTCTGAGCGGCTGGTTCGTCTTTTTAGATCTTCTTCTTGCCTCTCTTTCTCAGCCACTTCTTCCTGTAAACGTTTGCAGACTTGTTTGCAAACCAGCAAAGATTCTTCTTTTTCTTTTAGATCTTTAGCACGTCTAAAGAATAAAAAGAACTACCAACATGTCATAGCTACTATATTTTAACTGTAGGTAAAAATATTCTTCCTGAAAATGAGAACATTGCGCAAAGACTTGTCAGCATTAATCCAAGGTAATTAAATCAGTGGAAAACGTGGTGTAGACCAAGCCAAAGACAAAGGGAGTAGTGGACATCTTTTTAAAGTTAAATTGAAAGGTCATTCCAATGTAGAAAACAGGGGGAAAGCAATGAAAAATGGTAATTTACAAGAGATTATTAACATTGCTATTTCCGCTATAAAGATCTAATCTCTTATTTCAAGTAGTATTTGCTTGTACATACAAATGTAATTAATTATGAGATATACCGAGATTCAGAAATTCTGTTTTCATACTCCAGTTTTTGAAGCTCCTTTTGACAGACTTCACTTTCTTTTGATTTCATCCTAAAAAAAAAGAGAACAATATAACCTACTGTTATAAAAATCAACACAAGGTTTTTTTCTCCATAAAATGTTGTGGGATTTTTTTTATAGCTGCATCATGCTTTTTATTTTTGATTTTTTTCAGCCTACCAGGGAAATGTATTGAACTCTGGCTGTGTGGTTATCTCTAGATCAGTGGACAGTTGCATCATAAATATAATACAGACAAAGATAAATCAAATATAAACAGATGTATCAAATATACTGAATATATACTAGGGACTACTGTCAGCTACTGCAAGTTAGGACAACCCTCAGTTTAAGATTCCCAACTGTACACTTATACAAAATGAGGTAACAGTTATAATCTAGTTCCTGGGAATTATCATTGGCTGTCTTCACACGGACGGGGGTGGGTGGATGGGTGTGTTCGCGTGGTGGGTGGAGGTGTGTGTGTGTCCCTTTACACAGACACACACCAGCCTCCACCAACGGGGCTTCCTCTGGCTTTCCAGATGGCCCCATGGGTGTAGATGGGTAGGTGGTGGATGTAGGTGGGTGTAGATGGGTGTGCGCCAGGAGTGCACATGCACAAACACCAACCGCCTATGGTGTTTACACTGGTGCACATCCAGCGCACACCCATCCCCCCCACCGCTGGCCTGTTTCCACAGACACCCCCCTCACCGCACACCCGCCGGAACACCTAGCGGTGGATGGGGCCATTTGTGTGAAAACGGCCATTGTAGTAGAAATTAAAAGCACAAACAAGATCTGGGTCCTGTACAAATAAAGAGTAAGCTACATTTGACAACCCAAGGAGCTTCCAACCTAAATAAACAAGACTGACAAAGCAATGGGGGCCCGGGGGGGCATAACAGGGGCTGGAGATTAAACTAGATGACACTTGATGCTCCTCCCAGCCCTACAATTCCATGATTCTTTGATCTGCAAATGTCATGTTAGTTCCACAGGTTTTGTAGTTGTTTTGCTACCTTTTATAAACTGGACAGGCTTTGTTGGGAGAGGCTTAGAACAATGGAAATACAAATGAAGTGTGAGGGGACACTGAAGGGAAAGGGCTAGAGCAGATGAGGGGAGAAGAGTGAGAGGAGAAAGGGTCATGGAGGGCAGTTGAAATTATGAGGTTGTGAGGAAAGGGCAGTTGGCAGTTGGAGCAAACAAGAGAGGAGAAAGAATATTCAGTGTTGGAACTGCAGAAAGCAGTTAGACAATACGTAAAAAGAGATGTGACAGTGGCCTGTTCTGGTCCAGGGCCCACCAATAGATGTGTTCATGCGCCACCAGATGTTGACCTGGGACTGCCCCAGGGCAGGTAGGCAGCTGGGCTGGGCTGTATCCTCAGAAA
The DNA here is from genome assembly GCA_003113815.1 of Sphenodon punctatus. Lineage (NCBI taxonomy): Eukaryota > Metazoa > Chordata > Lepidosauria > Sphenodontia > Sphenodontidae > Sphenodon > Sphenodon punctatus. Next base: position 2,207,075 of record QEPC01009488.1, on the reverse strand, counting down.
ATCTCCGAAGACACAGTCCGGGCCAAGGACTAGCAGTTTTTGGGCACCATTATACCCATCTCAGGACATGGACCACCATGGTAGGGGTTGGGGGCTGTGAGTGGGACAGGTCTAGCCACCTGCATGTTTGTTGAGCTCCCAGCCCTACCTGGGGCATGTGGGTGGTGGCACAACTCTTGGTCGTGGGCATGTGAGTTCGGTGCCCCTCCCAAACACGGGGAGGGGTGACCACTGTTTTCCACCCCAGGCTGGAGAGCTGCTGCACCACCCACATGTTTAGTTTTACCCAATGAAAACATTTTTAGTGTACCAGAATCCCCACTCTAGCATCTTTTGCTAGAGCTCTAGTTCAGACCCGGCAGTCTCGATGCTTACCCAATGTCTGGCAGCTGTGGGGGATTGGATGAGGGCGAGCTGTCTGAAACTAAATCCTGACAAGACAGAAGTGATGTTGGTGGGGAGGGCAGTAGGTGTGATGTCCCCATCATTGATGGGGTTCATCCCCCACTGGTTTCTCACGTCTGGAGTCTGGGGGTATTCCTTGATCTGCAGCTTCACCTGGATCTCAGATTGAAGCTGTGGCGAAGAGTGCTTTTCGCCAATTACACTTGGTGTGACGGATTTGGCTGTATGTCTCCGACTCCGACCTGGCCACTCTCATCCATGCCTTCATCACCTCAGGATTAGACTATTGTAACACACTCTACGTGGGGCTACCTTTGGTGACGGTCCGGAGACTGCAGCTGGTGCAGAATGCAGCGGCCCATCTCCTTATGGGGATGGGTCGCCATGAGCACATTACACCGGCGCTCCAAGCTCTGCACTGGCTGCCGATCATCTTCTGGGCCTGATTCAAAGTGTTGGTGCTTACCTATAAAGCCCTATATGGTCTGGGCCCCTCCTATCTGCGAGACCGCCTCACTCTCCATGCCCTGGATCAACCCCTGCGGTCCGCCGGGAGCGTCCTTCTTGATGTCCCCTGGGTGGTGCGGGGGGCTACAATGAAGAGGGCGTTCTCGGTGGCAGCACCCAGACTGTGGAACGCCTTCCAGTGGAGGCCCTAGTGGCCCCAGACCTTGCCTCATTTCGGTGACAGTGCAAGACCTGGCTGTTCCGCCAGGCCTTTGGTGAGGGAGATGAGCGGGGTGGATGGTTTTTTTAAATTGTTTTTATGCTTCCCTTTTATGTAGTTTATACATTTTATGTATATTTTAAATATTTTAATTTTTGTAAGCTGCCTCGAGCCACCTAGGCAGGAGAGGCGGGATACAAATAATGAAAATAAATAAATATAAATTTTGCCTTGAGTCTCTCGGCCACGTCACTGAGAAGTGTATGTGTATGGGAGAAGGAGAGAGGCTACACAGAGCTTTCCCCCCTGTGCCTATTTATTTATTTATTTATTTCGTAGCATCATGCCACACCCTCCTGCACAGCAGCAGCTCAGGGTGGCTCACAACATTTTAAAATCACAATAAAATCAATAATCAAGAATTACAACTAAATATTGAAAAACATAAAATTACTAAAAAACAGACCAAAACCCTTCCCCTACTCCCCTCCCTATCTCCCTCCCCAAAGGTCTGGCAGAACAGACAGGTCTTACACTGTCTTCGGAAAGAGGGGAGGTCTGGGGCCAAGCAGACCTCCATCGGGAGGGAATTCCAGAGCCTAGGTGAAGCCACCGGTAACACCCTCCCCATCGTCGCCACCTGGGAAACCTGGGGGACCTCAAGTTGGGCGTCCCCGGCTGACTGTAAGGGCCGCTACATGGTCCAGGACATGAGGCGGTCCCGCAGGTAAGCGGGGCCCAGGCCGTTAATGTGTTTGTGATAACGGCGACGGGCCACCGCATTCTGCACCAGCTGCAGCCTCCAGACTGTCACCAAGGGTAGCCCCACTTAGAGTGCGTTGCAGTAGTCCAATCTAGAAGTAATGATGGTGGGCAGGTCAGAGTCCGAGACATACGGCCACAGCTGTCGCACCAGATGTAACTGGCGAAAAGCGCTCCTCACCACAGCCGCCACCTGGGAATCCAGGCGGAGCTGTGAGTCAAGGAGCACCCCCAGACTCTGAACCTGGGTGGCTAAAGGGGGGAAGACCCCGTCAATGACAGGAGTCACCACCCCTCAGCCCTACCCACCAACATTACCTCCGTCTTGTCAGGATTCAACTTCAGACGGCTCGCCCTCATCCAATCCCCCACAGCCGCCAAACACCGGGTAAGCATTGAGATTGCCTGGTCTGGGTCTGCAGAAAATGAGAGGTAAAGTTGTGTATCATTGGCATACTGATGACACTGTACACCGAACCCTCTTGCGACCTCGCCCAAAGGCTGCACACCCGTTGAGTTCTCCCGGCCAAGAATGAGCGGAACCATTCAAGAACAATTTCTTCCACCCCAGCCTAGTCCTGCAGGCGAACCAACAACATCTTATGGTCAATGGTATCGAACGCTGCCGACATCTAATAAAATCAAAAGGGACGATCTGCCCTGAACTAATTCACAGTGCAGGTCGTTAACCAAAGCCACAAGCGCAGTCTCAGTGCCAAACCCAGGGCAAAAACCGGACTGCAAGGTATTCAGAAAACTGAACCAATCCAGATATCCCTGAAGCTGCTGAGTCATCATCCATTCAATAACCTTCCCTAAAAAAAGGAAGATTAGAGACTGGCCCATAGCTGGCAGGGGAGCCAACATCAAGAGATGGTTTCTTGAGCAGAGGCTGCACCACCGCCTCTTTAAGGCGGCCTGGCACTCTTCCCTCCCTAAAGGAGGCACTGACAACCCTAGCCAGCAATGGCTCTAACGGCTCCCAGCAGGCCTTGACCAGCCAGGACGGGCATGGATCTAATTCACAGCAGGTGGCTCTAACCGTCCCAAGGACATCCGGTGTGTCAGCGGACGACACCCACTGAAATTGATCCCATAATTAGACAAGGTGGGGTCTCCACAGCCTCAGGTTCACCTACTGCTATAAAGTGCAGCGTCGAAGTCGTGATGTATCTGAGCAATTTTAGCCACAAAAGAAGTCGACCAACGTCATAGCGAGCACTGGAAGATTTCAGTTCTAGGTGGAAAGAGGCTGGACTGACAACCCTCTGCACCATTCGGAAAAGCTTAGCTGGATGCGACTTCGTAGATGCTATGAGGGTAGCAAAGAATGCCTTCTTTGTTGCCTGCACAGCTACAGCATATGCTTTCAAACTAGCTCTATGCTGCAGTCGGTCAGCTTCAGTGAGAGTACAGTGCCACCGTCGCTCTAACCGCTGCCCTTCCTGCTTCATCTGTTGCAGATCCTCTGTAAACCACGGGGACCTGCGTCGTCGACATCCAGGAAGCAGATGCCTAGGAACAGTTCGATCGATGGCCTCAGTCAGCAAGATGTTCCAAAGAGCTACGAGGTCATCAAGCGATCGACCATTGGGATTGAGAGGTAATTCCCTTAGAGCATTCCGGAACCTCTCTGGTTCCACAAGTCTCTGGGGGCGAACTAACTGAACTGGTTCAACATCCCTCCGGGGACAGACATGCACCAGGAGACTGGCCCAGAGGAGATAATGATCTGACCATGACAAGGGCAGAGCTGACACATCCCCCACCATCAGATCCCCTGCCTCAAGGCCAGTGCAGAATATTAGATCGAGGGTATGTCCTCCATCATGTGTTGGGCCAACAACCCTCTGAGACAGTCCCATGGTTGTCATGATGGCCATGAACTCATGCTCTGCTCCCCCAAGATTGGCGTAAGCGTGGATACTGAAATCCCCCAGGACTATAGTCCTTGGAAATCGCAAGACCACTTCTGACACCAATTCAGCTAGAGCATGTAGGGATGCTGCTGTACAGGTAGGTGCACGGTATATCAGCAGCAGCCCTAATCTATCTCCATCCAAATCAATCACAAGATGGATGCCCTCTATACCCGAAATAGTCAGCATTGGATATCTCCTCACAGACCAAGTGTCCTTAAAAATAATGGCTACACCGCCCCCACCCCCTCAGGTCAGGGCTGAAGCTGTACAGAGTATCCAGCCAGAACAAGGTCAGCGAGAATTGGCCCCAACTCAATGTCCAGCCAGGTCTCTATAACACACACGAGGTCAGTCAATTGATCCAGGATTAAGTAATGGATTATTATACATTTATTAACAACTAACCTCGTGTTGATTAGCAGCAGTCCTAGACCTGGGGCCTTCCCATTCTCAATCACCACACCACCTGCTCGGGGGTCAGTGAGAGGGACAGGCACCATGTGCCTTTCCCTTTTCACTGCTGTTATTAGCCTTCCAGAGGGACCATAATTGTCCCGGCACATTACGATCCCAATGGCTGCGGAAACCCCCCTCTGGCCCGCCCCCACCTCCCCCTCAGTGGCTGGCCTGCCTGGCCCATGTGGGAGACCCTTTCCCCCCAACCCCCCACCCCTCACAGTTGAGTCAAAAAACCACAGCTCACTCGGGTCAAACCCCCCTCACACCAGAGGGATAGACCCGACCTTCTCCAACCCAGTCTCCCCCTCCGATTAGGGGAGGGAGCCATCCCCCACTTCCCCACATCCCCCACCCTCATAAAACAAACCCCAACAATTCCACCCAATCAACCAGCCATCCTTATATTATCACCAACGTCTCTCAGTCCCCCTCAGCCCCACCTAAGGGCCGCACAGCGACACTGGGCCAGCCGCCGCTTTACTCCCTCCTGCCGGAAGTCCCTCCAAGGGAGGGTAGCCCCTGACCCCCCCCCTCACGTCCTGCAAAAGAGGGGGGGAAATAATGGTCCAGGGGGGGAAAATCAGGGGTCTTACCCCACCTGGGTGAGACTTAGCTGGCTCCCAGTCCCCAATGGCACACCTGGGGGTCCCAGCAGCGGGGGTAGCTCTGGGCTGGAGGCAGAGTTGGCAGCATCCTATGGCGATGCTGGGCTAGCCGCCACTTTATTCCCTCCCGCAGGAAGTCCCTCCCAGGGGAGGGAGCCCCTGCTCCCTCATCAGTATCAAGCCGGAATCTTCGCTGTCCTCTGTCACATCCGCCCGCCAACGGCTCTGTGCCCTTTGGCCACTGCCCACTGGGCAGCACCTCCCTCTAATAGTGGTTACCTGGAGGGGGGAGGGGAAACACAAACACAGGGCTGTCACCTATTGCCTTTCACCTACTGACCTATGGATAGCGGAGGTCTGCAACCCAGTCCAAGCCTGGCAGGACTCAGTTGGTCCAGTCCGACTCAGATTGGGTGAGTGCACTCCGAGCCCAAGTCCCTCAGGGCTCAGGTTGCTTCAGACTTTGCAGCTGTGGCAGCCCCACTGGAAATGGATCATCATGACACTCCTTGGGAATGGCAGATGCCATGACAGAAAAGGAGTGGGGGAATGCCTTAGTCCCACTCATTTTCCAACACTGCTTTGCCTCTTGTGAAGCACTGCATTGTCATGGCACTCTATGGGGGATGGGGCCACACTGAAAAAAAGGGAACGGGGGGACTCCCCTAACCCTTTTCTGATGTGCCTCCCCGCCTCATCCGAGTACTGTGGCATCATGGCACTCCATGTGGGGGGAGGCCTACTGGACAAATCAGGCTCAGGCTCACAAGAGTGTGGCTGCATTGGGCTTTGGCCCAATGCAATTGGGCTTAGGTCAGGCTTGGGCCCAGATAAGTGTCCCAAGCATGATTCAGTTCTAGGCTGGAAGCATCAGCACAGAAACCATAGCCATTACGTGCATCCATTTAAATAGTATCATTAGAGAGATTAAAGCAGTGAGAGACTTTCCCACTCCCTTTATCTGGAAAGAATGACCCTGTAGGATGGGAGAGAATGGAATTTGGAGGCATGTGTGGAAGTTTGCACTTTGCTGTTTATTCTCTACATTTTGTGCATATAAACACAGAACTTTAATTTCCAGTACAACTTGGTAACCCTGAAGAGCACTAAATCAACTTGCAAAAGATTCCCAATAGTTATCCTCTGACATATTTTACTGTAATGTATACACATGTCAAAATGCTGGCAAGAGATTGACTCAATTTCCAACACAGTGTTTCAAATAAAAGAACTTTGAGGATTAAATAAACCATCAAGTGAGGCTAACAAGCTGAAACTCCCACAGTGAGAGAGGTATAACAATACTGTCTTTGGAAGGGAGTAGTTAACATACTGCCAACAGGAGAGGAAAGAAAAATCATCTTTAATTATGTTCAGGCTAACCTCTCCAAACTTCAGTCAGGAAAAAACAAACTTTCTATTTGCTCACAGAAAATGCCAAACACAGAACAAATATATGTCAGACAAGAGAGCAAACATATTTCAAATGGAGTCAGACATAAAGCATGTGGAAAATAGAAACCCCATTCAGCTAAACAAATTAGAGTCTACAGTTACACATATTAACTTTCTTTATTAAAATAAACAGAAAACTCAGTTTTACGGTACTCTTCAAAATGATTACAGTTTCGCTATTAAAAAATAGTGCCAATAGTGCCCTGCCACAATGAGATTTTCTTAGGACTATTCAGCTTACTGGACAAAGTGCTGAACTAGGAAGCAGGGTTAGGAGAAATTCATGAGGTATAATGCCAGCTCTGCAAATTACTTAATGTATAGCAGTGGGCAGGCCACAGACTTACTAAGTTTCTCCCTCTGTAAAACTGAGATAGCTTCTTACTATTTATCTCATACGATTGATGCGAGAATTCAACAGTTATTGTTTATATAGCTCCTTAAACATGAAAAAACAACAATCCATTCTTAGCCTGACCCAAGTCACACATACCCAATAGGAATCTCTCATTAACTTCAATGGGAACTAGGATCTGGTCTTTTAAAGTGTTCAGATTTCATCTGGATATATTCTAGGCTAAAAACTGCCTGCCCTTCAGGTAGTGGAAGACTGCTATCATGCCTCCCCTTAGTCTTCTCTTTTCTAGGCTAAACATACCCAGCTCCTTCAACCTTTCCTCATAGGACTTGGTTTTCAGACCCCTGACCATCTTTGTGAACCTCCTCTGAACCCATTCCACTTTGTCAATGTCCTTCTCAAAGTGCGGTGCCCAGAACTGGACACCAGATGAGGTTTGACCAATACTGCAGATGAGGTCTGACGAGTGCAGAATAGAGTGGAACTATTACTTCTTGTGACTTGGAAACAATGCTGTTATTAATGCATCCAAAAACTGCATTCGCCTTTTTTTGCAGCTGCATCACACTGCTGATGGAAAACTGGGCTGAAACTAACAAAATGAACTCCATTCAAATAATTAATAAAGATGATGAACAGTAATGGGCACAGGATAGAGCCCTGTGGTATCCTGCTCAACACCTCACTCCAGATTGATGAGGAGCCATTGATAAGCACTCGTTGAGTATGGTTCTTTAACCAGCTGTAAATCGACTTAATGGTATTATTATCTAGCCCATATTTTACCAGCTTGTCAACAAGGATATCATAGGGGGGGGCTTTGTCAAATGCTTTACTGAAATCAAGATATATTATGTCCACAGCGTTCCCATGATCCACTAAAACTAGTAACTTGAACACTCATGTAGGGAATTTCAGGGAATCAGCCACCTCCCAATACCAAGTTTCAGAGAAGGGTTTGAACTCTCTTTTTCTTTAACTCAATCAAAAAAGGAGATAAGATTAGTGTTGCATGACTTATTCTTGACAAATCCATGCTGGCTTCTAGCAATCACTGCATTGTTTTCTAGATGCTTACAGACTGACTGCTTTATAATCTGTTCTGGTATCTTTCCAGATATCGATGTCAGGCTGACTGGTCTATAATTTCTCAGATCTTCCTTTTCCCCCCTTTTTGAAGGTAGGGACAACATTTGCCCGTCTCCAGTCTTTCAGCACCTCACCCATTCTCCAAGAGTTCTCAAAGATGACAGAGGTTGTAAAAGTACACCAGCAAGTTCCGTCAGTACCCTAGGATGTAATGACTTGAACTTATTTAGAGTAGGTAGGTATTCTCTGACCAACTCTTTATCTATCCTGACTGCAGTCCTTTCTCATCTTTCATGCTACTTTTGCCAGTTGGACACAGTTTCCCTTTTGGGAGAAGACAGAGGCAAAATACGAGTTGAGTAGTTTGGCCTTCACTTTGCCACCTGTTAAAACTTTACCATCTTCACCAAGCAGCTGGCCTACCGCTTCCTTTTTCTTCCTCTTACTTCTAACATACCTAAAAAAAACCTTTTTGTTATTCTTAGCATCCCTTGCTAAGCTCAGCTCATTCTGTGCCTTTGTTGTCCTGACACCGTCCCTACAAGTCTGGGCTACTTCTCTGGATAGGTTCTTTGTGACTTGTCCCATCTTCCATTTTTTATATGTGTCCTTTTTAATTCTCAGCTCTTCCAAAAAGATGTTTGTGCAGCCACATTAGTTTCCTCCCATTTGCCCCCTCATTTCTCAATCACAAACAATTCATTGGAATTGCGATTATGCCTTCAATATCTCATCTTTCAGAAACTCCCACCTATTTATTTATTTTATTTTATTTTTCAGATTTTTATCCCGCCCCCTCCTGCAATGCAGCTCGGGGCGGCTAACAACAATGGTAAAAACAATTAAAATTCAATTAAAAATCAATATAAAATACAACAAAACAGGGCTAGAAAAACAATCATAATTAAATAAATGGGCGGGGGATTAAAATCACCCCCCCTCCCTCCCAAAGGCCTGGGCAAACAGCCAGGTCTTACAGTTCCGCCGAAATGTCAAAAGGCTTGGGGCCAGGCGAACTTCCTCCGGAAGGGAGTTCCACAGCCCTATCACCGAGAATGCTCGCTCCATCGTGGCCCCCCGCTTCACACGGGGGACCTCCAGGAGGGCACCCCCGGCAGACCGCAGGAGCCGTTCCGGGGCGCGAAGGGCGAGGCGGTCCCTAAGGTATGAGGGGCCAAGGCCGTATAGGGCTTTATAGATCATCACTAGGACCTTGAACTTGGCCCGGCACACTATCGGCAGCCAGTGCAGAGCTCGGAGCACCGGTGTAATGTGCTCCCGG
>QEPC01009488.1:2178875-2195258 GCA_003113815.1 Sphenodon punctatus | reverse complement strand
ATAAACCTCCCCCCTGCCCCCCTGGCCATCCTGCTCACACCAGGGGCCAGGCCGGGCCATAACCACCCCACACCCCCTCGGTCTCCTACTCTCAGTAGGAGACCGAGCCACCCTCCTCCCCACCCAACCCTCCCAGTACTCCCCTCGCTCTCACCGGGGGGAAGTCCCTGGGTCCACCCCCCTTTTTTAACCCTATATTGGATTCCTTTTTCCTTTAGTTTATCCAGCCATGGAATCCTGCCTGGCATTTCTCTGAGTTTACTAAAATCAGCTTTCCTAAAGTCCAAGGTACATGTTTAACTATCCTCATCTTCACTTTTTCTTAAGATCATGAATTCCAGCATTTCATGATCACTTCCCCCCACAGTTGCCACTACTTTCACCTCATCAACCAAGCCTTCCTTATTGGTTAGAATCAAGTCTAGGATAGCTGACCCCCTCGTTCCTTCCTCCACCTTCTGAGAGAAGAACTGGACATTCCTTGCTTAGCAGAGTTTGTCTTCCAACAGATACTGGCATAGTTGAAGTCCCTCGTTACTACTACTCCTTGCCTCCTTGAAAGATCTACAGTCTGTTTTAGGAAGGCATCATCCACATCTGCTACTTGGTTTGGCGGTCTGTAGTTGGCTTGGCAGTCTGTAGTTGGTTTGGCGGTCTGTAGTTGGCTTGGCGGTCTGTAGTTGGTTTGGCAGTCTGTAGTTGACTCCAACAATGAAATCGTTTTGATTTCTTTCACTTTCTATTTTTATCCAGACATTCTCAACAGGACTGCCCTGCTGACATTTCTGAAATACAATGCTGCTCCCCATCCCTTTCTGTTGCATCTATTCTTTGTGAACAGGTTATATCCTTCAAATACTACATTCCAAACATGGGAGTCGTCCCACCAAATCTCAATAATACCTATAAAATCATATTTACCTTCCTGTATTATGAGTTCAAGTTCATCTGGTTTATTTCTCATACTCTGTTGCATTAGTGTACAGACATAGAAGACCATGAGATTTACACCCCAATGGCTCCCCTACTATTTTTTCCTGGGGCTTACTAGCCTTCCCCAAAGCTATCCTAGTTCCCAATGTATCACACAAGTCCCTATCTTTTTGAGCATCAGGACAGAGAGCAGAACAATTCATTCTGAAAATATCTGCTTAAGACTCTACTGTAAGACTGGAGATATTGAAGATCAAATATTTATTTATTTATTTATTATTAAAATGTATATGTCGTCCCCTCCTGTTACAAGCATCTTGGGGTGGCTAACAACATTTTAAAACACATAACTAAAAATACAATTAAAACAGCCTAAACCCCCCAGATTAAAATAACCCATACCAAACCCTCCGCCCACTACCCGTCTCCCCCACCCCTACCAACTCCTTTCCCCGAAGGCCTGGACGAACAGCCAGGTTTTACAGGCCTGGCGGAAGGCCAGCAGACTCAGGGCCAGTCAAGCTTCCTCTGGGAGGGAGTTCCACAGCCGCAGTGAGACCATCGAGAACGCCCGATCCATTGTTGCTCCCCAGCTAACCTGGGGGACCTCCAAGAAGGCGCCCCCGGTGGACTGCAAAGATCGCTCCAGGACCCGAGGAGTGAGGTGGTCTCTCAGATAGGAGGGACCCAAGCCATATAGGGCTTTAAAGGTTAAAACCAGCACCTTGAATCAGGCTCGGAATGCTATAGACAACCAGTGCAGAGCTCGGAGCACTGGTGTTATGTGCTCCCTACAGCCCGTCCCTGTCAGAAGACAGGCCATCACATTCTGCACCAGTTGCAGCCTCCGAACCGTCACCAGGGGCAGCCCCATGTAGAACACGTTGCAGTAATCCAGCTCGAAGGTGATGAATGCATGGATGAGGGTGGCCAGGTCAGAGTCCCAAACATATGGCCGGAGTCTCTGCACAATATGTAGCTGACAAAAGGCTTCCTTTGCCACCGCCTCTACCTGGCAATTCAGCCAAAGGCTGGGGTCCAAGGACTCCCAAGCTCCAGACCCAGGGAGCCAGTGGGGGGTGGACCCCGTCAATGAGGGGAGCCATCACCCCAGCCGCCCATCCCACCAAAATCACCTCGGTCTTATCGGGATTCAGCCTCAGTCTGCTCCGCCGCATCCAGTCAGCCACTGCCTCCAGGCACTGGGAAAGCACCGAGACTGCAGGGCCTGGGTCAGTTGAAAAAGAGAGGTATAGCTGGGTGTCATCAGCATATCAGTGGCAATGCACACCAAACTGTCTCACAACCTCCTCCAGGGGTTGCATATAGATATTAAACAATAATGGAGACAAAATAGGACCTTGTGGTACGCCGCAAGAGAGGTCCCGGGGGCTAGATGTTTCAGTCCCCAACACCACCCGCTGGCTCCTTCCTGAGAGGAATGAGCGGAACCATCCAAGGACCACCACCCCCAGGGACCGCAATCGTCTCAGCAATAACCCACAGTTCACTGTATCAAAAGCAGCCGAGAGATCTAACAGAACGAGTAGTGCTGAACGCCCTGAGTCCATCTCTCGGCGGAGGTCGTCCACCAAGGCCACCAACGAAGTCTTGGTGCCATACCCTGGGCGAAACCCTGACTGAAAAGTGTCTAGAAAATTGATGTCATCCAGGTGACCCTGCAGCTGCTGGACCACAATCCGTTCAATAACCTTCCCTAAAAAGGGAAGGTTAGAGACAGGCTGGTAACTGGCTGGTGCATTAACGTCCTCATAGCTGCTGCAAAGTCGCGCCCAGCAGAGCTCTTCCAGGTGGTGAGGGGGCTGGTCAGTCCGGCCTCCCTCTGCCTGGAGGGAGAAGATATCCCAGGCCCGCTGTGAGGAGTTTATCACCTACTTTGCAGAGAAGATCACTTGGATTCAGCCACAGCATAGGACTGCAAATGGGCCTGATGCTGTAGCTGATCAGATTAAGCGCGAGAATGATGCCAGCATCACTCTAACTGCCGTCCCTCCCGCTTCATACACCGCAGCCCCTCAGTAAACCAAGGAGCCCTACGATGACGAAGCAGTGGCAGCAGACGCCTCGGAGCCACCCGGTCGATGGCCCCCTCCAGGAAGATGTTCCATGCTTGGACGAGATCATCAGCCGAGCGGCCATCAAGGTCCAAGGACACCTCCCCCAGTGTGTCTTGGAACCGTTGCGGTTCCATCAGCCTCCGGGGGTGGACCATTCTAAAGGGTCCCACTCCTTTCCGGGGGCTATTGTGTGCTAGGAGTCTGGCCTGCAGGAGGTAATGATCCGACCATGACAAGGGCATAGAACTAACCTCCCCCACTACTGGATCACCCGCCTCAAGGCCAGAGCAGAATACCAGATCGAACATATGCCCCCCCTCGTGCGTTGGGCCGTTGACCATTTGGGACTTGCCCATGGTTGCCATGGCGGCCATGAACACACGTTCTGCCCCTGCAAGGCTGGAGCTGGTGTGGATGTTGAGATCCCCCAGGACCAAGGCCCTCGGGAAGCACAACACCACCTCTGACACCAGTTCTGCTAGAGTGAAGAGGGATGCCGCTGGGCAGGAAGGAGCCCAGCACACCAGCAACACCCCAATTTTGTTCCCCGCCAAACACCACGTGTAGAGCCTCAATTCCTGGATACCTCCTAGCAGTCCAGAACTCCTTAAAAACCATAGCTACACCACCCCACCCTCAAGTCGAGGCTGGTGCTGTACGGAGTACCCTGCCAGAACAAGGTCCGCCACAAATCGGGCCCGCCTCCCCGTCCAGCTAGGTCTCCATGAAGCACGCAAGGTCTACAGCCTGATTTAGCTAGTTTTCCACTAAATATTTACAAAATGTATACTGAAGCACTTACATAGTAGGGTGCATGTGGCGGATGTAATAAATAATTCACTACACTCCAAGTTGGGTAGTTAAATACACACCCATTTGCAGGTCTAAATAACTGGAATTTTAGAGTCACACTAATAAAGAGAAGTTGGAAATCTGGTCATAATACTGAGCTTTAGTCTCAAATAACCTATGCCATACAAGGGACCAGCTCTTGTGAAAGATGCATGACAACTTAGTGTAATGAAACTTTCTGTTGTAACTTACTTGGGAGTCAGGATTCAGGAGATGCTGCTATTAATAAGAGAGGAGCAAGAATTAATGTAAGGGTCAGTTTGGGACATGAAGTAGGAGAAAAATGCAAAAGCGCTTTGATTCACAGATACAAAATAGCAATTTTCTTTTAAAAGACATGCACAAATGTCTATAGGACACATAACTCAAAGATTCACTGGCCTTGGCAACAAGCCATGTAGAATCTATTTGCCGGTAGTTTTCTGGGCCCGATTCAAGGTGTTGGTCTTGGCCTATAAAGCCCTAAATGGCCTAGGCCCTACCTATTTGCGGGACTGCCTCAGCCCCCGGGTTCTAGATCGACCCCTGCAGTCATCCAGGGGTGCCCGGCTCAAGGTCCCCTGAGTCCGCTGGGGGGCCACACAGGAGAAGGCATTCTCGGTGGCCACACTGCGGCTGTGTAACTCCCTCCTGGTTGAGGCCCGGTTGACCCTGGACCTCCCCTCCTTTCGAAGTAGTTGTAAGACCTGGCTATTTTGCCAGGCATTTGGTGGAGGAGAGGGGTGATGGGGTGGGGGGAGTGGGTTAGGGTGGGTAGGAGTGGGTTATTTTATTATCCTCCTTTTATGTCTTGTTTTTAGTTATTGTTGGTTTTAGTGTTGATTGTAAGCCGCCCTGTGGCAGGAGGGGCGGGGTAGCAAGAATTTTAAATTAATTAATTAAATTAAATTAAATTAAATTAAATTAAATTAAAATGAACTCATTCATGGTACTGAAGTAGAGCATTCTACATTTAAAAAAAATGTACTTAACAATCATGAAGGTACTTTAGTCCTTTATTTATCCAGGGAAAGAACGCAATATAGGCAGTGGCAATGCACGCTTCCCTATCACCCTCATAATATACTTCCAATACTTTCCCCTTGTCTTCAGAAGCAAAAAAGTGTTTTAAATCTGCATTACACTATCTAGTAATAACAAAAATGTGTTAAAATCCTAGTGAGGACAAGGAATTTGGAGGAATATTTTATTCCCATAATATCTGTTGAGAATACTATATCAATTGTTTTGTGCTAAAGGCACCGTAGAAAGTTCCTCCTCATCATACAATGTTTAGTTGGCTTTAATTCTAGCACAGTTGTCAAATGGGAATGAATATGTCGGTATGTGAAAATCACAATCATTCAATTTAATGCTAAATTCCACCCAGATGAAGGCCACATATTTCAGATGTTCTTGTCTGATGAATGGCAGGCATCCAGTACTCCTATTTGAAAACATATTTCTTCCAACTGGCCTTTTATGTGTGCATACCAATTAACTATTTTGGGAGAATGTCCTATTTGTTTGCTCTGGCTAGAAGTATAGCTAGAACTATAAAGTATATGTTGACTTTGGTGCTGTTTTTAAACTGAATTGATCTGTATACAGTTCATACAGAATAATGAGAAAGACATCGTAACAGTAGCTGACCTGTACTTGGGATGAATGAGACTCCATTGTATTCTACTTCAACCAACAACTCTGTTTAAGGGTGAGTTTGTCATATGTCTAGAGAATATAATGGCCACAGCTCTGCCTCAATGATTCCCACATTTAACCATAAAATCATACTCTTCCAAAGGAATATACTGTGTTTTTTTGCATGATAATCACTTATAGGCCAATATCATATGCATGTGTTTTTAAAAAAAAAAACCTCTAAGGACAAAAGGAGATCTAACTAACATCACTTTAACTAACTAACATCACTGTAACTAACATCACTTTGAGTCTGCAAGACAAAGTTACAAGGGAGGAAAATTATTTTCTAGGAAAGATCTTTTATATGCTGAGACAGAGAACAGAAAACAGATTTTCATTAGTTTCTTGAGTATCAGAATAATAGTCTATTTAAAAAGTGGTTTCATTCTAAGAATTTTTAAAAATGTAATTATCACTAGAAACATTAAGAGAGGGCGAGATGAGCTGTCTTTTCCTCGCAGTATGAAAAAGCAAGGTTAGATTTCCCTCGAACAGTCCACCTCATTAGAGACTCACCTTAATAACTAGGGTGTTGTAAGAATGGCCAGAACCCTTGCTAGAAATGGAGAAGATTGCTAGGATTTAACATTAGTCAGGGCTAGTCAAGCATACGTGCAATTTTTTCCACCACATTTTCCCCACATCTCTAGTTTACAGTATTTTATTTCTTGCTTCCAGAGGAAGTCGCATATACTGTTCTCAACAACCCTACTAACTCATCTGAAGGGCCTGAAACTCTGCTGGGCTTGTGACTAAAGTTAACAAGCCAGGTCTGATGTTACAAAATATAAAATGGGCTGGATCAGGTCTAGAGTGGTTTTTGGCTGTAGCCAAGTTTGTAATATGGGTTCATGTTGGGTTTGGGCTGTATGCCTACATAATTTTCAAGTCATATTTCCACTAATCCCACAAAATATACCTCTGTCTTGGGTCAGGTTGGGCTGCTTTCAGCAGGACTGGAAAATTCAGGCCTGTACAGGGCTTTGCATTTCTCCCTAAACATATTCTCTGCTAAAGTCTTTGCGACAGAACTGAGAAGGTAAATGGACAGCAAAGGCTTGATCTAGCCTAATAAAAGTGTAAAGATTTACCTTTTAGTCTACATCAATGACATTAACAAGTTAGCAGATGTATTTTTCCAGTTAACAGAACAGAAATATACCGAATATTAGGGTATATTTACCCTAAATATGCTGAGAGGTTGGGGTAACAAAAAACAAAGCATGCACCAATAGTAGAGAATACAAAGAAACAGAATGAGGGAGAAATCAGGGAGGATCTATTCAGAGATGTGTCTTTCAGGTAGGATTCCAGACAGTTGAGACACGATGACTAAATTTATCCCTATGGAAGTCATTTTTTAGTTCTTAAGTTGTCAAAAATTTCATTGGCTTCAGTGTGAGCTTTGCATGCATAATGACTGGAGGATCAGCGTTTTTTAGTAACAGATTGAAAAAAATTGCACTGTAGTCAGGATCCAGCAAATTAATATGTTTAACTGTAAGCCAGTGGTTCCCAATTTCCCACCCCCCATATGACCCCATTTTGAGACTTGCATACAATCCCACAACCGCAGAGATTCAAAGTATAATAATACCAATTGAGATTTAGAGCTGAAACTAGTACCTGATTTGGTACCCACGGGTAATACCCACAAGCAGAGAAAAAGGGAGCACGGGGGAAGGGTTAGAAGAGGAGAGCATATACCCAAAGAAGGGGGTTGGAGCCATGATCTGCCCCCCTTCCTTTTCCCCTCCAGAGCACACGCCTTAAACACCCAAGCCCCCTACTCCTATGTGGCCCACGGAACTTGTACTAAGTTTCGAATTGGTTTGTGGAAGCGGTAAAGGTTCCCCGCTCCTTCTAGATTAATGCTATGCAGGACACAAAACAATGGAATTAGACTGACAAGTCTTTTGTCTTGCAATAAAAAAGAAAGAAACCTGCTTTTGATACGGCTTGAGCAGATTAGCCTATTTGAATTTATTTTTCTTTGTAAATTTAGTTTTTTCTCTCTCCATAGATTAGAAAGTTCACTGCTGCAATTATCGAAGCCCATAAAATGGGCATGTTTTCTAAATCACTCAACCTCATCATCATTTTCTCTCATTTGGAAAATTAATTGCTCATCTGAGCCTGAAACCGGTGCAGATGTATCCTCTCTAAAGGTATTATGAAATAGAAATCAGAATTACCACCTAACCTTCTGTGATTTGAAAAGAATAATGTAAATGTGTGTGTTTGGATACATTTCTTATATGTATGATGCAGACGGCCTATACGGCCTTGGCCCCTCTTACCTTAGGGACCGCCTCGCCCTCCGCGCCCCGGAACGGCTCCTGCGGTCTGCCAGGGGTGCCCTTCTGGAGGTCCCCCGTGTTAAGCGGGGGGCCACGATGAAGCGGGCATTCTCGGTGGTGGGGCCGCGGCTGTGGAACTCCCTTCCGGAGGAAGCTCGCCTGGCCCCAAGCCTTTTGACATTTCGGCGGAACTGTAAGACCTGGCTGTTTGCCCAGGCCTTTGGGAGGGGGGGGGGGGGGTGAGTTTTAATCCCCCACTTATATATTTATTTATGCACACTGCCCTGTTTTATTGATGTATTTTATATTGTATTTTAAATGTTTTAAACTATTTTTATTGTTGTTAACCGCCCCGAGCTGCTTTGCAGGATGGGGCGGTATAAAAATCTACGAAATAAATAAATAAATAAATAAATATTTTCCTCAAGTCACTTTCACAAAAGGAAGTTTGTTACTTGACATTAATATAGGAAATTTATTCACTCAGTGTAGTTTTGGTCTAATCTGAGATCAGGTCAGATATGAACCATTTACTTCAGCAAACATGAAATGTTGAACTTGCAGTGGTTACAAAAGCATGGCAAAATCAAGCAGAATAACGACTGAAAAATAACTAGGGCTGGAAACTTGAGAAAATGGGTCATCATTATATTACTTCCCCAATTAATAGCTATAGTTAAACCATCTATTTAAACAAATATAGTATGTCATTTTGCTAATTTATGCTCTATATTCAGATCTGAAAGTTACATGTGAAAGCTCATTATTGCATAGTCAGGACATCTATTAAATGCATTTTTCATATTGAAAACTTGAATTACGATTAAAATCCTTTGTTGCTAAGCATTCTAAATATTTGTAGCTCGCTCTCATCAGGACTCTGAATACAGGAACTGAAAAAAAACAGCTAAATACCATAAAAGAAACCTTTTATTTCACAGCAGGCTATTTTAAAAAGTCTGTTGGTAACTGGTCGTAAGACTGGCAATAGAAGTTCACTGCTTCTCAATTTATGTTAGAAAATAAAATTAATATTTCTTAGCGCAATATAAAAATTGGTCCTACTTCTGAAAGTACCTTATAAAATAGTTCAAGTGTGCATTTCAACAGGGTCCTGTGAAATCTGCATGGCTGCGATCCCACAGAATTTTGCTGGAATAGCTAACAGTTCTCTGACTTGGGAATCAGCGCTACATTCAATTCAAGCACTCCTCTTTCAAGACAATGAGGAGCCGATATCAGGTTTCAGCTCACAATGAAACCTGACAGTTCGTTGTTGTCTTAAGGAAGGAGTGATTGTGTGAAAATAAACGAGACCATAACCCACATTAGCACCCACCAGGTGAGTGTTCACCTGCCCATCTATTAGGTGTTTGCCAGATGTTAGCCTGCAGCCCCCACTTCCCCCCACCATGGTGTCATCCAGGAACATCATGGTCCACTGTATGGGCCAGAGCATGCTAATGCGTACACATGTGACTGTGGGTGAAAACAGACATGACGCTAACCACCCTTTAACCACCCTTGGTCGTCATTTATGCATGTTTCAGGGCTACATAGGGCACCAATACAGCCCTGCAACATGCATAAATAACCACCAAGGGTGGTTAAAGGGTGGTTAGTGTCATGTCTGTTTTCACCCTGTGTCTCATTAATTAGGTCGTGTACAGCCTCGCCGGCAGCCAGGTCCACCAGCACCATGGAGTCATGTCTAGCACGCTCTACCAGCTGAGAGACAGCTGCTAGAGGAGCGAGTGATCACACTCTCAGCTAAGAAACGGATGCGAGAGGAGAGAAGGACCTTCTCTACAGGATCTGCACCCACACTCCTCTCTCCATTTGGAAAGGAACCCATGGGAGGGAGGGGTGAAGCTCCTCTTGAGGAGCTTTGCCCCGCCCTCGTTCCCCTTGTTCCTTTCTTAAACAGAGTGCAGGAGCCCCATGTATACTCCAGAGGAGCCTTGCCCCTCCCTCACTCCCCTTGGTTCCTTTCCCAAATGGAGAGAGGAATGTGGGTGCAGATCCTCCAGGATTTCCTGCACCCCCTGCTTCTCTTTCTCCTCTCACAGCCGCTTCTCTGCTGAGTGCAATTGCTCTCTCCTCTAGCAGCCACCTGTCAGCTGAGAGAGCATGATCTCTCCTCTTGCAGTCATCTCTCAGCTGAGAGAGCGCAACTGCTCTCTCCTCTAGCAGCCACCTCTTAGTTAGGAGAGCACGCTAGCGCTGCTTCTGATGGGAATCAAAACCAGGGAAGAAGCCTTCTCTAGCTGTGACCCCACCCCTTTTTCATCAGAGCCAGGGCCAGGGAAAGGGGAAGTGCTGAGTGGTGGCACTGGTAACATCTGCTGCCAGCAGATGAAATGCACGAGGGAAGCTCTTCATTTATTTGCTCTACACGCTAAAACATATGAGTGTGGGACAGCAAGGACCAGACATGGACTCCAACAGGCTGTCATCTCATTTGTAAACACCCATTGACTTGGATGGAAGACGAGGAAGTCCCTCTCCAAGTCTTTGCAAGGTTTTGCAAAGATTCCTGAAGGGAAACGTATCTCTGTGGAGTCTCCAAGCCATCAGGCTGTGCGTGCTCCTGGCATTGACCAGGGGAGGGCTTCCATTTTCCCTACAAAAATATGGCTGTGATGGGGCACTCCCAATCACTCCTTCAATGGACAGGTGTGGGGGGATGGTGTGTATCTCAAATTCTCCCCCTTCTCATCAGAAAGGCAGCAAACTACAGCAAGAAGAGGGGGGTGCAGGAACTGGTCACCGGAAAGGACAGTGCTCTGCGTACACACACACACACACGATACTCTAAACACAAACACCGCCCCCACAAACAGAGTGTTAACAAATGTGATGGTAGTCCATAGCAGGTGACTGTTCACCTGCCGCTTATTAGGTGTTTGCCACCACCCACTGGACACGCAACCTCCACTCATGGCAGGGTCCTGGAGTATGAGGAGCCTGCCATGCAGGCAAATGCAGACTAATGTGCACCAATGTGTCCACATCCCATCAATTAGGTTGCATGCAGCATCACACGTGTACAGGTCTGCCAGCACCATAGTCATGGGCAAAGAGCCTAGAGCATTCCGAGCAGTGACCACTTCGTGCCCCTCTCTCCACTTTTCCTCTCATTGGCACACACATAACGTCCACCTTAAAATCCAATGTGTGCCAAATTCAAACACGTCTCAGATCATTCTGGTTTGCAGCACTTGCCCAACACTCTCTCTTTCAAAGCTGTTGTAGTTCTCCAGAGCGACTTCCACAGTCTTTCCATTGCCATGGTCATGGCTCAGAATGACAGCCAGGCAACTATCAGCAGCGCTATCTCATGAGTTCCATCTCCTGTCAAAGGTGCATTACCTGAAGCAAGGAAGAGATCAAGGCCTTCATTGCTCTATGGATGGAGCAGAAGGTACAAAACCAACTGGTGAAGTACTAAGGAACGAGGTGGTTTTCCATGTATTCTCTCTCCAGATGGCACAGCAGGAATACACCTGGGACATGAATCAGTGCCAGCAGCAGGCCAAGGACTTGAGGGAAGCCTACAAGGAGATCCAAGACAACAACTTTGCCTCCGGCCGTGAGAACCAAACATCTCTCTAATACGAGCTCCTGGACAGGTACCTGTGCATTGATGGAGCCATTGTGGCTTCCCGCCGGTAGGCTGCACCTTTGCTTGTGGCCAGAAGTGGGTGGACATGGCTTCCCCACTGCCCTCTCTTGCTCTCACTGCTCTTGCTCCAACTGCTCCTGATCCCCCTACAGAACCTGTGACTACTGCTGGAGATCCCTCTGTGCCCATCCCCATTACAGAGCCAGCAAGGGTCAACACCAAAACAAACACCATGACTCTCATGGTCTACCCCCTTAATCTGGACAGCCAGCCCCTGTCTGAGGAGCCACCGTAGGTGCTAGTCGAGGGTACAGAGGACCTGGATGCCACCTTTATTGAAAAGGTGGCGAAGAACGGTAACTGAATGCACCAGGGGGAGGGGTGTTTGCATTTACACAGCTGCATGGTAAATGCTACCATTTACTAGGGATGGGACTACCGGATCATCCGGTATCCGATACTGCCGGTATTGGGTGTACTGGCAGTATCGGATTAAACCCGGTAATCCGTACCGGATTTTTTACATTGCGGCCATTCAAATGAATGGCCGCAATGTAAAAAAAAAACACAAAAAACCCCCCAACACTTTCCCTCCCCGAGTCCAGCAGCAGCCAGCCCAGCAGGTAAGTAAGTACCGGTACTACTGATCCCTGGGGTGGGGATTAACACCCCCCCACCCCAGGGATCACCCTACTTCCCACCCAGGGATCGCCTGCCTACCTTGAGCTCCGGGCGGCGGCGGCTTCAGCGCTGGCTGTGGCTGCTGACTTCAGCACGCTACTAGGCCTTCCGGGGAACCTCCGGGTTCCCCGGAAGGCCTAGTAGTGTGCTGAAGCTGGCGGCAGCCACAGCCAGCGCTGAAGCCGCCGGAGCGCCGCCGCTGCCTTCCGGAGCTCAAGGTAGGTAGGCGATCCCTGGGTGGGAAGTAGGGTGATCCCTGGGGTGGGGGTGGGGGTATTAAACCCCACCCCCCACCCCAGGGATCAATAGTACCGGTACTTACTTACCTGCTGGGCTGGCTGCTGCTGGACGCTGGTGCTGGGCTGGCTCTCGGTCGCCGGCGGCGGCCCGGAGCCCACAGTAGGGGTCACAAATTTTTGTTGTTGTTTAAATCCAGGCTGGGCAGGGTGGGTGGGGGGTGTCCCCCCTTCCACCCGCGCAGCCTGGACTCAGGGAGGGGGGAGGTTTTTGTTATTTTTCATTGATTTCAATGGGGACAGTTCCCCCATTGAAATCAATGGAAAAGATTCGGTACCGGTAAACTGGTATTAATCCGGTAAGCCGGTATTCTTAAATCCGGGAACCGGTAAAACCGGTACCCAGTACTTGCGCTGAAGTCCCACCCCTACCATTTACTGCTATCTGATTGTGTTTTTTTTCTTTACTGTGATGACAGGTGGCCAAGAGAACACAGAGAAGTAACTGGATAATCCCCAGGACACAGCAGCACCAGACAGGAAAGGTAGGTGCAGGGAGTGGGTGGGAAGGCTCCATGGCAGGCATATGGGTTTGGGGGAGGCACCATAGTGGGATGGCGGGTTGGCACTGGGGTGGAAGCCAAAAAGACAGGGGGTGGGGTTGGAGATGGGACAGGTGCCTTTTGCCAACCCCCTCAGCAGTTCACGCCCACGCACCTGGATCCCAACTGCCTGCCCTGTTTCCCAAAAAAATACACTCCCTAGAGGAAACACCTGAGCCCTCTCCACTCTGTGCTCACGCCTGTTCATAGTCCCCAGGTCTGGCACACCTCCCCCACTGCCAGTCATTCCAGCATACCTCCCACAAGCACTCCTGCACAGGCAGTTCCACAAGAAGAGGAGGAGGAAGAAGGTCGGGAAAATGCCCAACCACCCATCCTGCCACCCAAGCAAGCAAGTGCGCCTGTCGGGGTTTAAAAGGGGCAGGCAGAGGAAGAAGTCAAAGTAATTAAAGTACAATATTTAAATAGTTAAAAAGAATAGTTAAAAAGTTATTTAATGTTAAATAAAGGTCTTTAATTTTTCATAATCAATGGTTTCTGTGCTTTTTCTGGAAAAGGAAGGAAGATTGTGGCTGGGGGTTCAACCTGTAAATGAGGGGGGGCACCTCGACCATGCACTTGCACATGAGGTGCCCAGAACCACTGAATGTTAAGAAATTGGCAGGTGACGGGATCTGCAAGGTAGTGAAGGTCACTGGGCTTGGAACGTATGTGGGAGCAGAGCTGCCCATTGGTTGAAAGCAACTCATATTTTCTTATCTTTTGAAAGTAACAGATTTTGCTTCCAACGAGCATGAGGGGTCATACACTGTTCTGTACAGTGCCAGGTACATGACTGGCGCTATATACATGTTTATAATAAAAATAATAATAATAATAATAATAATAATAGCACCACAGAAAAACTATTGTTGCAGATTGTTTGGCAAGGAAAACCCAATGGCTTCAGCTTTTGTCTGTAGGTGCTGTGGCTGCCCAGGGTATGGGTCCAGAGAAGTTGGGGGGTGATGGATACCCTGGCCTTTACTGACATTTGGGTGAGGCCTGATGAACAGAGAGAACTGTCAGACCCATCCTCCGAGGTAGCCTATATGCTCACAGGGTGGCACATGCACACAGTGGGGTTCCATGTATTCATGACAGAGTGCAGACACCGCACACCCTTACTGCAGTTCAAAGTTCAGCAGCATGGAAGAGTGGAAGCCCCGGACAAGATTGAGACAGCAACTTGTTTCACTTCCAGAATTAGGGCAGTTACTAACAGAGGCTGGACCTTTCCTGATGTTTTTCCTCATCAACTAACAATTTTGCTGTTCACAAAAATGGTTGCAATTGCCACCCCACACCAAATGTGGAAAAAAATTGCTGATTCTGCAATAATCACTAGGATAAAGAATGAAAAATAGGTAGGCAGATGAAAAACAGATCATCATTAATTTGCATAATTTATTCTGGTTGTAGAATTTGGGTTACCTAGTCACAGAATTTTGGGGGTGGGGGAAACTGTGGAATATACAGTAGCCCAGTAAATATTTAGATAAGGTTAGACAGAAGCATGATCATAGACTAATTCTGGTCCAATTCTCCATCTTTTGAAGTTCACTGCAAAACTCCCAGTGACTTATTGTCTCCCATCTAAGGCCGCTTGCCCACATTAAGAAAGGGGCAGGGACTAACGTGAGTTTAGCTCACTTAGTCCGGTCATGTGAAACCCCTTATTGTGGGCATGGGAGTTTTAGCGTTATTCCCCCCTTCCCCAGTTAAATTTAATAATGCAAGATGGGGCTGGATTTTTAGCCCTGTCTCGTTATTGAATTTAACAGGGGAAGGGAAAAATAATGCTAAAACTCCTGTGCCCAAGATTGGGGTTTCACATGACCAACTAACACGAGCTAAACTCATGTTAGTCCCCCCGCCTTTCTTAACGTGGGCAAGCAGCCAGACTAATTATAAAGGAGGCAACTCAAAAAGGGAAATTTAGGATATGCTTCTACAGCTTATCTATGATTTTGGGACATAATCCAACTCAGCTGTCATCAATGTAAGGTGACTCAGGTTCTTTATAAGCAATAAGTGCTGAACCATAAATTGTTGGTTGACCTTTCATTTTTTAAATGGAATTGTGTCCTTTTTTGGCTTCTTTTGTTTTTTTTCTTTTTGCCTTCTTTAACAACTCAAAGTGGGATTTTAAGGATAGTTTTGCTTGCTGTTTATAAAACACAAATGTATAAGGATAATGTGAAGCAACATAAAAAAGCTAAAGACAGTAAAATGGAAATTGCTGAAAGGAGTTTCTATCTCTCTCTTTCCTGTCTCCTGGAGGAAAGGTGGCCCTTGGGGACGGTTGGGGGGACCCCCTGTGAGGGGGGAGTCCTGGGGAGATAGGCCCTGCCCCCTGGTGAGATGGGGGGGCATGGGTTAAGGGGACTCCCGGTGAGAGGGGGAGTTCCAGGGACTGGGGGGGGAGGAGAGTGGAGGGAACCCCTGGTGTGAGCAGGGGCGACCCTCTGGGGGGGTTGCCCGCCGGTGGCAGAGGTAGGTAGGGGAGTACAGGGGGGTGGGACCCCTCTCGCTAGCCTCACGGGGCAGCCTATGGAGGGTGGGTGTCTAACGGGGTTCTCAGAGGAGGGGAGGGGTTCCGCAGTTATCGGGGTTGTTACGGGTCGGGGGAGATATGGTCCAATGAGGAGGTGTGTTCCATCAGTGAGGAGGGAACGGGGCCTTGTGCCCGTTCCCCTCTCGACCCCCCACACAGATAGACTGTGGGTCAAGGCCCGGGAGACCCCAGGCCTTGGTCTGGTGCTGCTGAACGCGAGGTCGGTTGTCAATAAGTCATCTACCATCCGGGAGTTAATTCCGGAGTGGGACGCCGAACTCGTGTGTATTACAGAGACCTGTCTGGACAATGAATCGGGCTCTATCGTGGCCGATCTTGTTAAGGCTGGGTTCTCTGTGCAGCATCAGCCTTGGCTGGAGGGACGGGGGAGGGCGGTGTAGCCATTGTTATCAAGGATGCATTGTCTTTCAGGAGATATCTGGTGCAGGCTCCACCAGGTGTTGAGTGTCTCCATCTTGTGTTGGATTTGGCCGGGGGCAGATTAGAGGTGCTACTGGTGTACCGTGCACCCAACTGCCCGGCGGCATCCCTACATGCTCTTGCTGATCTGGTGTCAGATGTGATCCTCCGGACCCCTAGACTAGTGGTCCTGGGGGACTTTAATATCCACACTGACACCTATCTTGGAGGAGCAAGGCATGAGTTCATGGCCTCCATGACAACCATGGGCCTGTCCCAAATCATCTGTGGCCCCACACATGAGGAGGGACATATACTGGATTTGGTTTTCTGCACCGGCCTTGAGGCGGGGGGTCAGTTAGTAGAAGTTAAGGGGGTAGAGCCTTTGTCATGGTCTGACCATTACCTCCTTAAGG